>CM042334.1:30119465-30269465 GCA_023566125.1 Zingel zingel
ATTTTACCGAGGAATTTACCAATAAATTCATTAAAAATCCTACAATGTGATTTTCTGGAATTTTTTTTTCTCATTTTGTCTCTCATAGTTGAAGTGTACCTATGATGAAAATTACAGGCCTCTCTCACCTTTTTAAGTGGGAGAACTTGCACAATTGGTGGCTGACTAAATATGAGTAACTGTTAGTGCACAGCAGGCTGGTCATGCAAAAATATATATTAATAATAATATGGAGAATAAAGTTTCCATAATTAATAAATAATGAATTCATATTAACCTTACTTCACAAAGAAGTTCCTTGACATGAACAACTTCTTAAAAACTCAACAAAACTAAGGTAACTCAAATCTCAGACATTTGTTTCTATTTTCCCCCATAGCAAGTTTGTCCTTACATAGTTCTCTACAGTGAACTTTGTAGGAAGTTAGGGCAAAACTACAGACCTATAAAACAAGGTGTTCCCTAAAGCTGGGCAAACACTGTCCGGATTTAGCCACATTTTAGCCCTGAATTGGTCTCCCCCTACTTGTTTTAGAATCGTGCAGAATTTCTGCCAAATGATTGTTTGATGTGCAGTTTGAGGTTACATATGGAACAGGCGGAGGAAAGGGGGGGTATCTTAAAATAAAAAATACTTTTGTTTAAAAATGTGGTGTGTGTGTGTGTGTGTGTGTGTGTGTAGGTGTTTGTGGAGGCCTATGACCTCTTTAAAATCAACTCAAGATTAAAATAGGGCAAAAACATTAAAAGCCAGGTTCTTAAAGGTCCAATGTGTGGGAATTTCTCCCATCTAGCATTGAGATCATATATCACAACCAACTCTCTCGCGCCACACAGTTCAAAGTACGTATTACAGCTACGGTAGCCTTCACGCTTCAAAAAGCCGGTCTCTTGCTCTTTTCAAAATCCTTTTTCTTTTTCTGGGTGAAGAAGAAGTAGACTCCTGTTCCTGAAATTTGGATTTTGAATATGTGTGGTCCTCCACGTTTCCTTCGTCAATCTTGCCGGGGCCGGGAAGCTGCGATACCCATTAGCAGCATTAGCAGCAGCTGTGAGTTTATCATGTGACAGAGAAAACAGGAAAGGTGGAGCAGTATGTCCTGTATGTTCCTCACCGGCTAACACATTTCAAGTATTACCGTGGAGGTAAATATTCATGAAAAAGGACAAGTTGGTGAACAGGCAACACAGATTTTGAGAATGAACAACTAAACACGTTACACACTGGACCTTTAAAATCAAGTCTGACCAGAGCCAAAAACACACTTACCAAGGTGTGAAAACTTAACAGACATGTATTTGGATAAGCTGCTCCTCGTTTTTCTCTGTTCTCTCAGTCACACACACACACTGGATGACGGGTGCTGGCCTGAGAGGGGACGGTTCTGGCAGCGGGAACTGGGGAGTGTTGCACAGCCACCGACGGCTCTAGGGTGTGTCCATACCGAGCCTCACTCTGCCCTTTCCCCGTGGAATCTGTCCCGGTGTGCCCAGAGGTCCGCCCTGGGGGGGTAGGCTCACACATTAGACAAAGTCTTCCATCACACTAATTTAAACCGCAGGCGGCTTTGCTCCCCAGTCCCATTGTCCCTTCATGCCACCATCTGTCCCCGTTCACTCCTCTGTCCTCTGTCTGCTCTGCTGTGTCAGTTCCCCTGTGTTTCAGTCGCACGCTCCTTTTACATTTTCTGTTTTACTCCTTTCCAGTTGAGTCACATTAGTGCTAACTGGCACCATGGGTGGAGCGTCTCTGTATAAAAACCACACAATACAAAATAAAAGCATTATCAAGAATCTGGCTGTCAGAACATCGACTGAATTTCCAACATGTCAGAACATGTGGTTGACCGTCTGTAGTTTGAGCAGTTAATGAGTTACTGAGTAAATATTCAGTAGTATGTGTCACTTAATACACTACAATACAGTACACAATTAGTAATTAATGAGTCAATACTAGTTATTTGCCGCTCAGCTGCTGGTTCAGAGTTAACTCAAAAGACTTGTGAAAAAAATGGTCAATATAATTGATTCACAGGTATTTATTTATTTAGTTATTAATATAATACTGTATATCCCGGTCTGTTCTCTAGACACCCATCATGATGGGTGTCTTACTTACTACTCAACATTTTGGGTACTATATTGTAAAGTCTTAAAAATTGTCCATCTTGTATTTAGCTTCACAAAAGTGCTTGTTTTGCCGCTGACAGGCTCAGATTAATATTCTAAGTGTCTGACAACATTACGGAAAGGATTTCTAAGGAGGTCGACCTTTCTGTTAAAGAGTAAGATCCGTTTTTTAAACATAAAAACATCCACAAAATTAAGTTCGCTAAACCCACCAGACTCCATGTAAATAAACAGTAATTTTAGCATTGTAAAATATACTTAATTTACATTTGACAGAAACAAAATAAAACTATGAAAAGCCGTTTTGGGTCGTCTTTCCACTTTTCCAACCATCACAACTCTAGTTTCGGTTGAAATGAACACATAGTTTACTGATTTACATGTGAAAATATGTTGGCTCTGTACACGCTAAAAGTATTGCTTTTTTAAATGGAGTCTGGTGGGTTTAGCGCTAGCGACTTCAGAGCTGTTTCTGGTTAAACAGAAAGGTCTCAAAGAAGTTTTAAAGGTCTATCTCTGAAGAAATCCTTTCCATAATGTTGTCATAATACTGGACCAATGTCAAAGATTGTTGTTCCCATCAGTCACTTAGACACAAAACATTGCGAAATATAGGCCAGGTTGTGGCTTGGGTTAAAACACTGCTTCCTTTAAGTAGTACTTCCCGGACTAGAACAAATCCGTTTTTCGGGTGGCTCAGGTGGTTTTGGGACCTTCCACCCTGCCGACCTTTTCCCTACACAGATTTTCGCGCTCATATACTGGGGGCTCCAGTCATAATTACTACGGACAGTAGAGAGCGCTGCCTTACAGCAAACCTCAATGTGGGGCTTACAATAATAAATATGTGCAATACGTATTCACATATTTATGAATTACAGTGCATTACTGTTCGTAGCTATATGTACGAACAGTTCATGAGGACAGCTTGGTTTGAAGTGTGTTTTTCATATGCCACTACCTCTTTAGGAACCTCTTTGTGTGAGACAAAATCTTCCCTAATACTATAGATGCATTTGTTTTGGCTTACACGGTTTGTGTGTGTATACCGTATGTGTGTGTGCCAACATGTGGGGCTTCACCTCTCAGCTGCTTTACTGTTCAGTGCTGTATGTATAATCAATATTATGGTTACAGGCAGCAGTGAAGTAAGTTTTTTTTCTGTTGATGTTTTCATCTCCGGGAGGACTTCGGGCTTACTACCAATCAGAGTTAGTGATCAAATGTTTTTCCCCGACAGGTAAACTTCCCCAGCCTGACTTCCTCTTTTAGCCGGCTAACAGATAACGCATGTAGGGGAAAGGCAGCATGATGAATCAATTGGCAGCTTTTATGTGTAATAAGGCACTTTCTTTACAGAGAAAGGACTAGATGTGTTAAAAGAAATAATGTTGACAATGCGAATGGATATAAAGTGAAATTGGAGAAGAGGATCATTAGTGAGGTAGAGATATGGAGTGTAGATACCTTAGGGATGAGTGGGGCTTCAAATTAGCAGCCCAGTGAATGTGACTGCAGGGACAGGTAACTGATGAGGAACGTTTCTGAAGCTGTCACTGACTACCTCAATTCCATTTGTACTCTCTCAGTGAACAGAGTGGTAGATCGGTCACTCTGCTCTGATCAAAGGCTGGGTGAGTCACTGCCTGCACTTACATTTACTGTCTACAGTGGGGTGCATAGACTTACATTTTCTGTGTGAATTAGGAGCATTACCAAGCGTTACCAAGCTTGCGCCCCATTCGTTCCAGTGATAGCTGCTTACCTAGTGCATGGGCTAAAAAAGTTCTCCAGATTCCATCATGCTTCTGTGTTGGGCACATAGTACGTGAGCTTGGAGTCCCTCTCTGGCTAGTCTGAATTAGCTGGATACATGGTTAAAAGTAATTTGCTCTTATATCGCCAATCAGTCTCTTTTTTTAACTTGCCATGTTCAGGGTGTAGCTTGCTAGCTTGAAGTTTGTTGTTTCCTGTGGCAAAGGGATTTTGAGAACGGCAAAGTGAGGGGTCAGGCTTTATCCAGGAAATACTCTTTGGCTATCGCTGACTATCATATTAATACAAAGAGTCACTTTGGAGTGTTTGTACGGAAGAGGATTAGGGCCACATGTGAAAAATGTATTTGAGTTCTGAGTTTAAAGTCAGAAATAAAGTAATTTTTTTTCACATGTGGCGCTAATCCTCTTCCGTATATTGGTAATACTGAAAAAAAAAATAGTTTTGTCATTGTTTGGGAGAAAGTATTTTTTTCTCTGAGAAAAAAAAATCTCTACACTACAAAAAAACTAGAAGACGCTCTTCAGATGCAAAATCAAATCTATTTATTACATGTATAGTATACAAATGTGAAAATAATGGAATGTTTCGGTCATAGGACCATTATCAGCACAACTTCGGTCTTTTTGGGCCAGTGTACATCTGTGACCTGCAATTTTGACAGTGGCCACCATGTTAAAATTCCATTACAGCCCAGCTTTTCCTTTGGACTTGGTAGTAAATGCTAATTAAATCAGTTTACCCAAATTAGCTAAATATATTATACTATTTGGTGAGACTTTTATGAAGCCTGTCTCTATAATGCATCATAACTGCATTTATAAAGTGCTGTAATCTGCTTATAGTGCTGTATAAGAATAATTCAATTCAATTCAATTTTATTTATAGTATCAAATCTTAACAAGAGTTATCTCGAGACACTTTACAGATAGAGTAGGTCTAGACCACACTCTATAATTTACAAAGACCCAACAATTCCAATAATTCCCCCAGGAGCAAGCATTAGCAGTGGCTAGTGCAACAGTGGCGAGGAAAAACTCCCTTTTAGGAAGAAACCTGGGACAGACCCAGACTCTTGGTATGCGGTGTCTGATGGTGCCGGTTGGGGGTTTGATGAACAGTGGCAATAATAGTCACAAAGATAATATAACAGTGACTACAAATGGTAGTCGTAGTAGTTCATGTCATAGCAGGGCACTGAAGGGCGTTACGGGATGTGCCACACTGCAGAGCATGGGTGGACGTAGCAGGACGCAGTAGGACGCAGCAGGACGCAGCTGGACACTGCACGGCATCGCAGAGTGTAGGGCCACAGTGACAGCTCCAACCAACATCTTGGTGCCACCCTAATCAAAGGGAATATTCTGGGCGAGAAAGAAACATAAGGACTCCAGGGAGTAAACTCCCCAGAGCTAGGTTAGTAACAAGCATTTCTGGGGCATGGATGCACACAGATGGAAACAAATGTAAAGAGAAAGGAGAGAGCAGCTCAGTGTGTCACAGGAAGGAACTTAACCAGCAGTCTAGAATTATAGTAGCTTAACTAAGAGAGACAGGTTAAGGAGAGGAGCCTGGTCGGGCTAGAACTCTCCCCAACCGGAATGAGCTGTACTGACCTGCCTCCCTCTACTCCATTCGCTCCCTAACTTTAAGCTTTATCATAGAGGAGTGTTTTCAGTTTATTCTTAAATATGGTGACGGTGTCTGCCCCTCGAACCCAGACCGGGAGCTGGTTCCACAGGAGAGGAGCCTGATAGCTGAAGGCTCTGGCTCCCATTCTACTTTTAGAGACTCTAGGAACCACAAGTAACTGAATTCTGGGAGAGCAGTGTTCTAGTGGGACAATAAGGTACTATGAGCTCATCAATATATGATGGTGCTTGACCATTTAGAGCTTTGTAGGTCAGGAGAAGGATTTTAAATTCATTCCTGGATTTTACAGGAAGCCAATGCAGAGAAGCTAATACAGGAGAAATATGATCTCTTTTCTTAGTTCTTGTCAGAACACGCGCTGCAGCATTCTGGATCAGCTGGAGAGTCTTAAGGGACTTATTTGAGCATCCTGATAATAAGGAATTACAATAGTCCAGCCTGGAAGTAACGAATGCATGGACTAGTTTTCCAGCATCGTTTTGCGACAGGATGTTCCTAATTTTGGCAATGTTACGAAGGTGAAAAAAGGCTGTTCTTGAGATTTGTTTTAGATGGGCGTTGAAGGATAAATCCTGATCAAAAATAACTCCTAGATTTCTGACAGTAGTGCTGGAGGCCAGGGCAATACCATCCAGAGTAGATAGATCTTTGGCTAACGAGGTTCGGAGGTGTTTGGAGCCCACACAATCACTTCAGTTTTTTTTTAGTTTAACATCAAGAACTTGTAGGTCATCCAGGTTTTTATATCGTTAATGCACACTTGAAGTTCAGCTAACTGACTGGTTTTGTCTGGCTTGATTGACAAGTGTAATTGGGTGACATCGGCATAGCAGTGAAAGTTAATTGAGTGTTTCCTAATAATATTGCCTAGAGGATGCATATATAAGGAGAATAGAACTGGTCCAAGCACTGAGCCTTGTGGGACGCCATGGCTAACTTTAGCGTACTTGGAGGATATATCGTTGATATTAACAAATTGAAATTGATCAGAGAAATATGACTTAAACCAGCTTAGTGTGATTCCTTTAACTAAATGTTCCAGTCTCTGTAAAAGGATGGTATGGTCGATACTGTCGAATGCAGCACTAAGATCTAATAAGACAAGTATGGAGACATGTCCTCTGTCAGCAGCAGTTAGAAAGTCGTTAGTAATTTTCACCAGTGCCGTCTCTGTGCTATGATGCTTTCTAAATCCTGACTGAAAGTCCTCAACTAGACTATTCATATGTAAAAAGTCACATAACTGATTAGCAACTACTTTCTCAAGGATCTTGAAGAGAAAGGGAAGGTTAGATATAGGTCTATAGTTGGCTAAGACCTCAGGATCGAGGGTGGGTTTTTTCAGAAGAGGTTTTATCACAGCATTAAAGAAACTCATGAAGTCGTCACTACTAAGAGCTAGGGGAATAGATTGCTCAGTAGAGCTGTGACTATCTGTCAGCCTGGCTACAGTGCTGAACAGAAACCTTGGGTTGTTCTTATTTTCTTCAATTAATGATGAGTAATAGTCTGATCTGGCATTTCTGAGGGCCCTCCTATAGGTTTTTAAACTGTCTTGCCAATCTAAACGAGATTCTTCCAATTTGGTGGAACGTCATTTACTTTCAAGTTGTCGTGAGATTTGTTTTAATTTGTGAGTTTGGGAGTTATACCAAGGTGCTAGTTTCCTTTGCTTCATCGTCTTCTTTTTGAGAGGAGCAACAGAGTCTAAAGTCGTCCGTAGGCAGGTCGTAGCACTGTCTACAAAATTATCAATTTGAGAGGGACTAAAGTTAACATAAAGGTCCTCCGTTATATTAAAGCACGACATTGAGTGAAATGCTGTTGGAATATCTTCCTTAAATTTAGCTATAGCACTATCAGATAGGCATCTGGTGTATTAGCTTTTATTTAATTTTGTATAGTCGGGTAGTAACAGTTCGAAAGTTATTAAAAAATGGTCTGATAATAAAGAATTCTGTGGAAATACTATTAAATCTTCAATTTTGATGCCATATGACAGCACAAGGTTGAGGGTGTGGTTAAAACAGTGCGTGGCCTTATGCACACTCTGACTGAAACCAATTGAATCTAGTAGTGAGTTGAAGGCAGTACTAAGGCTATTACTGTCAACGTCCATATGGATATTAAAATCACCAATAATTATTTTATCTGATTTTAGGACAATACATGACAAAAACTCTGAGAATTCAGATAAAAATTCAGAATATGGGCCTGGCGCTCGGTAAACAACAACAATTATAATTGGCTTTAATGATTTCCATGTCGGATGTTGAAAATTAAGAACAAGACTTTCAAAAGAGTTATAATTTAGTTTAGGTTTAGGATTAATTAACAGGCTTGAGTCAAATATGGCTGCAACTCCCCCTCCTCGGCCTGAGCCTCTAGGAATTTGAGTATTAATATGACTGGGAGGAGTGGCTTCGTTTAGACTAACATATTCTTCATGGCCCAGCCATGTTTCAGTAAGACAGAATAGATCAATTTGATTATCTGATATCAAATTGTTTACCAATATTGCTTTAGAAGACAGAGATCTGATATTTAATAGTCCACATTTGATTCTCCTATTCTGTTGTATTGTTGCAGTGGTTGTTTTAATTCCAATTAGGTTGTTAAGTATAGCACCTCGTTGGTTTACGACAGAGGAGCGTGTAGCGCTGTACCTCTGATTACTGATATTATTGATTCTTACTGGAATGATATAGCTGGTCTGTGAGTTAGCAGAGTTATTTGTAAAGTAGTGAGAGCTTATGGGAGAATATGACTCGGGGGTGCGCTTGTGCGTGTGTTTACGGGGTGCAAACAGTCAATCAAAGGTCTGGGTCTGCACCCAGTTCTGGGTCTGCACGGCGTTTCGCAAATTCTCACATAGCATCTGGCTGCCGTGTCTACTGGGATGAATTCCGTCCCTGCTGAACAGGGAGCCACGATCCCAAAACAGATTAAAATTGTCAATAGAACCTATCTTGTGAGCTCACTCTGCTGATAGGACATGTCGTTATATCCACAATGGACCATGATGTGTTTAATAGAGGTCGGGAGTGACGGTATCAGGTCCACAGCTTTAGCCAGGATGTCTGCAACTTTGGCTCCAAGAAAGTAGTGTGTGACCGCATTAAAAAAACGTATATCCCGGGTGATGGAGTCGCCGATAATTATTGTGGTTGGGGAGAAGAGCGGACGAGGAGTGTGTGGGGGGGGGGGGGGCGTGAATGGCCGGTGGCAGGAACAAAACAGCCAATATCGGTTTCAAATGGACAAGGAAAAGAAGAGAAATATTGCTTACCTTCATTCGGTGGTGGAGATTGTTTCTGAGGAACGTTGTCATTTGGCCGGTTCAGGCAAGGGAGGCCACCGGACCGTCTGACTACCGATCCCTCAGAAGTTTTCGCTGCAAGGCAGTGGTCCTCTCCTGTGACGATAGCTGGTCAGTCGGCTTTGAAGCAGGGCGAGCCCGGGTAACCACATCGGCTGTTACCGGGGGAACATTCGGCTTCGACAGGGCATCGAAGCGACTGGAGAGGCTGAGGGCAGGAGGTGATGGAGCCCTACCCGAGGCTCTCTTTCGGCCGCAAACCACTTTAGTCCAGGATGGCCTGGTGGTTGTTGTCGAGCAAGAAGATGGATGTGGGCAGGCGGATGGGTCCCAAAGCGCAGTATCCTGGAATGCCGTTGAGAGAGTTGTGATTTGGAGCGATTGATTTTGAGCAACGTCCAGGTAGGCGGTTAACAAGGCATCTTTGGTTTTTAAGTCCTCAGAAGCCAACGAACTTCTTCCCTATGGTCAGCAATTTCTTTGTTTGCATTTTCAAGCAACGAGGAAATCCTGTGGGGAGGTGGGGACTCGCAAGGTGTGGAGCCATGTAGCCATGGAGCTGGCGTTAGCCTGAAGCTAATGTTTGCTACTCGTAGAAAATGTGCAGTCCTCCACGCACAGGTGCGTAGATTTGCGTAGATGCTGGCTCTTTCTAGAGACTAAAGGCTACCGGGGGGTTAAAAAGAAACAAAAAACTAAGCAACTAGTACAACGTTTTTCTCGAAATAATACTATTTACCTCCGTCTGTCTTCTCTCCCCCCACACTCTCACACTGTATAAGCACTCATAAGCATTAATATTGGTTTGTTCACCCAGGAAATGTGTGTTCGTTCCTCAGGAGTGTTTTAATCCTTAACTAGTTTTTTGGTGCCTGAACTTAACTGTTGTCGCCGCCACATCATGCTCACTTTTTCTCAGCAAAATTCAACTACCATGGCTCCTAAAAAGGGCCGTCACCTGGCGGTGCCTGTAGCCGGCTCACAGTCACCTATTGGCGGCTAAACACATCTACCAACTGCTGCTGATACGACAGACCTCTGTAGCCGGGGTAACGGAGCTCTGTAGTGGCTAAACACATCTAACAACTGCCGATTGGATTTTATCGTTGTTTCGCACAACTATTCACGTTACAGCGCTTTACTTAGTTTCAAATATTTCCATCGATAATGTGGTCTATTGGTGATGTAGCATTGGTCACTTTGAGAGGTTTGGGGGGGGGGGGGGGGGTGGTGGATACAAATAATTCAGCAGAGGCAGGGATATATAGACCAGAAAGGGGAAAATCCCATGCATCCCCCCTGGGAAATCGCACCCTGGTTATAAGCCATTATAACGTTATTAGAACTTACTCTAAGTGGTCATTGGGTGCTTTAAGTAAAGTAATGAAATTCCTGAGCTATAGGTAGCTATAATACATTACAAGCAAGTTATATGTCACTATAAGTGGTCATTGTTTACTTTAAGTAAGTGTAAGTTAAGTAAAGTGAAACACTTTTAAATAAATGTTAAATCTATACTATAGTATACTATATAAGAACAACACAGAAAACTTTGTAAAATGTATGTATTTGTTAAACGGGTCATAACAGAAATTAAGTACTCCAATTTAAAATAAATTTTAGTGATGAACAACTGAATGATAGACATTTTACTTATGTAATGTAAAGACTGAATTTACTCAAATTATAGATAATACCAGAAACCATTTCTACTTTACCTGTAGCTGTAAATAACAGATTATAACTGACAATAAGTACTGTACTGGTAGTACTGGTAAGGTACTCCAATTTGACACAACTGAATGATGGCCATTTACATTTCACTATGTGATGTTTCCCCAAACTTTACTCACTTTAAACACTCATGTGACCCCCTACATTGTTACTGTTCCTGGGACAGTTTCTTGTAAATGTGTATAGCAGTCCTGCTGACTGGCAATATCCTCGTGGAATATTTTCTGAGTCATGCTGTGAGGATCGATAGGAATGGATCTTCAAAACTGGTTCTCACTCTGTCCATGAGACCTGACCTGTTTTATGTAAACAGGAATCATAAGAACTTGTTTTGTCTATTTGCTGTACAAGAATTATACTGAAGTATAAAAATTCCATCACACTAAGCATCACTAAACATCAATCATTATCAGCATAACTCATTGTACCTTATAAGACTAATTAAACAACTGATAACAGACATTATAACAATAGCATTACACTTTTCCTCAATCCAACATTAGGAAGGATTGTATGTATGCATGTTACATATAGCCCTGCTAATATTTGCAATGCTCACTCTCTAGTGAGAGTACAAATAATCTTAGCAAAAAAAGTAAGGAAATTAATGTTTAGATTATTTCTCTGTGGTAACAATGCTTTTTTGGCAATAAATCTTATGTCGTTGGAAAGCCTGTTTAGTTCCCTTTCAAATGATGCCCCATCTGTAAGGAACATGTATTTGTGGGATGAGCAGCAGCGCTGAGTATGTGGGTTGCCTCCAATGATGACAAGCCTCGTTTTTCCAGTGAGGGAGATGCCGCCCCACACCATCACACTGCCTCCACCAAAAGGTGTTACTCTTCTCCACACTTTGACCCTACGATCCAACTGCTGTAGGCAGAATCTGGACTCATCACTGAACATAACGTTCCTCCACATGTTCAGGTTTCAGTGACACCAGCTGCATGTTGCTGACACCAGCGCAAACAGGCCTGACGGTGAAGGGCAATTGCAGAGAAGATTTGGCAGATTTTTCATTGGCGCAACCCACATACTCAGCGCTGCTGCTCATCTCACAAATGCATGTTCCTTACAAATGGGGCACCATTTGAAAGGGAACTAAACAGGCTTTCCAACGGTATAAGATTCATTGCCAAAAAGCATTGTTACCACAGAGAACAGAAATGTCCTTACTTTTTGTGCTAAGTTTACATTAACGTTACATAAATAATCACATCACATTCCGCACAGTAGAATATTACAGTTTAACATGTATGCCTTTGAAAATGATAAGACAATAATACTGAATGACATGGTATCTTAGTAGCATTTGCTTTACTAACCGAGAGCTTATTGCTTTAATCCATTTACAATGAACAACTACGACGCTAATGTTTGGCCACATTTCTAACTCAATAAACATGCAGGCAACGTGATGCAGCAAACACAACTAGCAACATTAGCATAATACTGCTAGCTTACTGAGACAGATGGAAGAGGAAAACAGGACTTTCCAAGATCCCGGTTGCATCTTCTTTAGGTTCCTTCTGCTTTTAATAGTTTGATTACATTTTAACAATACTCTTTTTAATGCTAACTGTCAAATTATAATGCCAATAATCTTTTTTTTTTGCTCCAGTAAGCACATGACCTCTCTCTCACCACACTATGATCCCTGCAAAAAGTAATTATAAAGTATTATAAGACTTGACTGTATAAGTCATTTTAAAATACTTTATAATGTTTTATGAATATTGTTTTAAAGTATTATGAAGGGTTTTAAATGCATATAACTATAATTATGCAGTGCAATATGTAAAATGATGCATTATAGACATATGGACATAGTGTTTATAGTGTATTATAGACATGGGCTTACATAAAATGTATTATGAGTCATTATAAAAATGTTTCATAATGTGTTATGATTATTGTTATAAAGCATTATGAACATTTATGAGTGCCTATAAATATATATAAGCAGATTATAACTCATAAATGTGTTTATAATGCATTATAGAAGAAGCCTTCAAAGAATGTGTTACCTAATTTTTAGTTGGAATAATACATGTAATACAAAGATATTAATAAAATTGTTATATTTTATTATTGACTTCCAAAGTTATTAATGAAGCTGATGAATTGCTTTCAGCTACATTCCCTGCAATCCTTTGATATTATTTCTCTCTCAGTGTGACTGCACACTGGCCCTTCAGCTGCTCCTCAGCAGGTCCAGGGTTTGATCAGCCCTCCTGTGTGAGCCCTCACACTGGGGCAGAAAAATGAGTCCAGACCTGTTGTGACCTCTGGGTCATCCATCACTCTCCTTTCTCCAACTCTGTTTCTGTCATCCACTGTCCTCCTCCTCCATCACTCTGTGCTGTAAGATGGAGGGATGACACTCTGCAGGGTCTCTTTTATCTCCCTCCATTCCACAGTCCCCCTTGACTCTCTTTGTGCTCATTTTACAAGAAGTGCAATCCCTTCCTCATCCCTCCCTCCTCCCTCGCTACTTTCTCCACTTTCTCTCTCACATCATACTCTCTCTGCTTGTAATAAACCTCTCCTTCCATGCACGCACGCACACACACACACACACGCACTAACACACACACACACAGTCGGCTAGCACTTTAACAGAAAGTGATTTGGAGTTGTACACAATGACACAGTCAACTTAACACTTAACTTTCAACTGCACAAGTGGGCCAGAGGTGTGTGTTTTTTTGCGTGTGTGTGCGTCCTGACAGAGATGCTTTTGGGCAGGCCAGGGGTTGGCCTGCGTGTCCTTTCACATGCTGTATTTGGTCAGTGATCCTGTCACTCAGCCCTCACCAGTGGAGATTAATAAGTGACATGCCCACCATGGCTAGAAATATTTCTGCCTGACGCCTGAGTCACACTGAAATGGGACCGGTGTGTGTATGTGAGTGTCAGGGCCTTGCTCAGCCTGGCCTTCCCTCGATGTGACTTAAGCGCAGCCATGCAGAACCAGCTGACAGCTCCCTCTCTTCCTCCGCGTCCCTTCATCCTCAGCTGCTCTGTCTTGCCATCTTCCCTCTGCACTTCCACACACATGCACGCACGCACGCACACACACACAGTTGTCTAGCACTTTGGCAGAAAGCAATCTTGAGGAAGGAGTTGTACACAGTGACACCAAGTTAACACTCAACTTGCACCTAGGCGTGTCAATTCGGCCAGATGTGTGTTTTTTCTTGATAAATAACTAGGGATTTTGCACTTGGAACTTCAACTTTGACTGTTGCTTATATATTAAATAGTATTTACAGGTTTTTTTAGTCACTATGGTACTATTATTATTATTATTATTATTATTATTATAGTATGGTGCTGTATTTCAAAAGTACAAGACTCCCAACTGGTCATACTTGTAAATCATTAAATCTTGCATTCTAAGCGACTGATTCTCCTTTCATATTGGCTTGTAAACATCTTTCACTACAAGACCAATGTTTCAACCACTAACTTTCTGGTGAAATATAACGAGTACATTTGTTAAGTCACCTAAACGTATCATAGTGCAATTCCTTCAGTTAAGTTATTGTAGTCTATTTTCTTGACGTTACACTTCTGGGATTGCTCCGTTGATTTCACTCATTTAAGCTGGATATCCGTCGCCTTGGACTTTCTTTGTGTTGCCGATCTAACCACTGGTGGATTTGTGAGGACTATGGTTAACTGCTCCTCAGATCTCTGCAGGGTAAATCCAGACAGCTAGCTAGACTATCTGTCCAATCTGAGTTTTCTGTTGCACGACTAAAACTACTTTTGAACGTCCACATGATCCACCAAACCAAGTTCCTTCCCGAGGCTATTTAGCAGAGGCACTGCTGCTTTTCTCTGGTGCTAAGCACCGCCCATGACGATTGTGATTGGTTTAAAGAAATGCCAATAAACCAGAGCACGTTTTCCTCCCATCCCAGAATGCTGTGTGGAATAGCCAGACCCTCCTACAGCGTGCTTTGGAGGAGGGTCTGGCAAAGCGAGACTAAGTGATTGTAACAATCACTTAGTCCAAGACCAAACAATGTAAGATACATATTTCAAAATGACCCTTTGAAGTGAGTATTGTAACGCCAGATTCTTGCCAATACACAGTGTGGAGTTAATTGTTTTCTTGTTAACAAATCCCACGAAAAAAACTAAAACCAACAATGTGTTACTGCATAATAAGACGTAAATCTTTAACCGTGGCGCACAAATATATAGTTTAATTTACATAAAACAAAACAATTGTATATCTCAATTTCAACCATAATATCATAGTGAAGCTTGCGTGCTACCACTAATAGAACATTGATGGTTATGTGGGATCCATTCATTGTTGGTTTGGGTCTGTCCATGGGATTTATTGACAGTAAAAAATAACTCCATGATTCAGACCACTAAATGGTCAAATCAAACACGTTGAGGCACTGTTTGAACAGAGTGTGCATGAAGCAACACTCCCCACTTACACTAACTTTTCAACAGGAATGGTTGTGGCATCGGCCCACAGCTAAAACACTTGAACTGTGTGGATGTGAAACAACACAACTTGTTTTGTTTTTGCTACAGTGTCACACACCTGTGGCTGGCACCTGCACATTGTAAAATCACACAAAAGGAGAGCATACAATTTAGTATAAAAAAGTCAAGTATAAAATTAATTTACAAAAAGGGAAGACATTTTTACCAAAAAAGTCATAAAAAATCAAATCCAGGCAGTTAAGGTTGCTTAAACAAAAAGTGATAAAAGGCCTTTAATAAATAGGGCAAGACAATACAAATACACCAACTTATTTCTTTTATACAAAATTAATTTATTTGAGACACAAGTTGGCAACTTAAGTGTCCATCTCTGACGGTCTTAGCCTGGCATTCTGTAATGTTCCTGTAATGTTCCAACATGAAAGACTTGGTGGCAAATGACATTCGCTGCAGGAATTAACTGATGCCACTGATTATATGGCACATCAGGAGCAATACAGTAAATACTACCAGGCTGAAAAAGCCCCTCCCAGGCTTCTCTCGGGCCAGAGGTGCAGGTATGGGAGGTATTGAAGGTGGTCGGCGCCGGAGGTGCTCCTCAGGCCAGACGCTGGGTGTCAGGTTGGCCCTGTCAGCAGTAAATGATCTAGGGATCACAGTGGGATGGCATCTGATTCAGACATGTACACCTGTCATGGTGGGCTAATACTAAAAAAAGGCAGAGACTGATCTATTGTCTGGGTGCCTTGAGAGAAGGCAATACTGTCTCACTGAATACCATACATTATGTACACTTCTGATGTGTTCAATGCAATGCACTTTGAATGATTATAGATTTTCTGTATAATTGATAAATATTACAAATATACCAAAAATCCATTGTTGAGGTATAACAGAATGTTACTATATGAAAGCTAGTTGAAAACAGGGAAATAATTATATTTTATAATTTTATAATTATAATTTTTTAATTTATATATTAATATTTTTAAGGTCATTATAACATTGTCAAAACCTACCAGTTGGCCTACATTTATTTATTTATTTTATTTCAGGTTTATTTTACAGGGACAATGCACACTAATAATACATATTAAAAAAAAATGTGCCAGAATTAGCCAAAAGGCTATCTTACATCTGCTGTCCCTGGACAGATTGTACAACGTCACACCTAAAAAGATAAAATGATTATAACAGTACATACAGGTTTAGCCCAATACAAGTAAAATTGACTATAAATGTAAATATTTAAAAACATGTCATTATCAACATCAATACCAACACACACACACACACACACACACACACACACACACACACACACACACACACACACACACACACACACACACACACACACACACACACCCACATAGTTTATACGACAGGTACATGGACAATCCTGGCAGCCATTTAATTTGAATCAAACCCACCTTTTCATCCAGACATTTGAAAAACTGCTGGTATACGCAGAGTCAAATGGGTTCCAAAATGCTAGAGGTGCGACATGGATCATGCTTTATATTGTTGATATATTTCACATTTGTGGTTGTTCTGTTATGTCAGTAACATACTCGGTTAAATGGGAGCTCTAGTTTGATTATTGCTGTTAAAAAAAGCATCCCCAATCTGACAAGAAACATATTGAGGCTAAAACTGAATACGGATTTTATGTCTGACTGCTGGTCAGAAACAGCACAAATGAATGTGTCCCTCTTCAAAAGACAGTAAAGGGAACATAAAATAGACTTTTTTGTCCAATCCACTTGTGATGCTGGTGAAATGTCAGATTCCGCTCCTAGGAATATGTGTGTGTTGTTGTCACGATTTTACGAACATATTGTGTCGAGCTCCAACTCTGTTGACAAAACTGAGAAAAAAAGCAGTGCGGCAATTTGGGAATAGCCCTGATTAATGCGTAGAACCAGAAAGGAAGAGTGAGGGAAGGGTGTCGAGAAAAAGGAGGGCAGTCCCACTGAAGAGGAATGAAACAAATGGATTTGAAATGCTATTTGATGCTATGAGTTTTTTTTGCGGAGACTACCCAAAGGCTGACTAGGGGCTCTCGCTTTCAACACAGCCATCTAAATCCGTACAAAACAACAGCAGTTCAAATGGGAACCAAATCCAAGCCGGCAGCTCCTCTTCATCCCCCAGCTAATTACCTGCAGGGTGACCGTATGCTTTAATAAAATTCCCCCCCAAAAAAGTTGTTTTCAACCATTACAATGCAACAAGGAACAAAGGGATCTCAAAGCAGAGAAACAAACTACCTTGAAAGTTCCCTTTTTAACATTTCGGAGAGGAAAATTATTTAAAAAAACAAAAAAAAGTGGAGGCCTGACATTGCTGTAATCTGGTGTAAAATTGGGTGAAATTTTATATTCAGAAATAAACAAGGCAAGTGTGAGAAATGATGATGCCGCAGTCTGTTTCTCATTCTGTTAAATGGATCAGTGGGAGATGCTCCCTGTCCTCATTCCTGACAGTTGTAATTCTGACCTACTCTCCAGACTTAAAGCGTAACTCTCGCCAAAATGCAACCTAGGGTCTTTTTGTGAATGTACCTGAGTCAAACTTTCCTTTAAAAGCATATTTAGGACGGAATCGGCACTTTTAAGATGTACTGTATTCTAGTTTTTGGGTCAAATGGCCTTTTGAATGGGAGTGCTAGGGGCACTTTGATGCTAGCCTCAAAATAGCTATTTTTAAACCACTAAGAAGGCTCGACACAACATGAGACTTTGCTCCAAGTATCACCAGGGGCTCTACACCTTAACGAAAGCATTGACAACATTGGTTGTGTACCCAGAGTTTACTAAAAAGAAAGGTTTTGGACAACTCACCGTAGCTCTTGTTGTTTCAGGCCGCAGCCATTTTATCAGTCAAAAACAATCGATTTTTTAATTGCAACATAACAGGGAGGAGAGCTCCTAAAGCTAAGTTCCATATAAATGCACAGATTATTTCTTGTTTTGTCGTTATTGAAAAACAATATTGACCTCGTAGTTGAAAAAGGAGCCTCATATGGAGTCCGTTCATTCACATTCGGATATTGACTCGTTTTGACTGCCGAGGTGGTAGCGGCCGGAAACAACAAGAGCTACGGTGAGTTATTCAAAACCTTTTTTATTAAACTCTGGGTACACAACCAATGTTGTCAATGCTTTCGTTAAGGTGTAGAGCCCCTGGTGATACTTGGAGCAAAGTCTCATGTTGTGTCGAGCCTTCTTAGTGGTTTAAAAATAGCAATTTTGAGGCTAGCATAAAAGTGTCCCTAGCACTCCCATTCAAAAGGCCATTTGACCAAAAAACCAGAATACGGTAAATCTTAAAAGTGGCGATTCCGTCCTAAATATGCTTTTAAACGAAAGTTTGACTCGGGCGCATTCACAAAAAGACCCTAAGTTGCATTTTGGCGAGAGTTACGCTTTAAGGCAAGTAACATTTCTGCTGTTTAAAGTTTCACTAAACCGCTCTTTCAGACTCATTATCTGTGTCCATTTTAAGTTATATACGCCGTACGGTGGCTAAAATTGCAACATAAAACTGCAAATGACATTTAAAAAAAATCATGTCCTTTTCTGTGTAGGCCAGACAATAAACTCCATGACAAGATTTATTTATCCTAATGAAAAACCTTCTCCACAAGGCGCCTTTCAGGACGACCCTGCAGCCTTACAAAATGTCTGACAACGGCGTTAAACTCATCTCTTCCGAGCTCTTTGTGAAAGAACCAGTGATTTATTAACACAGATCAAAGAAACTGTGGTTTACAATTAATTTCGTGTAATAGTTCTTTAATACTGTGGTTGAAATATGTCCCTCTAGTGATAGGGGCTGCATGAATTAGAATTAATTCCTGTTTAATTGTTCCTATATTTCAGTGGCTGTGCTGAGGTAATTTATTTCCTGCGTAGGATGAGAGATGGTCCACGGCCGAGGCTGCCAGGGGAGGAGTGGTTAATTGCAGTAGATTGCCTTATCCCCCTGTAATTATGTCTGTCTCTATGGAATTCCCTGCCTCCAAATGGCCAATCGATACTATCAGACCACAGATAAGGAGGAGGAGGAGGAGGAGGAGGAGGCAGAGACGTGGGTCCCAGACCGGACTTTGGATTTATGAGAGGTGGTGGCTCCGGACCGCAGATAGCAGGGGCTTAGGGACTAAATCATATCAAAGGCACAGAGTAAAATGTCTGCTTTGGTTGGGATAGTTTTGGAGGAGGAGATTTAGAATCATTCGCTTTGATTAACTTTAGCCAACATCTACAAATCACCCAGGAGAAACATACTGCACTGCTGCTGTCATGTGAAACACTTGCAACTCTCAATTTGGAGTTACTTTCATTTAGTTGTTTGAATGAAATGTTTTCATGATCCTTTAATATTCCGAGTAGGTTTGATGTGTTAAAGTCCCAAGAAACTTCATCTGAAACTAGCAGACTTAAATCAAAAGTGTAATTCCTTAGACAAGTCTTATATAGTTATAAGTTTTATAATGTTTTGCTTCACTAGAATTGGAATACAGTCAAATAAGTTCATTGGTACATTATAAAACAAACATTATGGGCCTTCATGGGCTTCCAATGGCAAATGGTAGTGAGGTGAGTATGTGTAGGTATGGGCAGGGGTGTCGGACTGGGGGTGGAAATGGGACTGAGTACCCAGGGCCCTCATGTGAGGAGGGCCCAAAAAGATGCTAGAATGAATAGCTGTAAATGCAGGGAGGGGCCCATAGAGAATGCCTTTCTACAGTGCCCAGAATTTTTTAGGCCCCTGGGTATGCCGGTCGACTACAGACAGAGAAAGGGAGGGGGGGAGAGAGAGAAAGAGATCAATGGTATCGAGGCATCCTATTGACGGGACTGTGTTGGGGTGGAGTGGTCAGAGCAGCAGAGACTTGCGATCACAGGTCTGTGTAATCACACCCACATCCTAGGCAATGCATCCATCGACACACACATCCATGCACTCAAACAGTAATTCGCTCACACAATCTATGTTTCCTAACCAACTGGCTTAATGAGTGCTCCCCAAAAAGTTTGGCTTCCCATTTGTCTTTTGAGTGAACTTGAGAATTACATAAGAAGTCTTAGAGGACAAAGTGAGATCAGAAATCTTTGCCAACTGGGCCTCTGGGTAGCTCCTTTTGGCTAACTCTTCTTCTCTCTCTTTTTTGCCTTTCATCATTCTTTTTTTTTTTGCATTTTGTTTTCTTACATCTCGATGTTAAAAAGCTGAAGATCATGATGAGAATTTCAACTCTGCTCTTGATATGTCCTTGATGATATGGACTGTATGTGGGGTTGTGATTTTGATGTGGTTTCTGTAAGTAGATCTTGTTGCCTGTTGGGCTTATCAGTGATAAATCCAGATCAATTTTCTTGTAATAAGAAAGAAAAGACCTCTGAAAGGCTGATGAAAGTTCTGTCGACGAAGCTGCCAACAGACTCCTAGTGTGCACATATAATTGCATATGCAGAAGAAACCTGACCCATCTGTCTGGACTGGTGGCAAAATATGAAGCACATGACTAACCCATTCTCCCCTTTCTCCCTTGAAAAAAAGAAGGGAAAACATTCTTGTGGATTATCGCTACTGATTGTTCTGTTTCTTGCTTTGTCAAACACTCTCACTCCTCATTTAGGCCCGCAATCGGAACAGACAAGGACAAAGCACCCGACTTTTATAATAGTGTAACCCACCACAGGACTCAAGCATCTCACGTTTCCACAATCATCTCCATTACCACTCTCCAGCAGGTAATTGACTTCAAGTCACATTTGCTTCAGTGTTAATGCTGTTTTAGATCCTTTCTAAAGAAGGAGGGTCTGGGGCCCCTTTGAAGCTGCAGGTTTGGGTTTAATCTCTCTACCTCTCTCCGACTGATTGAGACTCAGATTCTGTCGGAGGGGAGGTGGAGGCGGGAGTTGTATTAGAAGCTGCCGCTGCCTTTATCACTTGGCCTCCTTCAAAGAGCAGATAGGGTTTTGTGATAATGAGAGGGTGGCGTGGAGCTCCCGAGGTTCAGGGACTCGGCAGTTGTCAGTGATGCCATCCAGCAGATAGTAACTTTCAAGCACATTCTCTCTGTGTGAGGTGACACAAAGGGGCTAAAAGCAGAGAGAGAGAAAAAAAGAGAGCCAGATATACTTAGAGCAATCAAAGAACTATTGGACCCCATGCTTGGTCCATGGTGGCAGGTGAAGTGGGTGGCAGTACAGATGAATTG
Source organism: Zingel zingel (assembly GCA_023566125.1). Classification (NCBI taxonomy): domain Eukaryota; kingdom Metazoa; phylum Chordata; class Actinopteri; order Perciformes; family Percidae; genus Zingel; species Zingel zingel. The sequence goes on from CM042334.1 coordinate 30,140,789, forward strand.
TAGGAAAGGTATGTGTATCAGTGTGTTTATTTGTCAGTAGCAGGGAAGAAATGTATGTGGAATGTGTGTGTATGTGTGTGTGCATGTGTGTATACCTTCAATCTTCCATTATGTGAGAAATCTTTATTACAGAATATTTATCTAAAACAACTGTGCCCTGGTTTACTTTCAATGACAATATTTTGAATGATCAATGCATTTATTAATTCAATACCCTTGCATGACAGATACAGTATGTTAAAAGTAAAATTCCGGTTTTATACAACCCTTAGGGGATAGGTAGGCCATGATTTATTGATCTCCTCATACTCAACTAGGTGATTCTGCTTGATTTTGCACTTACCCACACATACCATACTTTCAGGACCAAATACAGACACCACATCAATTGTAAGGACAATATCCCCTCTGTTGAAGTGGATTACTTCACAATATCCAAATGGCTTTCTGAGAAAGAATTTTTGAAGCTGTGTGTCAGTTAGGCAAGGACTTTACAAGGCACTAGGAATCTTCATTTTAACCCATTTTTAGGACGAAGGTCATGGTATGGCAGTTTTTCTGTAGAAGAACCAATCACAGTTGAGGACGATGTCCTGACCTTTGAAGAAATCAAAGTCTATGTCACAGTTCAGTATGCTAGAGACTGGTGTCTGTTGATTGGAAAAGCATTAGGTAGAAATTAACTTCTTTCAACCAAAGGGACCTTCCACATAATTTACTTTCCCAAGAAATCCCAATCAACTCGTGGTTGATTTAGGCGACGTGGAGCCATACACAGCAACAGGCAGAACATCATCAGCCTTTAACCAGTGGCTTAAAATAAAGTAAAGATCTTCACACCTTCACATGGCTTTGCACTACACATTTTTTTCTGACTTGGCTTGCTTTTATCATTTTCTGTTTTCCAGTCATGTGATGATAAACAAATGGAAATGTGAAGTAATAATTGAGATGAAGAAAATGATAGTCAACACTAAGGTGTGTTTCAACCACATGTTTCGGGTACCACATGAAAACTTCAGGAGATGTAAAGAAGTGTCTACCTTATAACATAAATTAATGAGAAAAAATCTGTGGGTACAATTTTTGCAAATTAAGTTTAAAGGACAAAAAGAAAATTACATTTAATTGTGGATTAGTAATTGTGTGTTAGCTTTCCACTAATCAGAGAAGCATACTGTTTTTTTTTTAAAGAAGAGATCTGTGTCCTTAGGTGGGGTGGGTGTCCAATAATGGGTCAACTTTGAGGGCCCCTGTCTCCTGAATGGTTGGTCATTCTGGTTAATCAAACCACCCATTCGAACACTCTCATATAGGTTAACATGAAAAAATGTGTTCAACTCTAAAGGGGTGAGGTCAAAAAGGGATTGATTTCTGATGGAATGCCGCTGTTGTCACCTGTTTACAGATCTCAGTCATTAACCTGGTCAGTAGATTGTTATGAGAAGATTGTTATGAAAAATGGCAACAATAAAACCCATGTTGAAATAAACTGGAATTTTCCACTTAAGTTTAGGTGGCTTAAACTCTTGTTTCAGATTAATAATATATTGTGGTCATAGTTACACTATTTGAAGGTCTGACAAGGGTTAGACACTCTGGTGTCTGGAGTGAGAGCTCATTGCCCGACAACACCTTAACCTCCACAGCCATGCTTTCAGTCTCACTATGTAAAGGACACACTATATCCCACTGTGGTACTTAATGTTGGCTCTGGATGTAAATCCTTTGCAGCTGAATTAGTGCCAGTGTGAGCGTTTGCCTGAGTGTGTGTGTGTGTGTGTGTGTGTGTGTGTGTGGTTGGCCTGGTGTGGTGGGTGTCTCCACAGTCCTGGCCTTGTTAAGCGGAGAACAGTAATGGATGTCAACATGCTGGCCTCTTCTTACTGTGTCAACATTAATCACCCGACCTGGACACCACTGCCCACCCCGCTCTGCTTAACATTCACAACACTCTGCACCTGACTCAGCCACCAGGCCAGCAACAGATATCCACGCACGCACGCACGCACGCACGCACGCACGCACACACACACACACACACACACACACACACACACACACACACACACACACTTACTCTTACTCTTAGGCTTTCCTTTCTCACATATTCTCCTTTTCTTAACAAGTTTGTTTTTCCTGTCACTTTTCTCTATTTGCAGTTGTCTGTTCTCTTTTCCTCTCTCATTCCTTCATATTTGACTCTTCGCTGTCTCTCCCTTGTCTCCCCCCTTCTATATTACCCCAATCTGTTCCCCCCTCTCCACTTAACTGAACCAGTTAATCACTGCCGCTAATTACAAGCCCAGCCATTGCTCCACCAATGCAAATTTTTACAAAGGCAAGCTAGTATACTTCCGCACACACACACACACACACACACACACACACACATAATGCATCTCGCTATCTTTGTGGCATAATAATGCATTCCCTAGCCCCTTACCCTAACCTTAACCATCACAACTAAATGCCTAACCTTAACCCTTACCCTCACCCTAACCATAACCTAATTCTAACTTGGATGGTATCTTGACCGCTGTCCCATTCCAAGCTCATATCGTCTGAGTTATCTAATCCAGCTCTGCCTTTAAATGATATGATTTATTAATGACAAAAAAAATCCCCATCAGTAGCTTTAAGAACATCTTTATTTCATTATTCTAAGCATATGAACATGAAAAAACAATGTGGAGAGCATCTGAACGAGCCAACGCGCGAGAAGAGGTGGGATGACCTTTAGAGTGGACCAGCTATTCTCATTGTAGTGACAAGTCGCTCCACTCCTCAAGTTTTGCTTTCGTAATCTCTCCCTTGCTGCAACCAAGCTTTATGCAAATGAAGTGAGCGATGACATCAGCAAAGCCCAAAACCCATGAAAAACCCTGTATTTCCAGAGCCACTGTTGTCAAAAGTGCAGTATCAAATATAATGCTACTCTGCACTAAACCTGACATCAGGTTCTGCACCGTCATATTACTGTGAAAGTAAGATAATATAAACAAACTTTTTCATCACTGGGTGTGTATTTATTAGTAACACTGATACAACTGTGCCATCATTAAGCCAAACAGGAAAACACAATTACCTGCTATCACGTGCATCCAGCATAGTGTGTGTGAACAATGTCTCTAGCGACCACTTAAACTTGTACAAGAAAAACATAAGAAAAACAATTATTTGTATTATTTTTGACATGTTGACACCACAACAGTTTTACAGAAAATATAGTTTGAGGAATACAAGGAAGTTAAGTGCCTAATTGGATAAAATGAAAAAATTCGACATGGTGTAATGTAGTCCCAGATCGCTGAAGACCCAAGGTGTGCATTTACAGTAAGAGTTAACTGAAATGTGATCATTTACATCAACATATCAACCCTTTCTTTCTGAAACATGCACATTCCTCTAAAATAATATAGACTTACTTACTTTCAGGTAGTAAATATATAGTTTTGGGTTGAAGCTGACGATAATCAACATCCGTTTTCATCCCTGTGACGGGGTGCATGGCTGCCGTCACGGTAGCAATGCACTACCAATTGTCTCTCCAAAACTGAGTGTAAATGTTGCCTGTTTATTGTGTTAGCGTGTCAATATGCTGTTTCAAATCATCTGTTAAACTAGCCATTCATCAAATGCCCCACAGTAATCCCGTAGTGTCCTTGTGCACATATTTACAGCTAATACTGCGGTGATTTATAGGCTATAGCTATATCCATCAATACATCATTCTCTATTGTTTAAAACCATACCATTTATGTCACAAACATCACCATTTATAATAATCACACAACACTTACGTCTTTGTTAACTACATTGCTGTTTATTTAGTTTAAAAGGTAACAGGATAACAAGTAGTCTTTGTGGCTTACCGGTGTCTGCTCTCTTTTGTTGATAAAGGAAAGTTTGCTGCAATCGGTGAGTTTAAATGACGTTAGTACATCCGGGGTAACAGGAAGTGACCGGAATTAGGAGTAATTATTTTATTGTCCATCAAGTTATCTTGTGGTTTAGTGAAATGTTTTGTGAGTCATGTAAATAATCTTCGGTAAATTTATAGCCTAATAGATCTAATAATTTTGGCTGTTTGTAGCTTTTAATGTCTGCTCGCCTTAGCCACCCCTGTATGTTAGTTTTTGTTGGTATGTTCTGATTCCAGGGGCGTGCTACAGGTCTTTATAGACGGGCTGTTCAGTTGCTTGGGAGGGCTAGAGGAGCGAGGACATAAGTCTGTGGAAGGCTCTGGTGACTAGTTTAGGAAAGTCAACTTATATGCAGCTGTATCTTCGTATCTTTGTATCATTTAATACTTTTTGACTCTCACGTGAATTTATTTTATTTTTTGTGAAAGTATTTTTTTTTTTTTCTTTAATTTTGGTTTTGTTAATTGTTTATTTTGCCTACGGGCCTTAATTGGGACAATAATAATAAAAGCCCATCCTTTCAACATCCTCTTTGACTCATTCTGAGTGTCAATATCTGCTCACGACTACTCTACTACATCTACCCTCAACAATCCCAAACATTTGTTTATCCCAGAGAAACATACATACTGTAACAAGGAGGAAAAGTTGGAATCTCATATCTAAAACTAGGTGACATTAAACCTTTATTATAGTTTCTATTTTTTATTTTAAAGAAATTTGGATCGCACCACTTAAACTGCCCTCTTTTGTCTGTGTTACTCATTTGTCATGTTTTTGTGTGTGTGTGTGTGTGTGTGTGTGTGTGTGTGTCTTGTCATTGTAGGTCTTCCTGCTAAGCCCCAGGCGCTGTGCTCCATTAGCACCAGGCTGATGGAGCTACTTGGCATTCAGGGGTCTTTGGGGCCGGCACCAACCCAAGAGACAGGGCCTTGCCTGGGGGGGTTAATGAACCCCGGGCCTGGTCCTGCCTCCAACATTAATTGTTTCTGCAGCTCTGGCAGACCTACTACACTTCCTCTCCTGGACTCTCCTCTCTCTTCAGCTACCGATGATTTCTTTGCACCATGAGTTGTTTTTCATTCACACTTGATACATTGGTTTTGCTTGTGTTTATCTTAAAGCAGGGAAGAGAAGAATGTCTGTGGTTTCTGTCTTCTTTCTTGTGGTTGTTAGGTGATTTCTCTCTCTCTGTATCTCTCTCCATCATGCTCACTCTCAGTGTGCACTGAGGCTTGCTGATCTGCCTGTACAGTATGGAGGCAGATAATATGTCAGGCAGGTGAGTGCAAGGCAGCAAGGGAACCCACATGCAGTCAGTCCAGGCAGACAAGAAGAGTTCAGTGATTTACTGAAATAGTGGAGATACATGAGCTTGTAGGTAGGCAGATACAGGTTCTAGATTACAGGGTTAAAGGTATAGGGTTATATTTAGGTACTGGTTCAGATGGTAGGAACGAAGCAACGAATGAGTGGAAATGGACTGGTTATAGTCTACATATCTTGATGAAGAAAAGTGGAATCAGTTGAGCAGGTGAATGAGAGAGTCAGGTGACTGATACAGGTGAGAAGTCTAAGAGACTGAGGCAAACTTTGTGACATAATATCTGAGGATGAATTATGTTATTATCAATCAATCAATGTATTTGTCACGTGAAATCATATAAAATACAATTCCAGTAAAATGTAATCCTGTCAGTCCCTACAATTTATCATTAAAACAGTAATAATGATAAATATATGTGTGATGGGATGCATTCTTACTGAGGCGTTGAGATTATTTGACAATATCAGAATCAGAAAGGAGTTTATTGTCACAGTAGTTACCCTACTTGGAATTTGCCTTGGTGATTGGTGCATACATACATACAAATGTATGAAACATTAATTGTGTCGCTTTAATCGTGTAAGTTTGAGCTGGTGTAGAGATGTAGGCACCAAGGTTATAATCGTTAACGAAAATGAATGAAATAAGGAAAATAGGTGGGAAAAAACATTGTCGTAAACTGAAATAAAATAAAAACGAGGCATTACAAAAAACCGATAACTAACTAAAATGGTAATGTCTGTTTGCAAAACTAACTAAAATAAAATAAAATTATTGAGTAAATGTCCTTAGTTTTCGTCTTTGTCAACGTCTTTCATAGATCAAATAACGTTATATCTTTCAGAGTTGACATTTCCGACCATAGACCTGTTTCATACAGTCTATGCCATAGACATACAGTGAGGAAAATAAGTATTTGAACACCCTGCTATTTTGCAGGTTCTCCCACTTGGAAATCATGGAGGGGTCTGAAATTGTCATCGTAGGTGCATGTCCACTGTGAGAGACATAATCTAAAAACAAAAATCCAGAAATCACAATGTATGATTTTTTTTACTATTTATTTGTATGATACAGCTGCAAATAAGTATTTGAACACCTGAGAAAATCAATGTTAATATTTGGTACAGTAGCCTTTGTTTGCAATTACAGAGGTCAAACGTTTCCTGTAGTTTTTCACCAGGTTTGCACACACTGCAGGAGGGAGTTTGGCCCACTCCTCCACACAGATCTTCTCTAAATCAGTCAGGTTTCTGGGCTGTGGCTGAGAAACACGGAGTTTGAGCTCCCTCCAAAGATTCTCTATTGGGTTAAGGTCTGGAGACTGGCTAGGCCACGCCAGAACCTTGATATGCTTCTTACAGAGCCACTCCTTGGTTATCCTGGCTGTGTGCTTCGGGTCATTGTCATGTTGGAAGACCCAGCCTCGACCCATCTTCAATGCTCTCACTGAGGGAAGGAGGTTGTTCCCCAAAATCTCGCAATACATGGCCCCGGTCATCCTCTCCTTAATACAGTGCAGTCGCCCTGTCCCATGTGCAGAAAAACACCCCCAAAGCATGATGTTACCACCCCCATGCTTCACAGTAGGGATGGTGTTCTTGGGATGGTACTCATCATTCTTCTTCCTCCAAACACGGTTAGTGGAATTATGACCAAAAAGTTCTATTTTGGTCTCATCTGAACACATGACTTTCTCCCATGACTCCTCTGGATCATCCAAATGGTCATTGGCAAACTTAAGACGGGCCTTGACATGTGCTGGTTTAAGCAGGGGAACCTTCCGTGCCATGAATGATTTCAAACCATGACGTCTTAGTGTATTACCAACAGTAACCTTGGAAACGGTGGTCACAGCTCTTTTCAGGTCATTGACCAGCTCCTCCCGTGTAGTCCTGGGCTGATTTCTCACCTTTCTTAGGATCATTGAGACCCCACGAGGTGAGATCTTGCATGGAGCCCCAGTCCGAGGGAGATTGACAGTCATGTTTAGCTTCTTCCATTTTCTAATGATTGCTCCAACAGTGGACCTTTTTTCACCAAGCTGCTTGGCAATTTCCCCGTAGCCCTTCCCAGCCTTGTGGAGGTGTACAATTTTGTCTCTAGTGTCTTTGGACAGCTCTTTGGTCTTGGCCATGTTAGTAGTTGGATTCTTACTGATTGTATGGGGTGGACATGTGTCTTTATGCAGCTAACAACCTCAAACAGGTGCATCTAATTTAGGATAATAAATGGAGTGGAGGTGGACATTTTAAAGGCAGACTAACAGGTCTTTGAGGGTCAGAATTCTAGCTGATAGACAGGTGTTCAAATACTTATTTGCAGCTGTATCATACAAATAAATAGTTAAAAAAATCATACATTGTGATTTCTGGATTTTTGTTTTTAGATTATGTCTGTCACAGTGGACATGCACCTACGATGACAATTTCAGACCCCTCCATGATTTCCAAGTGGGAGAACTTGCAAAATAGCAGGGTGTTCAAATACTTATTTTCCTCACTGTATATAGTTTCCGACTGGAAATCCAGAAATTCCGACATTCCATGTCAAATTGAACACAACATGTCCGTGCCCCTCGCCTGGCATCATGACGGTACTGAAAGTCGGAAGAAAGAGGCAGAGTCCTATTTGATTATGTCCGATAAAAGCAAGTGCCTTGCAGTGGAAGGTGGTAAAATATGTGGACAATTTATTAAAGGGAAAAATCCCACGAATTTGAAAGTAGATTTGAGAAGCGCGCACAAGGAGGTTGACCTAGCTTACCTTAACAAGGTAAAGAAGAACGCAAAGCCCCCTTTCCCCGAAACAGAAGCTAACCCCGGTACAGGGCATGGATGTATGGATACAGGGCATGGATGTATGGGTACAGGACATGGATGTATGGGTACAGAGCGTGGATGTATGGATACAGGGCATGGCTGTATGGATACAGGGCGTGGATGTATGGGTACAGGGTGTGGATGTATGGATACAGGGCGTGGATGTATGGGTACAGGGCGTGGATGTATGGGTACAGGGCGTGGATGTATGGATACAGGGCGTGGATGTATGGGTACAGGGCGTGGATGTATGGGTACAGGGCATGGATGTATGGGTATATGGCATGGTTGTATGGCTACAGGGCATGGACGTATGGGTACAGGACATGGATTTTTGGGTACAGGGCATGGATATATGGGTACAGGGCATGGATGTATGGGTACAGGGCGTGGACATATGTGTACAGGGCGTGGATGTATGTGTACAGGGCATGGATGCATGGGTACAGGGCATGGATGTATGGGTACAGGGCGTGGACGTATGGGTACAGGGCGTGGACGTATGGGTACAGGGCCAGGCAGCATGACTGAGACAACAGCAGGACAGAGAACCCTACAGGAGGGCTTTCACCGGCAACCCGATAGCTGCTGGTTAGTACATACGCAGGAACACCAGAAGCGGGGTGAAGTGTGGGATAATATGTGGTTTGATACTGGGATGTCTACGCAACCGTGTGAGTCGATTGACTTCAAAACGTTTGCCACTTTAACCAAAGTTCAAAACACCTGTTCATGTCTGTCTTCTTTAGTCTGTTGGCTATTTAGGTTTTTTTCCTGGAACACTTCACTTACACATTTTGCACTTACTGCAGCATCTTGTGTAGACTGTTTACATATTTGTGCTCATGATATGTATTTACTGGTGTTATTGTTGAATACATTGTGAATACATATTTCTAAAATTATATGATGTTTTTGTTGAGTTGTTATTAAACAATACTTTTTCTGACCTTTTTGAATCTTGCCCCTGACAAATAACCCGTATTACAAAAAAGACTAAAACTAACACTAAAACTAAAACAAAGCATTTAAAAAAATAAAACTAAACTAGCAAACCCGCTTTAAAAACTAATTAAAACTAAACTGAAAAATGAGTGTCCCCTCTATCAGTAAAAATACCTTATTGTAGCCTCTACCTTATCAGACTACGGAAATATGTAGTACTCAATTTCTTAAAACATGACTGAACACACAGCACAGGGGAGACTTCTCTGTTATCTTGTTGTATGCTGTATATTCATCCATTATTTGGGCACATGCTATTCTGTTAACAAGTCACTGTCATAACCAGGACTTGATGTTAGCACCCAGCCACCCACCAAATGTAGGAAGAATTCAACAGTGGCGTGTAACAGCCACTTTGGCAGGTGGCATATAGGCCTATATATATATATATATATATATATATATATATATATATATATATATATATATATATATATATATATATATATATTATAACACTATGTTATAACTATATATATTATATTATAACACTGGTTGCTGGAGTACTGTGCCACCGCCCGGCACAGGAACACAGCTGTGATCCAGTATGCAGCCCACGGCCGGAGTACAGAGGCCCATCCGCCTTGGCTGTGACCAAGACCTGCACACTAAACCAGCAAATAGTAAGTTAAATATCACCCAGAGCTCCCTTCAGCACATGCACGCTACATGGCCGGTTTTAGCCTAGGCAGCGGTTGCATCCGTAGAAGTAAAAACATTTTGATAAGAGGTTTTAAAAAGAAGTAGAGAGAGCACACAGCAGGACAATAGACTTGTTAAAACGTTTGCTCTGTTGCTTCCCGTCATCGAGGGCGCGTGCCAGCTGCAGACTGCTTGAGTGATGTGCGAGCGCTTGCTTCGAACCACTTTCAATTAATCTTCTACACCCCTGCACCACTTATGCAATAAGAAGCTATGTCTCTGTATCTCAATCGGTTGCATGTTTTCATACAAAAGGGGTTTTACACACAATTATAACTGAATATTTCATGACCACAGTGTTATACATTTTATATACGCTTGACTTGGTTGTTTTCAGTGGTCATTTACATTTAAAATGGTTGTCAATCTGGTTCTTCAAGTGAATTGTAGCACACCGTAGTCAACATTAAAGTGCTCATATTATGCTTTTTGGCTTTCCCCTTTCCTTTATTGTGTTATATATCTTTGTGTGCATGTTATAGGTTTACAAAGTGAAAAAGCCCAAAGTCCACCCCAAAGGGACTTACCATCTCCAACAGAAAACACTGTTCACAAACTGTTCCAAACACACAATAATCTTTAAGTCTGTTCCCAGAAGTTAGTTGCCTCAGCATGCATTTCATTTATGCTGGACAGTTCATTGAAAGGTCAGGCATCATTACACCATCTTTCTGCTTCTATACTATACTTATGTCACACTTTCCTTTATATTATTTTTTTCTAGACAGCCTGTGCCTTTACAGCTTTTAAAATTGTCTTCAGTGGCTATGCTTGAGTTGTGTGTTGTTAACAAGGTCAAGATTATTCTAAATCAATTCTAAAACATACAAAGTAGAGAGTATCACATAGTTTTAAGCACCAGAACCAACGAGTGATGGCTTTGCTTCAATGCAACTGTGGAGTCTTTGAATGTACATTATCACAAGGCTCCTGAGAGGGGAAGAGCGCGGTGGGGCCTGGGAATGGAAACGTGTGCTGGGCAGTCATTGTATGTACACGCTCATTGGCACGGACGAGCTGGCAGCCCGAGCTGTTAAATATTCAAAGTGGCCATGCAGAGATATTGCCTGCGTGTGTGTGGAGAATGTTCAGATTGGACTGTTACAGCGATTGACCTTGTCCACGAGGCCTGTCTAGACCGTCGCCCACTCTCTCCTCTGCTTCACCACACAGTTCATTAGGCGCCCATCGTCTGCTTTTGTTTGCTGATCACTGACTGTACAGTACTGAGACATTTCTAGCCACTGCTGAATTTGATTTGGCACCGTGGCACACACTCTAACTGGTTATCCAAATCACTGAGCAGAAATGGAATTACTTCATTGATGTGCTTATGTAAATACATAATTTTGAGTATGGTATGGGTTTAAAAACTAACTTTTTATTCTGCCTCATGTGTTTATATGTTTATTTGCACAGTAATGCACACCTCCTGTAGTCTGTGCTGATGTAACGTGCACTTTTCCATAGTGTGATAGTGTAACATAGCTTGCGATGATGGTGTGCACTGTCACACAGACCCAGATGGGGGATGGCTCAGTAACAGGGGCCGTTTACCTCTGTCACTGGGAGCCAGAGCCAACACTTCCATGGAGGTTGTTCTAGGTCAACACTCTATTCTCATTGGTCCAAAAGTGCCCTCGGCCAATCACAATGACCCATCAGAGACCATCTGTGCGTTAAAGCCTGAGGTGTGACTTTGCATTTCTGCAGCCTGCATATGAAAATACCATTATTGTTGTTAATTGGTTTGATCAGAGTTGAGACCTGCTAAAGGTTATGTTGGCCCTCCAGGGCCAAAAGACACTGCTGCATCATCCCTGTAGACGAGAGGATCGTGGGAGAGACCTGGTTCCACTTTTTTGGTTCACAGTAACAATTTTGTCCCTGCTGCTGAATACCACAGCAACTGGTAGCAACATACCTACATCACCTTATGGGGTAGTGCAAAGACAACATTGTGTTTCTTAAAAAATAAATCCCTTACGCAAACAATAATATAAATATTGGAAATTACATATAGTGTTAAAATAAAGATTAGTGCAAGGCTAAATTAAGTATAGCACTCTGAGAAGAAGAAAAAATATCAAGATAAAAAATAAATTATTAAATTAAATATTAAGAAATGCTAATGCTTCATCCTGCCCTACTTTCAAAGCTCTACTGGTACACAGCTTGCTACAATTTTTGCCAACTTTTTAATAGAAAACAAAAATGCTTTTTACTCGAACCCACAAACTATAACTTGATGAATGGGTTTTAGTGCTGATATTTCCTGTTAATGTAGGCTGATGTTATTACTGATTACCTTATGAGGTAGTGCCATGCATGTATTATATGAATTATATGTATTTTACCAGATCCAAAAATAGTGCCTATTCAGTTCAGATTCATTCAGATTCATAATGTGTGTGTGTGTGTGTGTGTGTGTGTGTGTGTTTTTGACATACACAATAATATATTAATCTTGCTCATTTTTAACATTATTGATTACATCTTTAAATTGCAGCTGATACAGAAAAACTATATGCACTGTCTAAACATCTGAATGCAACTTGTATGTGTAGTGTGTGTGACAGCAGAAGCAGTGTTGGCCTAAACCTCCCAGTGTTCTGACACAGCCGACTCCTCTGACCTTACTGTCGAGGTATTTATGTGAGAAAATATGACCAAGGACATGTGTGTATCCCCATAGTCTCTCACTTTAATTAAAACCTCAATCACCCAGTGACAAGAACGACTGGTGCAAGCCTCACTGTGTGTGTGTGTGTGTGTGTGTGTGTGTGTGTGTGTGTGTGTGTGTGTGTGTGTGTGTGTGTGTTTATACGTGTACATGTGTGTCTAATTAACCAGGCAATCTTTGTTCTGCGACTGACTTGAGGTACACAGGCCAGAAATACTGATTTGGAAGGTGACAGACTGGATGTTATGGTGTAATCTCAAAGACACTCAAAACAAAAATCCAGATTAAATTTGCTCCCTTTTCCCTTTGTCTCTCTTCTTTTTTGAGCTACTTTGGCTTCAGTCAACCTATTCACAAGAGCCACAGTGTGTTTATCTGCCAGACACAATGGACCATAAACTTCACTTTACTCACGTCCTTAAACAGCAGCACTGTTTGTTATGGCAACAAAACAATTTTCAAGCGATAACATAACTGTCTGTTGCAGTTGCATTCACCTGCCCACACACACACTCACCAACATGGGCTGTCAAAGAGCGGAGGTGAATGGAACAAAGATGTGTTATTGTGAGTGTGACGATCAGCTCCCCGTGCCTGACCATCTGTAGCGGGCTGGGCTCAGCAGGAGGATGGGGAAATGAGGTCAGCTCAGCTTTTGAAGCCGGCAAGACGAGGCACCATGCCGGGACTGGAAGCTCACATGAAAGGCAATCAACCAAAATAGCCAAATATTGTTACAACTATAGACGTGTGTGTGTTGCTCAGTTTGGGAGCTGAGAAATTTAAACTAGAATGAATCATTTTGTCCCCATTCTACTGTTGAGTGTGATTCCCAATGTAATGCACCAGCCATTTAGAAAAATATATTGAGAGTCATGTGGCTGTTATTGTGTTTTTTGGTTCTCTTGTACAATTACAAAATAACAAAGCATCTCGTTACACCTCAGATTCCCAAACTAAGCTTCTGACAGAGCAGATGGTGAATTGTGCATATGAAAAAAGAAAAAAAAGAAACAAAAACATTACACTGTAAAAAAACTAAACAAAAAAAACAGTTGTGTCTCTTAAATGTTAGACCTAAACTTTCTCAAAAAGGTTTCTAACATGGACTGGCCAGCCTGTCATGGGTGTGGTGTTGTGTTTTATTTGGTTGACTCATTCCCTTTGTGTTTGCTTGCTTCCTGTATCCATCACATGTATTCTCTGTTTGGTTTCCCTAGATCCATCCTTGTGTATGTTTGCATGCGTTACTTCCTGTATTATTTGGTTTCATTCATTAGCTATGTTTCCTGTTGAGTGTAACTAGTCCCTAATGTGTTTCACCTGTTTGCTCCCTGTATTTAATGTGCTCTGTTCTGTTCAGTCATTTGTGTCCTCATCTCAGCTGTGTTTGAAACCATTCCCTTCACTGACTCACTCACTATTCCCTACATAAATAATGAACTATATAGGGAGCCACCAAACCAGATTTTGGACACTCACTGTTCACTCATTGTTGCGTGACTTGCGTCAGGAGATGCGCCCGTTGTTTGTGTGACGGAGGCGGGCGCGCCTAGCATCATGTAAACAAACTGAAACTAAAATACTTCTAATATGTCCCTGAAACAAAGCGAGAGCCCAGGAGGAAAGTAAAAGGGTGTGTATATATAAGTTGCATGTTACATTTCCACTGTTAACGAAAGTCCGGTCCATTTTTACTTTTCAGTTTTCTTGGTGACTTCTGCTTCTTCTTCTCCTCCGGGAAAATGCGTCCGCGTTGCATTGTGGTATACGGGAGTAAAATGTTGGGTACATCGTATGTACACTCAAATTAGCAGTGCATTGTGGGTATTTTATAGTGAGAATTCGAACACCATACTATATAGTGCACTATTTCCGTGACAGGGAATGGTTTCTAACACAGCTCTCATGTCAGGTAATTGTGCTTGTTCTCTGTGAACCTGTTATTGTGTTGGATGTTTTAGACTATTTCTAGACGTTTTGGATTTATGTTTTACTATATGGACTACTACCCTTGTTTGGACTCTTGCCTGTAATTACTACACGTAAGCCTGGATGTTTTTGTATAAACACATATGACACCTGCATTAGCTACTGTTAGCATTTGGGCCCAGAACTCTGTCTTTCCTGCCTCAGCACTCAGCCTTTCTAAAAACTGCATGCCAGGGGTCTCCAACCTTTCAAGAACGGAAGTGGCCAAGAGCTTACATTTATTTACATAACTCACATAAGCTGAATGAAACTACTGTTTGCTGAAATTGCAAAACCCAAAGCTTATGAACTTCAGTTCAAGGTTGATGACTATTTTACACTTCTTTAAGCCCACATTGTTAACTTCATCACTGAAAATATTCCCATCAGGGTCCAAGAAAAATGTACCACTTTACACGTCTATGGCCCACAAAGTTAGCTACCTTACCTTTAATACGGTGGTCATTTTGGGTCTCAGTTTGGCAACCTTATGGTGAGCTACTGGAAACCTGCTCGCAAGCTACCAGTAGTAAAAAAAATGGACTGGGTTTTTCCAAAAGAGAAGGAGGGGTAGGAAGTTGGCCTATGTAGTAACTTTTCAAAACATTTTTAGTTTGATGAATATCAATAAAAACAGAAAAGTAGCGGAGGACTTTTATTTTGACAAACTGCTAGAAAGTGACTCATAGATGCAACAATGCATCTGGTAAAGTAGGTGTGGTGGCAGTATGCAATCTCAAAAGCAACGGTTGCAATCTGCCCTAAAAAGGAAAGAAGTTGAAACAACTATTCACTTTTGAAGCAAGAAGTACCATTCCATTTCCACCAGAGACTGATGCAGAAAAGGCACAGATTGGTGCATAAACATTCACCAAAATGCAGGAAATGAAGTGTTGACACTTATAAGCCCATTTTGTCACAGTCCAGTCTAATTGAAAACATTACAAACTGATATTTGGAAATATCTCAAGATGAAAGCCCAAAGGGAGTGTGCAGTACTGAACAATGGGCCATTTTTGAATGCTTGTTAGTACCAAAGCATATTTTTCACCACCCCCCATTTCTGTGAAATCAGTGTTAGCTCAGGTGACTTCAGGTTAAGTTCCCATACACCTCGATCACTAAACATGTAATCAGCCATCAATGTTTCATATCCATCATATCAGACTGAGATTCTTATTAAAACATCAGCCTGTTACAACAACCAGTCAACAAGTAGCATACACCGATACATAGTGCTGTCTGTCTGTCTGTCTGTCTGTCCTTTGCTCTCTCGCCCTCGCTTTCTCCCTCCCCTCTGGCATACATGACAGCAGCAACGAGGACAAGCTGTTTTCCCTGCTGATAAATATTCCGACACACCGCGCCTGACAGGCCGGGTACACCAGGCAGGAATTGGGATGGACAGGTTGTGTGTGTGTGTGTGTGTGTGTGTGTGTGTGACAGGGTGGTTGTCTCCATGGTGTCAGGGCAGCATTCTGAATCAACCTAAGATGCTCCCTACGGTCGGAGCCTAGCAGACTCTGTGTAACTAGACCTCTGTTGTTCCCACCCCTCCAACCTTCCACTCCTCCCCCTCTCCCCCACTCTGCTCCCACCAGCCTCTGCTCCCTGCCTCATCAGCTCACCCAGAGGAGGAGGGCTGGGCACTGCTTTCTTGCCAGCCTGGAAATGCTGACATGCACAGGCTGGCATCCTTTCACTTGGAACAATTTCCCTTCTTGCCTTCCCTTTGCTGTCTAAACTACGCATCCAGCCAAGGCAGAAAATAGAGTGGTATATTAATAGAAAGAAGAGACATGGGGGATTATGTTTTATTATTTATGTCTCTCTTTTCTTTCTTCCCTTTCCCAGCTCCTTTTTTGCCCCTTTCACAGCCGTCCTCCCATTTCCCTTCTTTGTTGCCTTTTTTTCTTCTTTTAGTAGGCAGTTGCCAGTTCCTGTCCCCTAATTACTGTTCCTCTATGGATGGCTGTCCTCTTTCAAACTAAAGGCTGAACACAACACAACACAGTGGAGACGAACAACACACTTGGAGAGGGAAGTTGGGGTGTGGAAATAGGTTGAGGCGTAACAGAATAAGCTTGAGGTAGGGGTTTGGAGGGGGGGTATTAAAGAGGAAGATAAATAACGTGCCACCTCCAGTGCGGCTTACATTACTATGCGTTTGCTGGCCTTTCAAATGAACTGATTAATGGATGTGCTAATTACGAGAGCGATGCGCTAGAAAACATGTATGAAGTGGAGGGTGCTGCCGGTGAACATATTGCAGAGAGACACTCAGAAACTGTAATGAAAATGCATCTATAGGCTATAATTCAACATATATTAGGAATCCACTCTGCACTGCAACAAAATGTGACAATATATTCACAATATTGCGTCAATGATTTTACGCTCTATTCAGGTTTTTTTTTCTCTTTTTTCCAAATTAATAATTATGTATAAAACATTACATGACAGATCAGCGGTTTGATCCAATTATATTGTACAGCAGTTCTAAACTGGGATTAACCGTACTGAAAATAAGCATCAAAGGACTAACTGTAAATGATCCCCTGCATAACTAACCCCAGAGCTGTCAAACACACTGCTGCACCCTTAGGGGAGACTCTGCTATAAATAAAGAGACCCGTTATTGGCACCTCTCTGTCATCATCTTGCTTCGGAAAGCAAGTAAAATTGTCTCATATGAGCTGCAACAAAAGAACCTGCCTACCAGCAGTAAGGTCTAGACAGCCGCATTGGAATGTTGTGCTCAGGTAGACATTTTATTTTTCAAACCAGCTGATGGAAATGCCCCTTATTCACTTTTTATTTGTTGCCAGATTTCTAACATTGGCTAAAAATCCCTTGAATGTGGAATCTAATGATTGTTGATTGTGCAAATGATTGCTGTAAGCTAAAATAATCGCGTTCATACGTATGTTATGACGTAATTGTGACAGGCCTAAGCATGATGTCACATGCAATTTTTAGTTAAATTGTCTATATGTAACTTTCAGTTTGTGTTGATTCTAGTGGCTGCTTTGGACTAAAGCTGTAGTGTTTGAACCACACCTGCTGTCGTAAAGCTCTTTTCTTTACGGTGCTGTATTGCCCACTATAGATTACTGCGTTATGAATATTTTGCTCAGACAGAAAATCATTCAATTACAATAAGAGAGTACGTTACAGATACATTGTTGCATTTCAAGTGTTGCGTAGGGTAACTTAGTCTACTTTGGATGGATCGGGAGCTAAACCAGGTAACGTTATCACTGTCACTGTCACTGTGCCACGAGCCAAAGCAATCAACAAGGAGTCTGTTGTAGCAACCAACGTAATAATAACTTAGATTAATATAGCACCCAAACCCAGGAAGGCTTTACACAAGTAAAGGGGGACAGGGGATAAGAAAATAGTAGGCCAACACAAACTAAATAATAATAAAACCAGGCGCTAAATGGAAGGGGGACACAATTTAACGTAGGCTACTGACTACAACCACATCGCGCATTGTAAAGTTATTTTATGAATGAAATATATATTATTACACAATTTGGGGTCGGTTTTGAATCATTCAGGTAACAGAGAAAACAGTGGGGGACATTAGAGTCTGACATTTCCATCACTGTGGGAGCTGTGTGATTAGAGAATGTATCTAGTTGGTAGAAGAGAGGCTGGTTGAACACACTGACACACACGCACATGATCAGTTCTCAAAGTTTAGCAAATTTCCTAAATAATTTCTCAATTGTTTTATTATGTATTGATTTAGTCAAACCTCTGACTTGTATCAGCATATGAAGAAATGTCAGTGTGTCTGTGTTGGACAGACTAGGTATGTACTTTACAGTCTATGCACTTTGACGTTGGCTTACTGTTCTGACTGCTTGGATGCCTCCACTAGGATCTGTAGTCCCTTTAGGCTATAACAGAACACATATACACACACACACACACACACACACACACACACACACACACACACATACACACAAACACAAGCACACACACACACACACACACACTCACACACACACACACAGACACACACACGCACACACACACACACACACACACACACACACACACACACACACACACACACACACAGACACACACACACACAGACACACACACACACACACACACACACACACAGACACACACACACACACACACACACACACACAGACACACACACACACACACACACACAAACACACACACACACACACACACACACACACACACACACATGTCCCTCTTCTGGCCATGTGTAGGCCATTATGTTTCTCTGAGGCGGTGGAATGTATCTCTACTGTCATATTGTGTTTGTGTGTGTCAGCGGACCAATATACAAACATGTTTGCATACACATACTTATGCCTCCTAGACATACAAACAGTGTGTGTATGTCTAGGGGTTGTGTGTGACTGTAGTGACAGCGTTGCGCTGTCAAAACAACAAGTCCTGCAAACCATACGAAGATATCGGCCCATTATTCCTCCTCTCTAACATGACCTACAGGAGCGTTTTTATAAATTAGCGCTCCTAGCGGTCCCAGAAAACACAACCTTATTTTTAAAACAGAGAACGTAACAGTTGCGGTTTAAAACACGTAGTTGGTGTTGTGAAATGGTCACAGTTTAGTTAGATTTAGGCACAAAAAGTACTTGGTTATGTTTAGGCACCAACACTAATTAGTTAAGTTTAAAAATGTTTTTGGTTTGGGTTAAAATCAGATGTTACTTCACTTCCAGTTGTGCACATGATGCAGAATTTGACGTCAAAACGGAAACTAGAGGGCGCCGTCACTATAAACGTCAATATAAGTCGTAATTGCTGTTTGAACAAACAGCTTATGTGGGAGTTTTTCAGGGGAGGACAGCCTTGTCAAAACAGCAACACTGTTGTGTTTAGAGTCATTAGTTTCACGATGGCCGCCTCTTTTCTAAAAGGTCAGGCACAATTCAGCTAACAGCAGTTGATTTGCTTTCAACAGCATATGGGTTCCACAGTAAATGATGATTCCTGACTGATTCCAAGTCTGAGTCTGTGTGTTTGTCTTGTGATGAACTACAACGCTTGTTCATGTAAGGGAGAAGCTGCCCCTGCATGTTGAGAGAAGTATTCTCCTATGTTTATACAATGTATATTATTTTACGGTTTTATATATATAGTCTATGCATAACACATCAATAAACTATGTTATAACAAAGAAAACAAAAACTGTTTTAACTTTAGCTGTAACCCATGTAAGATCATGTTGTAGTTTAACTTTAAAGACCTGATTTTATAATACAATGTTGTAGCCTTTTTATATTTTAACCACAAAGAGCCCTATCCCTAACTGTCTGACCTTTGACTGATGTTGGATTCTAACATCTTTTTTAGAAGCATGAGGATTCTGGATTTGAACCATTTGTCTCTGTGTGTCAGCCCTGTAATTAACTGGTGTAAATGGGACCCGTGTCTCTGTGTGTTTTTATAAGTGTGTGTTTGCCATGAACAGTATGTATACCTGTATCATGTGTTTTCATCACTGTATGTAGCTTCCTCTCTTCATTCAGACTGCCAGTGGAAAGGACGACAATGTCTGTGTGGCATTAGCATGATTCATGTGTGTGATGCATTAAATCTAAGAGCTGAGTGCAGTTGTGATTCTACATTGTTGTGTTCAACTCAGCATATTCAGCCTTGACATGTGTGTGTGTGTGTGTGTGTGTGTGTGTGTGTGTGTGTGTGTGTGTGTGTGTGTGTGTGTGTGTGTGTGTGTGTGTGTGTAGGAGGTTGTTCCTTTGTTCCTCTGAGCTAAGGCAGTGGGGAACAGGGTTCTTATTTCTGTCTCACACCAGTGAACAGGTGTGGGGGGTCAGGCGTCTGGAGTGTGTGTGTGTTGTGTGTGTGTGTGTGTGTGTGTGTGTGTGTGTGTGTGTGTGTGTGTGTGTGTGTGTGTGTGTGTGTGTGTGTGTGTCTACACTGAGAGTTGCTGTAGAACATGTCGAGACGTGGCGCTCAGTGGCATGGAACTGATTGCCCTGCCAAACCCTGACAATTACCATCCGGGCTTGGAGACATCACCACACACATACACACACTTTCCAATTCCAGGGTTCAGTTTTTTCTCTCTCACTCCAGCCCAGCACCCAGTGGTGCTTGTCGTTCTCTGACCAACATGTCATGGAGGGAGATATGTGGAACAGGAAGATATACTGTGCTGCTGATGTCTTTTATCTGTGTTTCTACATACTGTTGCTTACTACACATTTGTCAGGCCTTTCTCACAATACACAGCACTACCAAAGTGACTTATGTACAGTAATTACATTAGACACTGAAGTTACAGATGTTATCTATGCGGAAGGGGGAAGAGGAGACTGACAAGAGTGTTGTGCTGCTTTCACGTGCCGTTAAAATTATCATAATTGTCAGTTCAAAACATGCACAACCTGATAAAAAGCACAGTACACCTGGAAGTAGGAATTTTCTGTGTAACCCAAGGTATTTTGAGGTGACAGCAATGAAATAAAAATATTTAAATTGCCTACATATTATATGTCTCTGTGTTTAACGTTACCTTTGCTAGCTCGATAGGCCATGCTTTGAAAATATTTCTTTTCCCATAACCGGTGGGCATAGTAAATGCTGTAAACATATTCTTTGTAAATCTTTACAATCATTCACCGAAAGAACCAAAAAGAACCATTTTTTTTTTTAAACTTGACATTTTTTAGCGTGTAGCTTGCTAGCTGGAAGGTTGTTGTTTCCCGAAGCGAAGGGATTTTTAGAACGGTAATACACAGATAGCAGAAGGGGGGAAATTATAAAGCCTTTAAAGGCAATGTACTTCGGTTGCAACAGACCAAGTAGAGACAGATTATAAAAAAGTCATAAGAATATTTTTTGCAACAGTGACATGTAAGGAAGCTAGTCAGCTTGGTGTGGAGATAATATCGCCATATGATGAGATTAAATATATGGTCACATGGACATATCATAAGCCCTATTCGCACAGGACTAGAATCCGCAATCATTACAACTTACTAGATTTCCCCCCATAATACTAGTCCCATTATGCACATTAGGGTGTGTTCCAGAGATAGGGACTCAAGTCTGAGACTTGGACTCGAGTTGCACTTAAGTTGCACAAACAGCTGACTTCAGACTTGACTTGCGATTCGAACCAAAAGACTTGGAATTGAGCTTTGAGACTCGTCAACAACCTGTTTTCATGCAATTATTGCTTTTTAAATCTAAATGTATTTCTATTTTCTTTTATTGGCGCATATATGTTGGGGAAACGTATGACGAGCTGCATGTCCCCTGCCCTTTGCCATAATGTGCAACGTAACGCATGCATTATGCCTATGTGCGCGCACTCACATATAAAAAAAATGCATTGACGATGGCGACACCAAGTTCAAAATTTGTTTGTTCAAAATTTGTTTATTATTATTAGGATGAACCCCTTGAGATGTATCATCTCGTTTTTGAGGGGGTTCCAACATAAAACACAATAATTACAAAACAACAGAGAAGTGAAAGACATCCATAAAATAAAAATACAATTAACAATATGGCAACGTACATATACACACAAACAAAACAAAAAATATATATAAAAATAAATAAATAAAAAATAAAAAAACACATCATCAATACATCACAACCACCAAATGGCCAAGATGGCCAATAATAAGTAAATAAGTAAACAGTAGAGTGTGATTGGATTTTTAACTACAGTCAAATTTAAACATTATGGATGGACAGTAGGCATACGGATTACCTGCATCTTTAATAACAATGGCAGTTCATCTTAAAGTGAGCAGACAGGACATGTTTAAACAAGTAATGAAATTGATCTTATTTCCACAGATAAATTATTCCAATCTGCTGGAACCTTAAACTTAAAAGCTCTTTTTCCAATTGTTTTTTTAACTCGCGGGACAGAAAAGTAGAGCTGAGTAGAGTGCCGAACTTCATAGTTTGATGTATAAGGTACAAGATACTGTTTTAAATAAGGAGGATAATTAAAAAATAAATAAATACATTTAAATATAAGTTGAAGCCAGTGAGTGTGTCTTCTACTACTTAGAGATGACCAATTAAGTGCTTTATACATTATACAGTGATGAGTGAGATAAGGACATCCAAGGACAAATCTGCAAAGTCTATTATATACTGTGTTAAGTGGAACAAGGTTTGAGTTAAATGCATTTTGATATACAACATCACAATATTCAATAATTGGAAGTATAAGTTGAGAGACAGGTTTTATACAAACACTGTGCGAAAGCAATTCCGAGCTCAATATAAAATATTGTTCACTTTACGTAACACTTCCTCGATGTGTAATTTGAATGAGAGTTCAGTATCAAGCCATACACCAATATATTTAATCTTATCAATTTTAGGCTGAGAAGAGCCATCATTACAGGTTGTCACACAGGAACCAGGTTTTGATTTGAGTTTTTGTCTGGTACCAAAGATAATAGGACTTTGTTTTGTTAAGCAGTAATTTATTATGTAAAAGCCAATCTTGTAGGATAATGAAGTCAGACTTAAGAAAAGCTTGAATTTTTGGTAGATTGTGTTTATATATATATATAAATATATATATAAATGACCGTGTCATCGGCATAAAGGTAAACACAGCAGTTATTAAAAATTGATGGTAAATCATTTATATAAATAGAAAAAAAGAAGTGGTCCCAATGTTGAGCCCTGAGGCACTCCTCTGTCTTGAATAACAAAATCGGATATACTTCCCTGTAGGACTACACATTGTTTTATATTATGCAAGTATGAATTAAACCACCAAACTGCATTTTCAGAGAGGCCGATATCATGGAGCTCATCTAAAAGGAGATAACGATCAACAAAATCAAAAGCTTTAGTCAATAAAGATGGCACCTGTGAGTTCACCATTATCTGCAGCACAAAACAATTGGTAATTGGTGAATTTAAGTAGGGCAGTAGTTGTGGACTGATTAGAACTGAAGCCGGATTGAAATTGTGATAGGATATTATTGGTAGTGAGATATTGCGAAAGTTGATTATAAATTAATTTTTCAAAGACTTTAGCAATATAACATATAATGGATATAGGTCTATAATTTTTTGGATCAAGTATATCTCCAGTTTTATGGAGTGGTGTGATGCGTGCACATTTCCAGATAGCTGGTAACTCACATGTGGACAAAGACTCTAGGATTAGGTATAATAGTTTGATTTTGCATTACGAGTTTTTGTCTTGCTCAAATTTCTCAACTGCCTGTATATTTCCCAATCAGCACTGTCCCTTGTCTGACGGAATATTGACCACGCTTTGTCCCTCTGCCTAAACAGACTAATAAGTTTGGGGCTGATCCAAGGAAGATGTTTACCCTTGACCTTTGTAATTCTCCAGGGAGCATGTTTGTCCACAACATCAATAAACTCAGAATGCAGAAAGTCCCAAGCATCTTGTACATCTGGTATTAATTGGTATCTATCCCAATTAATAGCAATCAAATCATTAATAAATACATCTAAATTTAATTTCCTATATTGTCTAATTTTGATTCCAGTCTTGGTGGCAATTTAGGAAGTTTGATTTTCCATCTGCAGTAGACAATTGAGTGATCACTAAAGCAGTCAGACATAACACCAGACCTTATGATTCTGTTCGGGTGTGTAGAAAGTATCCAGTCAAGCAAAGATTGGGTTCTAGGGGTGATTAAGTAGACCCCATAAAGTTATCCTACAACTGTTTTTGATAATGTATTGTATGGATGGTAGCTACAGGACATGCTTTGAATTCGTAAGATTTAACAATACAGTGTTAACAAAAACACAAAAGAAAAATAGTAGTTGCTGGATGTAACTTCAGTTACCGCCGACACGCGCTTCACACCGCAAGCGGGTACGCGCGACACGCGGCGGAAAAGTTGAGAGAAAGGAAAAAGAGACTGTGCTGTGGCGTCCGTGTGTGTGTGCGTCCTTGAAAACTGTAACTGGTAGAACTTATGTTGTCAGTTAATTGGAGCGTTGACCGGCATGAGATCAGCATATGTCAGACTGACCTGCCGGTCGCCGGTCATGGCCGAGCACGTGAAAAATCGGTATCGACTGGCCTAACTCAAAGGAAATCGGGAATCGACCTAGAAAGTTGTAATCGGTGCATCTCTTATAATTATTAAATTGATACAGTTTGAAGTACAAATAATTAATAACCTTCTGTACTTTTTGTATAAAACATGTAATCATGTTACTTGTAAAGTTCTACTTTGATTCAAAACATGATTTGATACATTTTCATTGCGCTCGTAAAGTTCCTTATGTGCTCCTAAACATTTGACTTCAGGAGCACAGGAGTTTCTTCTTCTTTCTTTTTCACATGTTCTCCTTGCCCCTGGCTGGTATTTTTGCGACTTACTTAAAGTGTGCGTGCGCTTTAGTTAAATGCGTGTGCGCTTTAGTAAAGCATGCGAGTTATAAAGCGTGCACACGCTTTAAAAAAATAATCGTCCATGTCACCTCCATACATTATGCTGTCACTGGCTTTAAACCCATGTCAGACATTCCTCAGGCTGTATGAAAACCCCCAGTTTATACATTTATGTGTTTTTAGTGATGGTAATATATTGTTGGGTTATGTTATGAAATACACTCTGAGATTTTGTATATCTATGTGCCTGTTGCTGATGTGTATAGGCATGCATGACTGTGTGCATGTGCACACACATGTACATGTTCACAAGCATGAATGTTTAACGCAGCTATTTTGAGCCAACCATCATTATCTTAGTCCTCAAGTGGAACTCTTCTTTAAATATGCTAATTCAGCTAGTGGAGGCTCTGGCAAGGTAATTGTTAAGCTTGTCGAGTCTGACAGTTTGCCCTGTTGTGTTTGAAGCAATCTCACTCTCTAAGTACACACTTAACACAAAAATCTCTGTGCTACTGTATATGGCTAGGTTATTTTGCTCAGCCTGTTATAAAGGCTTCAATTGGGTCTCTTTTTAAATTGGAACCATATGGCATCAACTTCAAGTTCCATTATAACATCTCTTTAGAGTCTCACTATTTATGGGTGGCTTGATCTGGATCAAAGGAAGTACATTTCCAGGTTATTTGTGTGGATAATTGGATTATAATCCAGGATATTTGGATAATTGTAAAGATTTACAAAGAATATGTTTACGGCATTTACTTTCTAACTGGGACATTTTGGGACCGATTGGTGGGGAATGCTACGGACGTGTCACAATTGTGAGTTTCTGTTGTAGTTTTTCCTGTTTTATTTTGTAGTTTCTCTCTCTCTCCCCTGTCATGTCTTATTTTACTTCCTGCCTTGTGTTTTCCCTCCTATCTGATTGTCTGCCCCACCCTAATGTGTTTCACCTGTTCCTGAGCCCTCGTGTCACCTGTCCCTTGTTTCAACCTCGTTACCTTGTGTATTTAGTCTCTGTGCTGTCTTTGTCTTGTGTTGGTTCATTGTAATGTATGTCTTGGGTTTGGTGTCTTGTGTCGTGTCCTGCTATCTTGTCCTGCTTCCTTGCCTTCATGTCTTTTGGATTATTTTTGTGTGTCTGCCTGCCTACCTTTGGACACTTTTTGTTGTAAGTATTTGTTCAATAAATTCCTGAACTCTACATTTTGGGTCCAAGCCACGCAATTTCCGTGCAAATGTTCCACCAAAACAAGTTACTTCCCAAGACCATTTAGTAGATCCACCGTTGCTGCGTCCGGAGTTTAGCGCCGTCCAAAATGATTGTGATTGGCTTAAAGAAATGCAAACAACCCAAAGCTTTTTTTTTTTCTTCTCCTATCCCAGAATGCATCTGTGTCATAGCCAGACCTTACTCCACAGCGCTGTGGATGGATCTGGCAATGTAAGACTATGGGTGGCTAGATATAACTCACAGGTATCTTAATGTAAGCCAGTAATCCATGTATGTGACTGCTTAATGTCACCCCTTCACTACATACATCAGTTAGGTCAGAAGGATCGCTGCTAATTCTCTCTGATTGGTGTTTGACAAAGCATACTTGACAAGAAGCCAATGAAAGCTGTATGTGTGATTGTGTATACGTGTGCTGACTCAGGCTGCAGCATGATTGATAGACAGCTTGTTCAATAGAGTTCTTGGCAGGTGTTTGAGCTCACTGTGGTTTATGTTGTCTGGATTAGATTGGACATTAAAGGGTAACTACCGTTTTTTTTTTCAATCTCGAACATATTTTCCTATGTTTTGTGTCTGAGTGTCTGACGGGAACAACAATCTTTGACACTGGCCCAGTATTAAGCAAGGTCGCAGTAGTTGGCAGCGGAGAAACAAGCTACAATGTAAGTTAATAGGGCAATTGTCCAGCTTGTATATACCTTCACAAAAGTGCTAGTTTTGGCACGGACAGGCTCAGATTAATGTTTTAAGTGTCTGACAACATTATGGAAAGGATTTTTAAGGAGGTCGACCTTCCTGTTAAAGAGTAAGATCCTTTTTTTTTTTTAAACATAAAAACATCTGTGAAATTACATTCGCTAAACCCACCAGACTTTTCAAATTTGACAGAAACAAAATAAAACTATAAAAACCGTTTTAGGTTCTTTCCACTTTTCCAACCATCACAACTCTAGTTTTGATTGAAATGAACACATAGCTTACTGACTTACATGTGATAATATGTTGGCTCTAGACACGCTAAAAGTATAGCTTTTTTTTTAAATGGAGTCTGGTGGGTTTAGCGCTAGCGACTTCAGAGCTGTTTCTGGTTAAACAGAAAATGTCTCAAAGAGGGTTTAAAGGTCTATCTCTGAAGAAATCCTTTCCATAATGTTGTCAGTCACTTAGAATATTAATCTGAGTCTGTCAGTGGCAAAACGATCACTTTTGTGAAGCTAAATACAAGCTGGACAATTGTCCTATTCCCTTACATTGTAGCTTTGCATTGTATTACTAAACGACCACATGTGCAAAACTCTAACTACAGTCTGCACAGCAGCAGTTCATGTGGACCAAACTCTAGTTGATTTTTCATTGCTTGAACAGTTTTCAAAACTCTACACACTTATCCCATGGCTTTAACCACAACCTGCACAACACTGTGGATTTACAGCACGTTGTTCAAATGCTAACACACTGCTGTCAGAACTGTTAACGACACATTCGAAACAGAATAGATTTCTGGATCACATTAAACACTGTTGATTGCAATTTTAGCTGAATGCCTAAGCAGGTGTTTTAGACTAGTTAGTGAACATATACGGTATTTATATAGAGAAAGCTCAGAAAGCTTTTTTTGCATATAAACACCAAATACTGTAATTCCTCAAATAAAAACCGGTAGTCAATTAAACGCCAGGCCTCTGATAGTGTCCGGGGGTGTAGTCAACACGAACAAATATAGGCCGGCCTTAAATTAAGGCCTCGGAAAAATTAGTGTGCATAATCTCCTAAATGCCTTTTCATGTAATAAATAAAATTAGTTCATCGTAATGTACATTTCTACCAATTTAATTTAACAGATTCAACAATATATTCATGCTTTTTTCCACACTTTGTTTTTCTGTATTCTGGTATTATTCTCCTACCGGTATTTTAGTCAATGCGGCTGTATGTGTACCATAACTCAGCCAAGTGTAGTTTGTAGTAACGTACAGGTGCCAATAGATGGCAATAGCTACATTGGATGTAACACTGGTCTCATTTAGTGCTAGCAGAGAATGACGGGCTCTGGTGCTAGTGACGGAGTTTTAAAGTGTATGGAGGAAAACTCGGGTGAAAAAGCTGCAAGACATTTTATAAAACAAAAAGATATTACAACATTACATATTACGGCACAATTTCTTTTAAAATGTATTTTTCAGCTCCTACTACGTGAGCTGTCTCAACGTCTAATGTTAGACAGCCAATCACAAACATTGTTAGATCTTGGTAGCAGCATGCTGCATGCTGATTGGCTCATAGACGTTGATGAGATTTACTCCTTAGGTATTGAAAATGGGTATTGAATGACGAGACATTTTTCAATACTCGATACTTTAGAGGCAATTCGGTCGGGGCCTAAAAAGTATTGACTTCATTACCCAGTCCTACTTGGCGCAGAAGGTGCATTTGCTGTCCATCTAAAAAAAAAGACAGAATTAGTTGTGTGGAAAATGGGGGGGGGGTGCGAAATTAGGCTTTGGAAAGAAGCTCAAACCCTGTCTATTTTCACACCTGGCCAATCACTGTGTCAAGTGGGTGTGATTGTGTCTACGCAGTGCCTACAGTAGTCAAGGAAGATGCTGTATGCTGAGTGTATTTATATTGTCCAGCCATACAATTTTAGCTTGCCAAACTCTTAACACCAATACGGTTTCTAATAACAGGAAGTTGGTAACATTTGTACACATTTTATGAACGGACACTTGCAGCCCTTTAGCTCTACACTAATGCTAATGCTCAAACACATACACCTGCAGCAGAGTGACACCCAGCCAACAGGTCACTGCTGTGCGGGAGCATGCCAGGAGACGTTTATGCTCACTGCATTTTGTTTCTGTTTGTTGCAGTATTCTCTGAAACACAGGAGGCGCAAAAACAAAATAATCTGTGAGAAAGCAAGAAGAGAGAGCAGAAGTAAAGGAAAGCAGTAGTAAATGATGTGTGCACGTTACAGTGCTTTACGTAGTTTAAAATACTACTATGGTATAGGTGTATAATATAAGGTCAATTGTTGAAGCATTGTTCACTTAGGGGGGGCGGTAATAAAAATAATTCAGCAGAGGCAGGGATACATAGACCAGAAAGGGGCAAATCCCATGCACCACACCCCCCCCCCCCCCCCCCCCCCCCAGCAAATTGTTATATTGTTTTTAGCTCTGATTTAAAAATGCAGTATTCCAAACAGTACTCACATTCAGAAATGGCGAATTAGCAGTCAGTACTGCTAAAGCTTAGTCAAGGGTAAACAATGGGCCCTTAATATGCGAAACAGGATCCAACAAACGGCATTTTTAAAGAGCTGTAGGCCTGCAGATGCTGTTGGGCAAAGTTGCATTGGAAATTTCAATATTTTAAAGTTCTGTCTCCATCACTTTTCATAATTTTACATCCAGGGTGTAAAAGCCTCTGAAACATGATTCAGACCATGGGCCAGTAAAGCTTTGTATTCTTAGGATAATTAAAATTATATACTTAAGTGCAGCTGTGAGATATCTCATGAGAATTATTCATTATAAAATTTCCGATACTTGGCTAACTGTTATTCTGAACAAAAGGCTAATTTCTGGTGACATTGTGGGTCAAACCTTGCTCTGTATTTTCCATGGTCTACCTCTGAGTGGGACTGACCCTGCAGAGTGTTGGACAAGTTTGTCTATCTGTTTTTCTTATGTTTCTTTCTACGCAACAGTCACACGTCTCCATGCAGTGAGAATCCATTTGGAAAGGCCTTGAGGTATAACCAGCATAACAATGAGACTTCTTCTGTTGATCTTCATCTCCCATCCTTCTTCTTATCCCCACCAGTACAGGCAGTCTCAATCTGCTTACTCTTAACTCTATTCATCCATGCATTCGATAGTGTAGGGTAGTACTTGTTTTGAATTTTCCAAGGTAGGGGTGGAGTGATTTGTGGAGCCACATATACAGTACAGTATACAAATGGGTGATGCATGCAAACCAACATAGTTGGTAGGTTTCTCCTTACAAGCGTAAGTGTTTAGTAAGGTATTGATGTTTTACTGAAAGTTGCCTCACATCCCAAGATGTACACTTTTTCACATACATAACAAAACACAACATGTAACAAACAATATCAATTACCTCATATGTTGTAAATGGTTGGGGTGGTTTACACTCATATACAGTGAACTGCAGCTAATGCCACATACTCCAGTCCAGCTGGGTGGCACCCAGTGGAAAAGGAACACCGTGATCTGTGGTTCCTGTCAGTGAGATATGACAAGAACCATAAAAATGCAACACCAGTGACCCCAATGTCAGCCAGGCGCTCCAGGAGTAGTGGGTGGGAGATGGTGTCGAAGGCAGCAGCCAGGTCAAGGAGGATAAGGATAGTGAGCAATTCAATGTCGGCTGCACGGAGGAGGTCATTAGTGATTTCCCCCCAGGAGTGTTTCAGTACTGTTTTTAGCAGCGATAGGGTGACTAGACGTCCTGGTTTGACCGGCACAGCCCCGATTCTGAGTTGCGAGTCCCGACAAAAGCCTGTCGGGACGCTAAAATGTCCCAGTTTACACCAACCACTCTGAAATTGTCCCGGTTGTCAGTGATTACATAGCCGACGTGGTCTTAGTATAGCCTGACCATTAACTAAACCCATGTAGAAAGACTAATAAAGCACCCAGTGTGTGTGTCAGTCAATCGTAGCGGTCTGCATAATCTGTGCAGCCAGCGTTACAATGTATATTTGTAAACATTCTCGCAATGCCTCTTCTTATCTCTCGTTTTAACCAGTCCCTCCACGTCCGCTGGAAAGTCAGCGGACAGGTGCTGGGTGGAAATCTTTGCATTCAAAAGCAGGGAGGTTCCGTTCGAAAATGTCGGTCTCCTTTGTCAGTTCGCCATGTGTCTACCGGGCAAAAATCTACCGAGCGGATCTTTTCGCTCATGAACAACACGTGGACTGACGAGAGTAACCGTATGACCATTCCCACCTTAAAGGTGCTGCTCGTCACACGGGCCAATTTTGCTGACCTGTGTGCAATTTCACAGTAGGCTTTCAGCCAACAAATTGATTCTTGAGCAGATTCACTCCTCCAAATATACGGAATGAATGTTTCCAATAGGGAAGCTGTCTACTCTATTAAATGGTGTGTGTGTGTGTGTGTGTGTGTGTGTGTGTGTGTGTGTGTGTGTGTGTGTGTGTGTGTAAAACTGGTAACACTTTACGGTAAGGGTAGGCATAATGATGTACCCACCTTACCTAATGCTTTAGTTGATGTGTTGTTCATGCATGAGCTCATGAATGAGAGGCTATGAACTCATGTCAATTCCTGATGATTCATAAGATATGAAAGAATGAAGTAATGCTGAAATCATGAATTAATTCATAATTCATGTACCCTTACCGTAAAGTGTTACCATAACTTTAGTTCAAGCCTGTGGCAACCGTTTAGTGCCATGCAATGAATGAAAAAGTTTTTCACAAGTTCAGTGGGTGTATTTTCCAAAAGAATGCTTTAATTCTGAAAAATAAAGTTGGTCCCACACAAAACTCACTCAGTCCTTTATTATTTCTTAGATATGTAGGCTACATACTAAGAACATTCATGAAAATTAACTGAGATACCCCTTTATGTTGTGAGCAGTAGGCCTACGTGTGCTGTTGGCAAAATTGTGTCTAATCTGTCTGTCTATCTGACCTGGGCTGGCTGTTCACGTTAAAAAGCGTGTGCGTGCCGTGCACAAGCACTACGGTCACGTGCAAAGTGTCCCAGTTTTAGTTCGGGGAAATCTGGTCACCCTAAGTCAAGACCACTTAAACAGAGACCAAGCCATTACAAAGACCAGTATATCGAGACCGAGGCAAGACCAAGACCAGAACAAACAACTGAAACATACAGTAAATGCACAACTAGCTATGTATAGCTAATATTCGCTAAATCACTTTGGGTGAGGGGTGAAGAGATTTCTGAAGTTTTGGTACAGAGGCAGATTGATAACTTTAGCTTGCTAGCTTTGCTAGCGTCACTTGCACTTAGCTTACCTTTCTTCATGCTAAAAATTTTAGGTGGTCCCAGCTGTGTCGGTTAGCTTTACATTGCAGAATTGACACATTGCTGTGTGTTTTCTTTTATATGTTTTGCAAATAAACTCTTAAAAAAATATAAATAAAATGTAATGAATAAAATGTTATTACTGATGATTTGGCTGGCTGTGAAACGTCATCATTCACGTCACTTCCTGTGGGAAACTGGGTCTAGATTTGGCTAACCGAGTTTCCCAGTTGGTGACGCGTTGTTGACAACTGACGTTTGATGGAGGCGACTTTGGTTCACTAAACATATTTCAATGACAAACTGTTTATTGTGGACAAATGCCTCTGCCAAGAAACCTAACATGTTTCAAATTATTCATAAATAGGCCCATGTATATATAACAACACCTTATCCGTGTCCTTTCCCGTTGGTTGTCCTGCAGATAACACAAACTAACACCTGTCCACGTGCTGTTTCTATGCTCGTATAAGAAAACAGCAGCAGATCTTTAGTTATTGTGGCCTCCATGTTTTCACCACCTGATGCTCTCGGCTACGGCCAACAGCTGGTGGCAGTCATGCAACAAGTTGTTATGCCAAACGCCAATATAACAGAAGAAGAAGAACACGCATCCCGACCATGTGAACGCTGGCAGTCGGAAAAACAACGTAATCACGGGAGCGGTCCCTGTTATTCCCAAGTGGCATGAACACACCAAGACATCTCCCAGACAGAGCTTCTTTTGCTGTCACCTACGTTCACTTTGTGAGTGTTAAGGGGGGCGGGGAACGGGGGTTAACAGTAACACATTTCAGACTAGGAATGAGTCAAGTCATTTGCATTTGAAGCAGGAAGTTTTACATCCAATCACAGTAATGATGTTAACACAAATCAGACGATACACAGGCAGTTTTGTGATATCCCTGACGTTGTGGTCTTGAAATAAAATACAGAGTCCTTTTCATCCTGCTGGAATTCAGATAGACTGCAGGTTTAAGGCACTTCCGCATTTGCAGCACTTCGCCGAACCGGATGCGTTGTCCATTAATATTAACAGTCTACGGTGTCAAACCAAACCAAACTGAGGGCAAATCGCTCCAAGTTTACTAACTCACAAACTGATTCGGACCAAATCAAACGAACTACAGGTGTGACAACGCCCTAAAACTCTTCTCTATTATTCTCCTTCCCTGTCCACTTCTGTTATGGTTCCGGTTTGGTGGACACAGTCAAAATAAAGATTTGACGCAAGAATAAAAGCTTTGAGAAAATAAAGTAAAACTGCTATGTATTTAACATTTAAAAAATAAAATAAAATGTTTTTAGACTCTTCCTAGGGTCTCCAGCAATAAAACTGCAAAGTGTGAAGTTGATTGATTTGAACAGTTCTCATGATACGCATGTTCACACAAACGAACACGCTGCTCTCAATTATAGTAGTAGGATATTCAGAACATGTTACTTTCTGGTTAATAGAGGGAGGGGGCAGGCAGCAAAAGAGACCACAAAGAAAAAAATCCTTTTTAAGGGGGGAAGAGGAAACACCTTTCATGATTGCTGCTGTTTAATTATATTGTTATATTATATATTTGTCTGCAGTTCTGCTGCCTGGAGCTACAGTCCAATAACACAGCATCACCAGCACTCAGCTAAATGCTTCATGCAAGATACACCACAAACGCACTCCATCAACAAGTATCAGCAGTATCACATCCATTTGATTGGCAGCCAGTGAAGTCTTTTCTGTCCCTTTGTTGAGCTTGCTGTTTCAGTGTCTCATATAAAAGTCACTCAAAACATATGGAAGCTCTTAGACTGATCTAATTATTAATAATTCATTAAAACAAAATGAGTTATCTCATGAGGTGTTTACCGTCCTGGTCATCTACCTTAATTTCTTCCTCACCACGTCAGGAGTCTGGCACATATCCAAGTTATTCAAATAGTGTTTAACGTCCACTGTAGCTGAAACAGTCAAGCTGCCATCACACCGTTTGTTTATAAGCCGCGGCAACCTGTGACAAACCATGACTCTGCGCCCCCATTCCCAACCAATGACAATAGGCTCGTTCAAGATGAACTGTGCCTCGCCTGTAAAGTGGACGAGAGCAGGTGGAAGCAGTAGGGGGCGGTGTCAAGTCGACGTTTTCCAGACAATTCCAGCAGCCTTCAGGCTGAACAGGAAGTGACAGAAACACTGTGGTCCGATTTAATAAAATGTTATCAGACCCATATATCAGCTCCTACACAGTCTCCAGTTGTTTTAATTATGACAGAGTAGCTGTTAAAATGCTCTACATGCGATCTGTTGCTGATTTTAATTAACAGACTATAGATGATCTGTAATCTGAACAGATTTAGTCTCTCTGACTTCTAAACGTCACTATCAGCCTCACAACATGTGTTCTGTACAGAATAAGCCTTTAAATCAGACAAATAGCAGTTAAATTAATTTTGTTATTGTGACACTAGTATTATATACTCTATCACAGTAGAGTATGGTATACAGTGTAATAAAATGAAGTTACGTTTAGGCTTTAACTACACAAGTAGCATCTGCACTGTTTAGTTGACTCCTATAGCTTCACCTCTCACAACCAGAGATTTTCAATGTGATGCAGCAACAGGAGTCCCAACAGTCCCATACTAGTTTAGTGAAAAAGGCGGCTGAAGAAGGCTCACCTCAGTCCATCTATCCTCACCACTTTCTACAGGGGCACCATAGAGTGTTCTGACCCGCAGCATCTCTCTGTGGCATGAGAGCACAAACACCTCAGACAGGAAAGCCCTGAGGAGAGTGGTGAGGTCAGCAGAGAGAAATATTGGGGCCACACTGACACCGATTGAGGATCTGGCCCAAAAGCGACTATTGACTAAAGCCACCAGCATCTTAAAAGACTCCACCCACCCATGTCACAGCCTGTTCTCCCTCCTGCCTTCAGGCAGGACATAACCCAGCCTGCATTGCAGCACGACAAGACTTAAAAACAGCTTTTATCCAGCTGCTATCACACTACTAAACTCAACTAAACAACCACAACTATGCTTTACTATGCAAATTCGCAATACTATTTCTTCATTTACAAGTGCAATACATCACATAGTCGTACAAACAAATATTCTGCTGGAAATGATTTATTCCGTATTTTATATATATTCATAGAGCTCTATGTATTACCCTGTTTTGTATCTGTTTTTAAAAGGAGCCATGCTCGTAATCTCGTTCATGCTTGACATTTCTGTGTTTTGCTGGATGACAAAAGGAATCCTGAATACACTGGAAGAACGCATATAGTCTATCTATTCATGTCCCAGTTTATGGGTAATATAGATAGCTATCAATGATATTTCTTTTTGCGATTTTTATTTGTAATTGATAGTACAGTTGTAGACAGGAAACAGGAGAGAGAGGGGGATGACATGCGATAAAAGGCCGCAGGTCGGAATCGAACCCTAGGCCACTGCGGTAAGGACTGAGCCTTGGTACATGGGGCGCACACTCTACCATGTGAGCAACCAGGGCGCCCCAATGAAATCGCTTTTTTTTTTTTAAATGTTATAGATTTTTTTGGGGCATTTTCATCCTTTATTATATAGGACAGCTGAAGATGTGAAAAGGGAGAGAGAGGGGAATGACATGCAGCAGAGGGCCGCAGGTTGCAGTTGAACCTGCAGCTGCTGCGACAAGGACTGAGCCTTTGTACATGGGGTGCACGCTGTACCAGGTGAGCTATCCAGGCACCCCGATGTTGCTTTTTTAAATGAAATGTAGACATTTTACACCAAAAGTAAAGATAGAATCCATCAAATAATTCCATTTTACTGCCCAGCGCTATTTAGCACTGCATCAGTGGCCGATCCCTGGCTTGTCTGTGTGCATGTATGTACTGACCTTTGTATCACATGCTTTGTGTCATGAATAGCATGTAATGCTAAGAAAGAACTTACCTGGAAAATGAAAGCCGGAACAGTAAAGAAAAGGTGACATGGACTTGAAACCAGCTTTAGTCTTGGTAGATGTCCACTACAGAGAGAGTTGCTGGATGAATTGATGGAGGTGGAGGATAAAGTCATCTTTGTTTCTTCTCTCTGCTATTAAATGTGTGTCCTCTATACCTTCCTGCCATACGTTTCCTTAAGATCTAACCTTATATTGATGAAAAGTAATCACCGTTGAATACTGACAGCCACCTCTACAAAGGTTAGAGCATTGACCCAAGCTAAGGCTCATGGGAAATCTGATGCTGTCAGGCTGCCCACGAGCAAGGCTCGGAGTCCCCAGTTCCTCCAGTGTCTCTGCTGTTTATATGGTGCAGCTCCCAGTGTTGATGCGTGGACCTGTGTGGGTTTTACGTCAAGGATGATAAGTGTTTGTTGATTTTACTACATGAAAGGTTGAAATGAGTCTATTGAAGAGTCTGTATTTGTGTCTATCTTTCTTCATTCAGACAGTTGGATAGACCGAGAGATGCTGACAGTCTAACAGAAGCTCCTCAAATTTTGTCTACATCCCAGCCACAGAAGACCACAGCTGTTCGTACAGGTAGGCCATCCTCAGCAATTTTATTTCATTTTGTATCTAACAAAGACTGAATGGAATTCCAGCAATGTTCCATTCTGAGTCTTAACAATCACCTGCAGTGTTTGTTTTTGACACAACAGACATGAATCCAAAAAATGGACTACTACTTGACTTTATCAGTTAAATAACATGTCCACACACACACACACACACACACACACACACACACACACACACACACACACACACCTAAGGTTTCATCAGTTCAGAAGGTGAACTGGCATCTCTCTAGCTACCGATTGGATGTTCTAAAGTTATCATCTGTTTTAAGTATGTTTCATGAAATCCTACTTTAACCTCCTGGAATTGTCATAGGAGATACTACCTGACAACTTCTTCATACCATGATTATAATGAAATAGATTAGAGTTACTTTATTGTCTACCTCAGTGGAAATTTGTCTTTGGCTTCTACCAAGTACAGGAAAGGTGCGCATAACATTAAAAACATACAGAATATACAGAATACAATAGT
Source organism: Zingel zingel (assembly GCA_023566125.1). Classification (NCBI taxonomy): domain Eukaryota; kingdom Metazoa; phylum Chordata; class Actinopteri; order Perciformes; family Percidae; genus Zingel; species Zingel zingel. The sequence continues at coordinate 30,177,958 of CM042334.1, forward strand.
GCAAATGGGCAGGTAGCAGCACATATGTTATACAAATACAACAGAGCAAATCTTAGAAAATAACAAGTGTTCTCTGATGCAGTCATTCTTTGTCCAATGCCTGTATGACCTTGGGACCCTAACTCGACGGCCAGATGGGAGCAGTTCACACTCTGAGTGTAGTGGGTGTGAGGAACTCTACCTGCCAGTAGATATTTAGCCTTTCTGTGTACGGCATTGTGCAATATATTGCAAAGTTGTTTCTGTGACTTGCCAATCACTTCCCTGCATTGTTAACAATTTTAAGAGCTTGTTTTGCTCTTTGAACTCAAGTTGCCATACCATGCTGTTATGGTAGATGATACCATGCCCTTCAAGTATCAAGTAGCTCCTCGCTGACTGGCTATTTTAAAATGACGTGGTGGCAAGAACCTTTCTTTTGTCTATTGTCTCCCCCCCCCCCTCCAACAGTAAAACACTAACAGAGCTATTACATTATGCTCCAACTTTATTGCCAAGAGGAAAACATGGCTAACTTCAGCCAACAGCAAAGATACATTTGGCTTACCCGACATCTATCGATTCATCAATGCAACTAATGAAACCATAACTAACTGAAACCATAAGGCTCTATTTTAAAGTATTGAAATCTTTGTGTCAAATACACAGATCTCCTCTGCCTTTTCTCCTCGTCCTACCACATCCTCAGATGTAAAGTATGACTCAAGGTGCTTTTACACCTATCCTGTTGGGTTGTGTTCAATTTAACTTGGTTTGTTTGTTTTGTAGTATAAAAAGAAAAACAGACCAACCACAGGATTGTGTATTTTATTTTTATAATTTGTATTTATTATAAGGATCCCCATTAGCTGACACCTAGACGACCAGCTAGTCTTCCTGGGGTCCAAAACAACATTTAATCAGACAATATTAAAACATTTCACGACGTACAGAAAATAAATTGAAAAGAAAAGAAATAAAAGAAAACAAAAGAAATACCAAAACAATATCTGCATACAGAACTAAATAACAAAAAATAAACCAAAAAAATTGTGATTGTAGATAAATCCAAATTATAAAAATAATATTAAATCTATCATCATCAACTGGCAATAAATCAGTATTGGCATATATACTGTATTTATGCAAGATCATTTGGTAACCATGGTAACACATATATGCACATATATGCATCACTAAGGGAAGGGAGTTAAAATAAATTGAAACAAGGATATCAGGGCTTGTGTACTGTACCATGTGTTACAGGCAGTTTCTCAAGAAAAAATGTAGCGACCACAGAGTAGTAACTATCCCAGAGTAAAATTACAAAACAAGATGTCTTGTGATTCGCCCTGTTGCCTGCCTGCTGGGGCCCAGGCAGGTCCGTGACTGATCCCTGATGGGGCCGTGCTCTGGCCTTTGCTGGAATGAAATCCCGCGAGATGACATAGTGAACACGGAAAACCAGTTGCAATGGGTTATCTATCCACCAGGGGATCAGTGATTATGGATGAAAGTATGTATGAGCCTGAAATCAGCTGTTCTTATCACTTGATGTGTTTCCCTAGCACACTTTCATCATATCAGGTTGATCAGGTCATGAAAATATTAGGCTGAAGCGTTTCGTAAAACCCTGATAGGCTACAGATTGTTGTTTTCGGAGAAGGGTTTACTGAGACGGTGATGAAGGAGACATGTCTGTAGTTTTTACAACAAATTACGAATAATTATGTTGTGTATATGTAATTTGTCGTTGACAGCGTTTCACAAAGTTTATAACTCAACAACTTGCGTAACGGTTGATTTTTAAGGGAGTCTTTCCCCGACCTCTAAAGGATCCATTTTTGGTTACTGTTTGTTAAATTTAACATGTTTACCATCAATAAAATTGTGTCTTTTTCATAAATATAACGTAACAATGACATCAGTTGAAAAGGAGAGAGTGAAACAAATGTTGTGCTAAATCCTTTTTTCTTTTAAAGCATTGTGGAGGCAGAAATGCAAAAACTCTAACCTGTGGTTTTTATTTCAAAAAAAGACGCTAAAATAACAAAAATAAAATAATGATAAATAACACTGCACAATGCAAAAACATGTTTGTTTGTTGGGGGTGTGTGCTCAGAGCAGACAGCTGTCGGCGAGCCTGTACGGACATATGAATATAACCTGATTTCTCTGTGTGCCATGTAAATATCAAACCCTGAATATGATCATAACTGGAACATTCTTGTCCATGTAAACACACATGATTAAATGTAGTGTTCCACTTAGTGCTGATGATGTAGGATGAAACTACTAAAACTGCCGGTCCATACGTTACATACATACATATTTCCACCTCTTGATTAATAATAGGTCTGTATGAACATGACTGGTTCAGAATTGAAAGGTAAATTCTTTAGTCTGCACCAAGTGATCTAAACTACAGATGTGAAAGAGACCTACATTTAAATTACTACGTTCTTCAGATCGTGGGCCATAAAAGCAATGTACAGCTATTTCAGCTACAATTAATATATGAATTATTAGGAACTGGAATAACAACATGAAGAGGACGTTATGATGAGGGTTATACTGTATGGTGTTAAGGTTTATTGATTAGCCCATTGCTGTTATCAGAAATGTATTGTTTGGAAGACATGATGAAACCTTAGGGGTGTGTGTGTGTGTGTGTGTGTGTGTGTGTGTGTGTGTGTGTGTTGTTAATAGCAGTTCAATGCCTAGTTGTTCTTCAGAGGCTTGTTTCCGTTCTCGCCGGCACAGAAGAAACCGGGAAACGAGAAAAACTGCGTTCTCTGGTGTAACTGATTTGGGTTTGTAAAAAGCAGAACAGATACTGTAGCTTTGGGGGAGATTCTTGGAAGGATGTGAACACCCCTACCATTCCTTCCCTTTTTAACCTTCTGCGCTCTGCCTCATCTCCCCAGAAAAATCCCTGAACATCACTGAAAATGTCTGCATAATATATTAACATGCTATTAAAAAATAAGCCCCTTCTCTAGACCCCTGGACAACTATACAATTAAAATCTCTCCAATCATTGTATTTAGTGACAACTTCACAGATGCTAAATATAGTTAGCGGTTAGCTGCGGCCTCCAGGGGGAGAACCAGAGCTCCAGGCACTATAGGGGGTCTGAGAGGATTACGTGACTGGCAAGGTGCTCTTTTGTGTGGGGAGACAAGGCAGCAGAGTGGCCCTCAGATACAGGCCACAGGCACAGACATGAGCTGATAGGATAAGCATAGCAGTGTATTTACTGTATTGTGGATTTAGTAGCTATCTGCCAACATTTTGCCTTTACTCCAAATGACCTCCAGTATGAACTTTTCAATAACAATTTAGTTTTTCTAGTATGAAAATCAGACTTGACCTGCATAATTGAAAGTAGATTTTAATTATTTTTATGTGCATACATTTATATCATTCCATCCATTCTGTAATTATCACTATATCTACAGTCCTCAAAAGACAAGTGCAGCTCCGTGAGTCGGGGTCACACAATTCACTCCTGCACCACTTCTATTGAAAAGTTGGAAAGAATGAATTTTCTAAATCTGGGGGAAAAACAGACATGGCTAACTCCGGCGAATCAGCATCCTCTTGGTTATACCTAAGGTCGCTGAGAAGTGGGTAGCAATGCTACTGACTTAACATTTAAATAAAGGCTACACGTCTCTCCATCCCATGAAATTTGGTGCTGTCTTTCTAGACTTGAAGAAGGCATTTGATACCTTCAACCACCAGGTTCTTTCATTGAAATTAACACACTTTTGTGGATTAAATCATATCTATCCCATAGAAAGCAATGTTTGTGTCGACGGCACCAAATCTCCTGACCTTAACTGTTCTGTAGGCGTCCCACAGAACGCCTTCTCCAATTTCATTCACACTATATATTAATGACCTATCTGATGCATGTAAAATAAATGCATTTTCATTCAATACATTCAAGAAGCCCTTCTTAATTCTTACATCTGCAATGACCCATCTCACGTCTTTATCAAAAAACCTGAGAGGGGAGGAGCTTGACATAGTAAATGAGTTCAATTATCTTGGGATCACGTCGGAGTCTACATTAACCTTTAAAAGTCATGTGAAAAACATGTCCAACACTGTACAATTTAATTTACAAAACTTAAATGTAATTAATTAAAAAAGAGGGCTGACAGTGGCATCAGGGCCACCAGAGGGGACTGTGGGTTACTATAGGGGCAGCAGAGCGTCTGTCAGAAAGTAAATATTTGAATAGTTTAGCACGTGCAATAAGGGAGTGCACTACTTGTTACACTTTTAAGACTCTTCTCCGACAATGGCTTAAGGCAAACCAGAACTGTGATCACTTTTAACTTTACATGATGTTCTGTTCTTGTTACCTACCTAGGGACTATGGATGTAAATTAGCATTCTTGCTAATTCCAGTATGTTTACATCTTGCATTTTATATGCCCATTAATGTGCTCTGTCCCTTTAAAAAAAAAAAGTTTTTTACAATATACAAACTAAAAGAAATTTAAAAAAATCTGATTTAAAAAACCAAAACCTAGTCTGGGACTAAAGAAACAGTATCCACACCAGAACACAACATCCCTCTTTCTCTCTGTGTCTTTAGGTCTTCCTTGACCACTTTTTGTTTCTTTGCCCCATCTCATCTTTCATTTTTTAGCTTAGCATCATTCACATTCTGGGATGTTTGTCTGCGGCCAAGGCTGAGTGGATGTCCCAGCAGGTTCCTGACACAGCCATCTTGTCTTGGGGCTGCCAGGCTAAAATTCAAACAGAGGGGCTATCCTGTACCCAGTGGGATACACTTTACCCAACCACCCAACTTCCAACTCCACTTGTAAATGATGAGGCTCTCTCTCTCTGGGCATTAGCCTTGCTTCCATCTTCTCTGGGAGTCCAACATACACCCATATAAACAGGAAGGCTCATTTCTCACACAAATATGGCAGACATACATCCAAACATATTTTTGAACACATGCACATACACGTTATTTTCCAGCCACAGCATGCAAAGAATCAAGATAACAAGCACAGGATAAAAAGGGCAGCTCTGCAAGATAGAGGGCTGATACACAAAGCTGCAACCTTCATGCTGTGTCTTATACCTCTCAGTGCTGAGGATTAACCATTTTGTGTACACTGCAGAGCAATGGAGATGAGAGCATTGCCTGGCGTGTTTGTATCACTTTAGGAAAAAGGGGTGAAACAAGCCAGCGTGAGTCTTGTCTTGATGAGCTGAAATCAAGAGAAGAAAATGCTATCTCAATCTACTTTTTTCCATGTGTGGTTTACACTTCATCATAGTTTCTGAAGCCTACAGTATATTTTCCTCTTTCTCCTTGCGAACACACACACACACACACACACACACACACACACACACACACACACACACAGCAGGAAGTGTCATTGCAAGACCCATAATCTCGAGGGTAAGGCCAAACGACTCATTCACTCTCCCTCTGCCACACTGCACAACATGTGTACATATGTGGTTACCGCTCCACAGATACCTGTGCTGTCTCTGATAGTTATGTGTAAGCCCATGCAACGTAGACAGCAAGCTATCTCAGTGTGTTATTTCAACCCGTTCTCACTCTCAACTCGTACGCACACGGGCAGAGCAGCAGCTCTGCGGCACGTGAAGATGACGTAGTATTAAGAGCGACAACGGTAGCGAGTGGTATGAAAGCCTTAAATTCTGCGTCGGGAGGTAGGTTGGGGGGGGTTGATTGGTCAAACAACACAGGACTTTCACCATGGAGACCAGGGTTCATGTCCCGCTTGTCACTGAAACGTTCATTTTAGAACCCCACCCACCATCTTTTCCTAAACCCTATATATATATAGTAAGTAATGTAAGCCAAAGTAAACAATATAGTATACAATCACACACCTAAAATCAAATAAGAATCAAAACAAATACTATGTTCTGCAGTAGTGTAGGAAAATAAATTGATATTTAACATTTGTGCTATTTTGTCCCGGGATTACCAAACTATTACAAATATGACATACACTTTTAAAAAGTTAATCTAAGGGCTGTTTCTGCTGCTCACACTACAGCGGAAAATGACTAGTAATCTTGAAGAATAGGAGGAAAACAAATGTCTGATAGGCCTATCTAACCGAAATGCATGAACCATTTATGGCACTGACAAGTAATAAAACCATACTAAAGCAGTGTAAGTAATAATATGCAATATGTCATTTATTTTAGAGAGAGTAACTGAAATAACAGGTCATTTATCAAACTTGGCTGATCATTTTGTACACCAATGCTGTTTTTGGTAAAGTCTTTGAGTTGGCACAAGACTGCAGAACACTGCGGTATTTTGGGCACCCTTGCTCTCCTACTCTTCTCTCTCCTTTTTCATTGTTGTGAGGGACAGTTGAAATCAGCTCCATGAATAGTAATGCTGTCACTGGTGGCCATCACTTTGTCTGCGCTGTGTATCACATTCACTGTGATTAGCAGTCTCAGGTCCAATCAGGACGGCTGAGTGACTTTAATTGGTGATTGAGACCGAAAAATAACAAAATAAGGAGGAAAAGAAAAGAGAATAACAATTAAACGGCAATGGACTGGAGGAACAAAGTAGTGAAAACTCTAAACAGCAGTGACTTGCATCTGTTATTGGTGTATGGTGCTTGGTGGGATGTAAAACGTGTGTTTCTGTGTAAAACAGAAAACCTGCCTCTCACTGTTTTAGCTCTCTATCTGTACAGTCTTCTTGGGAGTTCCTTCATGTACACAAGTGCCAAAGCTTCATGGTTTTATACTTACAGTCATAAAAATTAAAAATAAACTCTAATTCTAAAGGAAATGTTGGAGGAAAAAGTTGCAGCTGAAGGAGCTGTGTTCACGGTGACCTCTTCGGAAACAATAAAATAAAGAGATAATGCTGACGGGGTCATATTTCTGCAGTTGTTTTCTTCTTTTCTCGCCGTACTTCTTCCTCAGGAAAATCAAACGGATGACAACTTTATTAACCTGAGACTGATTTATTCAGTGATGCACTTCATTTTGGAAATGGATGCTTGTTTTTTAAAAGGACAGGAACACTATCACTCTTTCAGATTGTTTGTTGCGTTATTGTATTTTCTCGCTTCTTTCCTCCAGACCTCCACCTCTTTCTCTCCCTCTCGCTTGTCATTATTTCTGAAAAGGTGGATGGTGGGAATAAATCTGGAAGGTTGTCATTAAGATGCTTTTGCCTTGTTCTTTCTTAGACCTAAGGAGTTGAGTACCTACTCTATCAAACTGATTACCCAGGCAAAGTCTGTCAAGCTTGCACTCCGTTTGACCCGCCAAACTACATCTGAAGGTCTTTAAACAACCATAGAAGTCTACTGTAGAGAGTTAAAGAAACAACCTGCAGCGATACATGACCCAATACACTATCTGCTGTTCACTTTAAAGCACTCTTTGTGCTCTGCTGACAAAATATACAGAAATGTCTCATTAAGCGGGGAGCAGTGGCGTTGCCTTACTGTTAATGATTCTGGGATGGATTGTGTCAGATTGAGCCGATTCTTCACCCCTCCTCGCCCCACACACCTTCAAATGGCTCACCTGACAGGGAAAGATGAAAGGCAAAGAGAACAGGAGGCAGTGGGAGGTGTGGAGAGGCAATGAGTGCCGGGTGAAAGGTGAGGCAGACGAGGAGAAGGAATTAAAACGAAGAGAAAAGGAAAGATAGGTGTGTGAGGGAGCACAACAGGGGGTTGAGCACCCCACTCACAGGTTCATGTGTGTCGACAGTGTGTGTGCACATGCAAGTCTATGCAGATATGTATTCTTTTAAAGTTTTGATACAGGTGGAGGTGACAGCTCTGCATCAGCTAGGTGGAAGAATGTGACAATGCTGTCACTCATTCTCTTTCACACACACACACACACACACACACACACACACACACACACACACACACACACAGTATTCCACTTTTACAATTCCAACTTTCTGAACCTGTCTCTGCACTAACGCACCATTTAGCACCAACTTTTTTCACCTACACCCACACATGGGTTATGGTACATGTCCACTGTTAAGCATCATTTCTCTGCTTCCCATTCATTGTCTATGTGAGCAGCGATGCAATTCCTTCTGGTAGCGACGCAAGGGGGGGGGGGGGGGCGCATTGAGAAAATCTTTTAAACTGACTGTTGTCTGCCTGAAATGAAGACGGATTCAGCAACTGCATAGCCTATTTCTCTCATAAATTGTTTTAAAATGAAACACACTATTTCGAAATCCTGGAGCAGACAGCCCCACGTGAAGCATTCGTCCAATCAGGTGCAGCCATCGCGGTTGTAGGAGGGTGTAGACTTTTTTCTTTGTTTGTCAGTGGAGAGAAACTGATAACTGCTAGTGGCAAGCCCACTAGCGTGCAATGTTGGGAAGCATGGCGATCCCTGCCGTGAAATAACACCACAGTGGACGGCACCATTAGGGGTCAGCTGGCAAGTCTCTCTCTCTCGCACGCACACGCACACACACAGGCCCACACATAATCGCTATACATAAACCAGCTTAAAGCTCATTCAAACACACAGTTTTAAGTGAACTTCAGTGAAATAGGGTTTTTGTTCATCACTGCAGCAGTTAAGTCACACTTCTTTTTACCAATATCAGCCCAAGAAAACAAAACTTTTTTTTCTGGTAATATACTAAAATAAAATGGTTGTATAACTAGTGATCCTCCATGCTTTGACATTTGAGACCCCTGCTGTGGCCCCAACCCTCCCACTGCGACCCCCACCCCCCTCCAGCACCTCAGACAGCACACCTAAAAAAGCTCTTTGTTTTAATCATATGACAGAAGGCAAGTTCTTATTAAATAAATTATTACAATTTAAGAGCAAAATATAGCACTTACTCTATATTACCTCTAATGCTGCTGCATCTGATCTTTGTTGTTTGATTCTATCTTATTCCACAGTCTGGACCTTTTCTGTCAAAAAAGTAGGTATGTTTATTTGTTACGATGTTTTATAATAGAGTTTAGTTGTGCATACCAAGCCATGTTATACTGTATATGGCCGTCTGTGTCTTCTTTAGAGTCTGATGATTAGTATGTTTGCACAATGAAAGGCTGCAACTCAGTGTGCTCCAGTTCCTTTTTTCCCTTGGAAATAATTCATTTTTGCATATGCTGTACATGTAATGTTTCCAAACACAATCTATGCCTGCTTTTATTGTTCATGCACATGTTAATTAAGAATAAGACTAATTCTGATGCTGGTAAACAGCTGATTACCTTTTCTTCAGTGATATGTGAAATGACTGATAATCTATGCTGAGAGTTTCCATGATCCTTGCAGCAACCTCTGATGAATGTCAACTCGTAGCACTAGCCTATTCAATGCCAGTTTGAACTCAGAAACTGTCCACTGGGATGGCAATGAAATACAAGAGGAATTGTTTTTTAAGATAATCCTTGACACCTGAACTGAGCAGCTCGATGGTGTTTTAAGCCCCCAACGTTGACTTCAAGGCAGCGCTGTGACCGTTGACTTCACGGTAATTTAAATGAACCCATAATGTAATCTGAAAACTGCTTCCCTGGTTGAACAAACAATGTAACTGATCTCAGCTGGTATTCTGTCTGGAATGGAGTGGAATGGACATTTCTAAGTGACCCCAAATTTTTGACCGGTAGTATGTGTGTGTGTGTATATATATGTGTGTATATATATATATATATATATATATATATATATATATATATATATATATATATATATATATATATATATATATATATGTATATATATATATATATATATATATATATATATATATATATGTATGCAATCATCCTTTTATGCTTTAGTCGTGGAATCTCCGTAGATTCAATAGGAACACTGCCAATCCTGCTGCATAACTACAACCCTATTTTCTGGCTTTACACTAAAACCAGGCCACACCGGAAGCGTCTCAGAAGCGGAGCGTCGTGCCTTCCTAAATCGTAGCTTTTATTGTCTCTACAAAGAACAATCACTTGTTTATTTAGCTAGTATCTACCTTCCACTCCAGGCACTCCTGTAACTAAACTCCATGCCTTCTCTTTTCTGGTGATGTCCTTATGAAAAGGATCTGTGATGTGATATTATGTTTTTCCACCTTCAAGATGAATCTTTCATCGTCTGTGGTGTTGTAGAAGAGACGTATATGATATTGGGGGGGTGTCCCTTCCTGCCCGGCTGTCTGAACGCCCCGTGGCTTGCATGAAAATAGACCTGGCGCTTATCTTTAGCGGAGAGCTGCTTCACGCACGCCTCTGGGATGCGCCGTGATGTGGTTGTGGATTATCAAGCATTGACTTGAATGGTTGCGATTGCTCGCGAGGGCCTCGACGCCTCTGGAATGCAGCGCAGACACGTGTGGTGGAAAATAGGGGTCACGTGTGCATGTTATTGTATCTCAAGGCTTGTAGAGACTTCTCTAAACAGCCCTAGCTCAGACCTCATTAACAGAAACTGCATCCACAACATTTGGTGCTTGTGCAATAACTTGTAAACACATTAAATATGTAATGCACCTAGAAGGCTTTGGAGCTGCATGTGCATTTGTGCCTTCTTTTTTTTAAGCGTGGCTCAAACATAGATAAATAACACAGTCCTACGGAGATAAACAGCTAAAAACTTGTAATGTGCTGTCTGTCTTTACGAAGACAAACAAAACACATCCAGGCTATCTAGATGCCACTGTCCTGATAATGGTTAATAAATAACACTGATGATATTCTACAGTTTTCTTCCATCAACAAATCTCATATGTAAACCCAAACCAACAATGAATTGATCCTACTAGCAAGTATTTGTTAGTGAATGAATCTGCCCTAGGGTGTAACTTCCACTGGGGACAGATGGGGCATGAACCCCCCCCCTCCCCCCTCCCCACACACATTTTTCAGAATCCTGTTTGTGTCCCCCCTACTTTCAAATTCATTTATTATTTTTAACCGCGAGCAGTCATCGCCACGGATGAGCAGGAGAGAGCCTGCCCGTGTGGACGTCCAGGACAGTCACGTGCATACTCTAAAGATAGTTCAGTGAACGACAGACACGTCTAATGAGCGGGTACCACAGTTGCGGCACTTGGTAAAAATAAAAATGAAACGGCAGCAGATGACTTTAAATGTTTCAGATGAAAATAAAGAAAGGAGATGGGAGTTGGTAAATTAGCTCATAATCATATTTTCTGTCTACAGCTGTTGATGTTAGCCTAACGTTGACTGAGCTAACATTAACATGAACAGTTGCTAGGTAACTTCGGACTGTTAGTTAAATATTTAATGTACAACAGTCTGTGTACCATAAAAACGGTCCACTTTAAACTGCAGCATTTTCTGTCAGCAATGTATGATCAGCAGACTCTCTGGCTGCTACTTTAATGTCAGACTCAATATGATCATAACTCAGTTGTTTTCATATCGGAGGACAGATGAGGTGGAGGTGAGACAGGGAAGCAGTAGCAGCACAACGTTGCAGGTAGGTTATGTGCTGTATGAAAGGCCAGGTGATTTTGACTTGTTGATAATAATAAAAGATGTACATGAGAATTAGTGAATACAGTTTTCTTGAAGGAGCCAAGTTGAGGTAATAGGGATATAGGGAGAGTTAGAATAAAATGCATCCTTATTGTCCACCAGGGTGGAGATGTGTCAAGTTGATCAATACCCTGTCCTCTACCTGTAATAGATAGAAAATCAACCAGTTCAACAATGGTAACCAGTTTTGCTCTATTGGATTTATTTTTGACCATTTGTAAACTAAACCCTGTCTTGTTTCTGGGTGTGACTTTTTTTGCAATGTCTTCACAATTCATATTTAAACAAACAATGTGTTTTATGGTTAAATTGCTTACAAGAACACAATATTGTTTACAAGAGGCACAGATTCTTCATAGATCTAGCCTCTTATTTTTGCTCTCAGAGTGCACCAGATTGATGCTTTTAACTTAAAATGTAAAAAAATCTTCGGGGGGGGTCATGCCCCCGGACTCCCCTAGCGTTGGAGGTCCACCGTATGCTTCTCACCTGTTTTACCCCTGATTAGTTTGCATGTCTGCAGTGGAAATTAAATCTCATATTATTTAAATTTGATTCACACACAAAACATTCACATTTTTGACTTTATAAAATGATTCTCTCAAGTCTTGGCGATCAGCCCCTGTTTTATACAATAACACATTTATTTCTTATACATACTATTGTGGTAGAATTTATCATTATGATCAACTTAATTATTTCCTGGATTTTGTATCACCACAGTCTCTGTAAATGTATGTTGAAATGCAGATAATGGGATTCAAAACAGAAAAGAAGTTCTGGCATAGGCCCCCCCACTTCTCAAACCAAAGTCACCTAACCCAGAAGCCACTGCAAAAAGTAGATAAGCAAAAAGTCCCCAATAATTGCACTATATCCTCCTGTTCAAGTAATGTCTGGCAAAAACTCATTGTCTGGCTGTTTAGGGAAAATTAATGAGTCTTTTTTTAAAGATGAAATTAGGGGTTATAATAATCAATAAGTGGTTTTAATTTTCATCTATCAGAATCCTAAGTAAGGGTGTGTAGTGCATCTGACCTTCATGCTGGGAGTCCCGTCATAATCTAACTTTTTTTTTTTTTTTTTTTTTAACATAACCATGATCGTTCTTTAAATTGTCTATATGTAACTTTCAGTTTGTGTTGATTCTAGTGGGCCCTTTGGACTAAAGCTGTAGTGTTTTAACCACACCTGCTGTCGTAAAGCTCTTTTCTTTACGGTGCTGTATTTCCCACTGTAGATTACTGAGTTAGTGTTACCGGGAGGTCACATACAAATGAATATTTTGCTCATTCAAATCATTCATTTACAGTAAAATAATAAGTTACAGATGCATTATTGCATTTCAAGTGTTGCATAGGGTAACTTAGTCTACTTTGGATGGATCGGGAGCTAAACCAGGTAACGTTATCACTGTCACTGTCACTGTGTCACGAGCCAAAGCAATCAACAAGGAGTCTGTTGTAGCAACCAGCGTAATAATAACTTAGATTAATATAGCGCAGTATATGAAACCCAGGGACGCTTTACACAAGTACAGGGGGACAAGAGAAAAGAAAATAGTAGGCTAACACAAACACGGACTAAAAGGAATAAAACGTCTGCTCTAAATGTAAGAGGGACATCATTTAATGTCTGCTACTGACTACAACCACATCGTTGCATTGTAAATATATGTTATGAATGAAATAGACATATTACATACCTGAGGGCCAATTCTGGGACGTTTTTGAATCATTTACAATCCCGTGATTGTCTCCATCTGTTGAAAGCCTGACCGAGTGTGACTCGGGTTTCATCCATCGTCTTTCACTCTCCTTTTCAGCTTTTAGTTGTTCTTCGTTTAATGTCCTTCTTTCCTGTGATGGCCATGCCCCAGTATCAGCCATAACTACAGCAGATTACTTCTAAGTGAAAAGAACGCTAGTTTTATATAGTTTTTATTAATGCCTCTGTCCGGGTCAGATTTTTCCCACAAAGTCATAAAATGATTTACGGCAGGTAGACGGCGCCACAGAGCTCACATTTTGACGGGTCACAGATTTCACTGTAACACCAGAAAAGCCTGTGTTAGTGTATCCATCTGGGTAAAAGGTAGCAGGAGGTGTCTTTATATAGGCCTAATTGTATTTTAATTGTATTTATTAGTCTTGTTTGCTGTTACAGGTCATTTATGATCATCAGATGGAACATTACACAGTTTCAGAAACGTGTAAAAGTTACATATTGTCACTTTAACTGTAAAGTGTTTCAGTTGTCTAACCCTAACATATCTCAAGGAGTAATGCCCCCGGTTTAATAATCCTGATAGCTAGTGGTGACTACATACATTTTTCACACTGTAGCTGTGATGTAGTGGCAGTACAGTACCACACAATATCACAGTTGGGTTTGGTAACAGCTGTTTTATTTCTTTCCAAAAACCTAGTGTGGAATCACTACAACCATAGCATAGCATATCATCCTACAATATATGTGCATGGCACCTCTATGTTTAGAAATGTTAGCACTGGACATAAAAAAATGTCACTGAATGTTATCTGGGATTTTGCAGAATCAAAATGATGTTGTTTCTGGCAATGAGGCATTGATTTGGTCCTTAAACCGTTTTTTTTCTGTCCGCCAGCAGCACGTTGTCCTTGCTGTAATTGACCATAAAGGACTTAACATGGGAGTCTGTCTGCTGGCAATCAGATGACATGTCCAAGCCATCAAAGCTGGTGGTTGAGAAGAGACCCCACGCTGCAAAGACCAGCTCATTTAAGGATTTCAATGTGTGGTACTCTGTCCTGCTAAGCTATTCCCAAGATCTTTTGGAGACACTGTATGTGAAAGGCCATCAGGGATTTGATGTGGTGGCTGTGTGGTCCAGGTCTCACAGCCATAGAGTAGAGTGGAAATACAGACTGTGCGGTATACAAGGACTTTTTGACTTTTTTCTCAGGCAACCGAAGGGTGTTAATCCGATTTTGAATTTCATCATCTAAGGTGTAGTTTTCTGAGATGATGCTGCCGAGGAACAATGGCCAGTTGTTGTCCCTCTATTGTAAAGGATGTTGGGTGAGGTCAGTTGACGGTACTCCACTGGCAAATTCTTTCAGTCTTCTGGGTGTTGATGGTCAATCCCATTCTTCTATACGGTGTTACAGCTGCTAGGAGGGTGTTCTGTAGGGCCTCTGGAGTGTGGGCGACCTGGGCACAGTCATCAGCATATTGAGGTTCCACAACCTCCTCTGAAGTAAGCTTTGTGGTAGCCTGTAGCCTTCTGAAGTTGAAAATGTTGCCATCCAGGTCTTCTTCTCTCTTCCCCTGCATAATAGTGTAGTAACACCAATGAGGAAGATATTAAAAAGAGCTGGAGCCAGCACGCAGCCTTGCCTGACTCCAGTCTGAACAGTGAACGGTTCAGAGCTCTTGCCTCCCACTACCACCCAGGCCATCATTCCAGTATTAAACTGTTTAAAGGGATATTTCACTAATGGAAAGCTGAATATATCTTTAAATTGGGTCACTTATGTAGTATAAATGTGAAAAAAAATTGAAATTTGTGCCTTCTAGGCCGAGAAAAGCCAGAAAATGTGTTTTTGGCTCATGTGGATGAAAGACACCAAATCCCAGAATGCACTTGCTTCGCTGATCTGAGTACACTCCCAAGCCACGCCTACCGTTTACAGACAGACAGTGAGATAGTCAACTCAATTCAACTGTGTTTTATTGTCATTTCAACCATATACATTTAACAACGTTTCACCGTGGCTCTAGTGGTTACACAATTCAAATATATAAAAACGACATTAAATAGAAACGACATACGAAACACATTATATGCTCCGTAAAGTTCAGCTAACACATACTAGCATTAGCGCTTGGTAGGCTGTAAAACACTTTAGGAGCTCCACACAGTCTGACGAGAAAGCGGCAACCTCCATACCCAGTGAAAGTCACCGTTTCTCGATTACTGGACGACTGGGGCTCGGGGCTCCGGAGCTCCAAGCTAGGCTAGCTATGTGTCCCATTTATTCCTATGGGAAAAGATCGTTGCTACACTTTCGGCATAACTTTTGTATATTTATAACATATACCCCAAGGTCTTATAAAGCTAACAATGGTGTCCGATTTCAATTTAATGCATTTTTGTGAACATTAGGGGTTTCGTTAGCTGCGACTGTCCCTCCAATCCAATGTGTAAAGGTAGCAGCTAGTTAGCTTCATTTTCGGCATAAGTTTCGTATATTTACAGTTTGAATTTCGTCACGCCACTTGTTAGGCTGTAAGTTTGTAAGTGTGAGTTTCGTTGGTTGGATGTAGTCCAGTTTGTTGTCTAATGAGTGGACAACAAACACGATTTTGCGACCTGCAAACTCGTTCAACGTCCCCCGCTGATGATGTCCCTTCACCGGCCAGAGGCGTCGATCAGCACCGCTGGTCTCCATAGCCGGCGGGCAAAGCTGTGTCGAGTATTCCGTCTGTAATAAAGTGTCCTGCATATTCTGCGATCTGTACCGGTGGTACACGTGTGCGGTAGTTTGAATGCACATAATTGTTGTTCTAAAATGTCCTTCAGGATGAATACATCTACCGTATCTATCTATCTATCTATCTATCTAAAGTTTTGATGCTGAGAAGTCACGCTACGCGAGGATTCAAGATGGCTGACATTCGTTTTGGTTCGTGAAATTTCTGAGAATGTCGGCAGTCCAACCCCCTGTGGGCGGGTTGACAACATGCGGAAGTAGGTCCTACTACTGGCTGTAGTCTATAGCCTCTGGGCAAAAAATGACGCAAAAAATGACGCAAAAAATGACGCAAAATGACCATTTTTGCGTCATAAGAGGCTTTTTTCCAGACCCTCAATACAGAGATCTCCCCTCTCAGGGGGACATGAGGGAGGGAAGCACGGTCATTCAAAAATACTACCGGGTTTCTACTGATACAAAGCTGAATGCTAAATCGGTGAAGTATCCCTTCAAGGATGAAGATGTAACCCTACATCGAAACGTTAGTCACTGTTATGCACCTTAAGAAATAAAACTAGTAAGTAAGAAGACATCTGTGTTACACTGGCAATTTTTTGTTACTTTACACTGTTTTGTCCTACCTTGGTTGCACCGGATTATTGTGGTCTGCAGAAGCGCAGAGAACTCTCTTTTTTTACCTAGATAATGTGGTAGATTGGAGTCAAATCTGTTGAAAACCATTTACACATCATTTCTAGTGTCATGTTTCTAGCGGACAAGAATAAAAATGAAAATAATATATAAAAAATAAAAATAATGAACCAGCACAAACTCATTAGGGTTCTATCCCTTTGCAGTTTGAATCCTAATAATAATAACAACAACAACAACTTGTTTGTTTGCATTTTTTTGCCAGAGCCTCTATATTGGGATCCTGCTGTGCCATCACAGTTGTCTCATTGAAGTTAATGAGGAGGCTGTGTTTTCTGACACAGAGCTATCGTCTGAACATGGGCTTCTGGTGCTAGCTCCTACTTATGGTAATCTAAATGTGAAACAGTCTAGTGTACCTTTAACATTTAACAGTGATACCTTTTGGAAGACATGATAAAAACTACCTTGTGATGCTACAGTAAGTGTGAAAAGTGCTGGAGTGATGTGTTACTGTGTCATATGATACAGTGAACTCAGGTCTCTCTCTGTCATGTTTTATCTATCTCTCTGACTCACCCTGTTCCTCTCTTACCATCTATTTCTCTCATAACAAATCACACACACACACACACACACACACACACACACACACACACACACACACACACACACACACACACATACATTGGATGCCAGTACTGCACACAGCTTAGTCAGCCCACTCTCTCTGGGGTAACAGGGTGTCTCACACTGGGCCTTGGCTGGCAGACTGAGACATGTGGAGGAAACACACACACACACACACACACACACACACACACACACACACACACACACACACACACACACACACACACACACAAACCCACTCACCCTGCAATGCACAGATGGACACATGGACAGGCCTTCAATGATCAACAGTCTCCAAGGACAAACTGATCCCAATTCACAGCCATGATCATACACATGCACACACAGAAGCCCCAAACATAGACACGCTTACACACATTCACCAATGTTGATTAGGGTCATAGTGTGTTCGTGTGTATAGGTCCTTTACAGATGGACTTGCAGTGGCCATTAGGAGACATGAGGGGACATGGCATCATTAATAAAACAGCCAACAGCCTGCTCCCAGGGCCTGGGTTCACCATTAACGAGCTGCCAGCCTGGCACACACACACACACACACACACACACACACACACACACACACACACACACACACACGCACGCACTGACTCACTACACTTTCCCACGTCACTTTAGCTGAGACATCTCCACGTGGGATTTAGATGTCTTACATTAAAACACACTCTCTGCCACACAAACACACACACACACACACACACAAACACACACACACACACATCATCACACTCCCGCAGGCAGCAGATGGTATGGTGGGCATCAGGTACAGTAGCAGCCTCCTGACACACCAAACAGCTGTTACCATTACAGCATGCTAATTGCCATCAATCAAGACAGCACCTCTGTGCATGCATAGGCAGGGCTTATACTCTGTGTGTGTGTGTGTGTGTGTGTGTGTGTGTGTGTGTGTGTGTGTGTGTGTGTGTGTGTTTAAGAGTGCAACAGAAATAGAGAAGGCAAACACAGAGTTTTTCCCCTCATTATAAAAACCCAAAATGATATCCTCTCCCTCCTTTTCTGGAGGAAAAAACCTGTGTGATGAATAATGAAGACAACAGGAACAGAGACAACACGATTCATATCGTTGCATCTCTTTCCTTTGCTCATTAGTGTCTTTCTGTCTGTGTGTATGTGTGTGTGTGTGTGTGTGTGTGGCCTATATTACATTGTTTTATTAAAGTGAGGTTGTGGAAGCACACTGCCGTGGGGTGTGAATTAGTATTTTTCAGCAAGCGGCTGCACACAGTTTGATAGAGTTTGATTTGTGCAGGCTGACTGGGATCGATGGTCAGAAACGAGCCTGTCGATGCAGGTCAGACTCTACATGGCCATATTGGCCATATTGACTGACTTTACTGATGCAAACAAGCAAAAATCTGATTCAATAGTCCCTCATGGTTTAGAGGCTGTTGGACAAGAGCTATGCAACACAGCAAGGTTCATTATTTTCCTCACTCACCTTTTAGTTTGTTGCATCTGTTACTACTTTACCATTTATTATACATGGACTTTAGATACTTCATGCAATTCCCAGCACTTCACACACAAAGTCTGTTATTAAAACATCTTGGGCAAAAATATAAAACAGTAGTTATGATAGACTCAATCACAGTGTGTTGATCATGATAGACACAAACAGAGCTGACATCTGACAGCTTTCGGTAGCGCAAAACATATGACAGAGCACACCTGGATCACTTTTGGGGTAACTAGGCAACTTAACTTCAAAAAGCTTTGTCAATTAACAGCTAGTTAAATAAGGACCAGTCAAACCATACAGCTGTGCCCCAATCCCATACTTTATATATTCGCTCTCAAGTAAGTTTGAGTCTGTAATGTGTTCACATTGGAAAATGTTGAATGAAGTGTTCTCAAAAAAGTCTGCATGCAAACTAAAAGTACAGTCTTGTTGTTGATGTACACTATTGTTCCACAATGCAGTGCACAAAGTAAATTGAGAAGCTACTTACAACTGCAAGACGAGAAAGATTTAGTCTTTTGAAAAGACATTTAGTTTCTCATTGACGTTTAATTGCCAGTGCCATTATAAAGTTTCAGTTTGACTTTAGGCACACATGCATCATGCAGAAAACCGTGAAGTTAGTGATTTCTTGTATATTAACGGCATAACTCATATGGTAGTACAGCTAGTATAACATACTGTATACAAGCAGTGTATAATTACAATACATCAAAAACCATTTTATGTAAAACTATTTTAACATCATAATTTCAAACAATCAGGGTTCACAAGTAGACATTGTTTTAAGGATTAATAAGCTAAGCATGTTTGGTCTTAATAATGTTTTCCACCTTTACGAGAATACTGAACGTTTGGATGTGCTACAAAATATTTTGTGAAAAGCTTGGGTAGCAGGTGTCCTGACATCATGCAACAATCCTTTCAAAACTATACTGTAAATGCACAATATTCTGTAATAACAACTGAGTAGCCCCAACAAGCTGCTAATATCAATGTCTGAAATCTATCCTTTCCTGGAAGTTCTCACTTCCTCTTCCTGCTTCTCTCTTTTCTCCAGCTATCTTTCTGCCAAACACTTCTTCACTAGTTGCAAATCCTGACCTCCTGATTGAGAATTTCACCCTGCAGAATAATACAACAAACAATACTCTAATCTTCCTCCTCGGCCCACAGTAGTTAAGTCTGTCTAGTCTTTCTGCTGCCCTCCTCCACTCAGAGCCCAGCTCGGTGTCTGTCATCTTCCAGATAGGTCAAGCTTCTCCTCCCCACCCAAAGGACATACTATCATGAACGATGGCTGGGTGGAAGCTTGGATGATGGCTGTTATGATAAACTGTAATACACACACAAGGATTGGGTCATATGGCCATGGCTATTCTTTTACAAGACTATGGAGGATGTAGGATTGCAGAGTTGATATTGATATTAATATTTAATCTGTGTGTTCAGTAGGCATGATCTTCCAGGCTAGTGTATGAGCATGTGATTTGGTGTGTAGCATATTGTATAATAATCTTCACCACAAGAAGCATTAAGATAATTGTGTCTGCTGTTTACTGTCTTTGGTTTCAACAACTGTGCAAATTCACAGCTTAAAGTTGAATAAAGGAGACCTTTGCTGCTTACGCCTATACTCATATGCTCCATCCATACAAGAAAAATGAAGTTTATGCAGAGACTGGTGAAAAGTGTGACAACAACTATAAGGGTAGATACATGGTCTGCACAAGTACGCAAACACACATAACTTCTGGCCTAGCTGGCACAAAAAGGTGAACATACTCAACATGCGCTCTTACACACCAGTGGAGGTAACAAATGTTAATCCTTAAGGGGGTGATTTTTTAAATTATTTATTTATTTAATTGTATCCACTGAACAGCCCCTATATAGGCAAATGTTCCTTTCCCTAACACTGTCTTAAATGTATAAGGACACAGGTCAGATATGCTTCCACGAGTATAAATATTGTGTGTATCCTTTTACCTTAGTTATAAGACACGACAAAAAAATTGGGACACTACCAAACAATATTTTATGGATCATGGTCAGTCTTAACATAGTAACCTGAGACTCCACAGGGAGCCAGTTGAGCTCAACAAATTGTATCCTACCTATATGCGATCTATGGCCCAAGTTCAGAATTACTCTTATTAATTTATTCTGTGCTGTTTGCAGCCTCCCTTTAAGTTGGTTTGTTAGGCCTTCAAACCAGGAGGTACATGCAAATTTAAAGTGGGTTAAAATTAAGGCATTTGCTAAGATGATCTTTGTTGACCTTTTTAAAAATTTAGAGTTTCTGACTAAAAACTTTACTCAAAACCTTGTTGGCCATATTCCTGCCATCCAAGTTGTTTTCTAGGATGCAACCCAGGTATTTTACTGATGTTTTTGTACTGACCTCAACATTATTCAAACTGACCCTAAATTCCGAGCATCTACTCAATCTGTATTTTGAACCGAACAAGATAGCCTCTGTCTTACCAAAATGTAGAGACAGCGTATTGTCAATCAGCCAGTTGTTTACAGATGAAAGCTCAGAGCTCAGGGTACTCTCTAGTGTTGATTGTTGTTTATGAGACATTAAAAGTGCAGAGTCATCAGCGTACAAAAACAGTTCACATGAACAGGAGTCTGCCATATCATTAATGTATGTTAAAAATAAGGACGGCCTAAGAATACTTCTTTGTGGAACGCCACATTCAACTACATTAGGGTCAGACAGCACTCTCCCTAAGACCACCAATTGTTCACTTCCTGATAGGTAAGACCTAAACCACCTACAGGTGGGATTGTCTGCCCCCAAGGCCTCAAGCTTGGCAATCAGTCTGTCTTGATTCACCGTATGAAATGCTTTTTGAAGATCCAATAACACCATTCCGCAGAGACTTCCACAATCTATTTACCTGTGTATGGTGTCGGATAAATACAATAGGCATGATTCAGTAGAATGTGACTTCCTGAATCCGGATTTAATTTTTAAACATTAAGTAGTTTTTATTCATGTATTCATTGAATTGCTCATTGACCAAGTTTTCAAAATGTTTTGAAACTGTGCACAAAATAGAGACTGGTCTGTAGTTACCAGGGTCATGGCTGTTTCCCCTTTTAAAAAGGGGAACTACTTTGGCCCTCTTGAGGTCATTTGGGAAAACACCCAATTCAACAGACAGGTTAAAAATATGGGAGATGTAAGGGGCTATTTGGGCAGCGGCATCTCGTAAAAACCGAGGGGATAACCCATCTAACCCAGGGCCCTTAGAGCAGTCTAGCTGTAAGAGCTTTTTTTCCATCTCCCCTATCTCAACCTTCCGTAAAGAAAATGAGTTGGGCAGTAAAGTAAGTATTAAAATGATTAGCAACCTCTTTCTTATTGAAATTCAGGACACCCTTAATTTTTAGTCCTGTGTTTATTGGCGATATAAAGCTAATCAGAGCATTTCTGTGACAACAGTAGTAAACAAACATGGTGTCTGTGGAGGAATGTGTACTGCTGTACTTACTGCACAGAAGGAAGAAAAATAGAAGATTGGATGTTCAACCAATAATTAGCTCAAGGAGGAAGGATGGACAATTTATCTCTCTTGTTCAACCCATGTGTTTTGATGAGGAGAAATACTTTTTCATTGTCAAATCTTTATTAAAGAGCCCCTATTATAATCCTTTTCAGTGTCATATTTGTACTCCAGTCAAGTCAACTTTATTGTCAATTGATACTGCAATATTTGCCAGACATACAGAGAAATTGAAAATATGTTTCTCTCTGACTAAGTTATATATAAAATTAAAATTAAAAAAAAAGATAACTAATATGTACAAATAAGATAAAGAAAGATAATATAAACAATTAGTAGATAAGTAATATTTACAATACAGTAATACATTCTAAAATAGTGAAAATGTAAGGCAAATTCAATCAGTACAGAAGACATGTGTGCAATATAAAGGAAGAGTTCCTGAGTGTCTTCTTTTATATAAAGTGGCCGGTGCTGATCCTGATGGGGGGGGACTGATGCTGTTTGCCAGTCTGGTGGAACAGGCTCGGAGGCTCCGGTACCATCTCCGAGATGGCAGGAGGCTGGAGACTCTTGGTGTCTCCTAGAACAGGTTTACATGCTTTGATGTTCAAAAAATACATGGTTCTCATACTGCCTATTGCTGCAGCATCTCCACCTAAAACGCTCTATCTGAGCTCTTGGCCCGCCTCCCTAAAAAGCCCAGTCTGATCTGATTGGTCAGCTGACCCAGTCTGTTGTGATTGTTCAACCAAATTCAAACAAGCCACTGGGCGGGTTGTGATGCTCAGGCAGCACCTATGGGCAGCACATGTGAAAAACTGGGTTTGCATTCTCAATCAGTGACATCACTAATTGAGGATTTTCAAACAGGAATGTGGGCGAGGCATTTCAGGCAGTTGAGAAAAATTGCTGTCTGTGGGAGAAAGTTCCATTTGGAGTAAAATATTTTTTTGTACTTTATACATCTGTACACAAAAAACTATATAACACACTAAAAGACGGGAAAAGGCATAATAGGGTCTCTTTAAAAGAATAGATTTTCTAATTAGTGCAAACAAAAAATGCACATAACGTCCTCTCAACCACAAAATAGTTCATTTGTCACTGCTTTCCAAGTTGACCGTATAACCGATGATTTAAATGATTGTTTTCTTCTTTTTCTGTCACCTCTACGGTTAAGCTTTGGTTAAGTCTAGGCAACTAAAATGTCTTAATGAAGGCTAGGGAAAGATCGAGGTCATGGTTTAAAGAGCATGTCGGTTGGACACAGGCGGTCTGTGGTGTTTCAACTTCTGTTAGCAGTGCCACACCAATTTCACACTGCTTTCATCTTGGTTTCTTTCTCTTGTTTTACAGGACCACAAGTTTTAGCTCCTCAGGAAACTGTAAACAAAGGTCATCTTAGGCTGTTGAACAAAGAACCATGTTGTGGTGTTTCTGGTGAGGAACTGATACTACTGCAACTTTTACAGTATTATACTGTAAGTTCTGGCACTACTACTACTGCTGAGTATTGGTTTTATTTAATGTTTAACTTCTGCCCTGATGCTTATGTTTATACAACAAGCACACACACACACACACACACACACCCATAGTGCGTCTCACTATCTTTGTGGGGAACCGTCATTGACATAATGCATTCCCTAGCCCCTTACCCTAACCTTAACCATCACCACTAAATGCCTAACCTTAACCCTTACCCTCACCCTAACCATAACCTAATTCTAACCCTAATCCTAAAACCAAGTCTTAACCCTCAAACAGACCTTTAACCTTGTGGGCTCCAGCATTTTGGGCCCACAAGGCTGTCCGGACCCCACAAGTATACTGTATTCCCAGTTTTTGGACCCCACCAATATAGTTAAACAAGAACACACACACACACACACACACACACACACACACACACACACACACACACACACACACACACACACACACACACACTTTGATATGTGTTCCTTTGAGCCTCCTCTCCTTTTCTCTCTATCTCTGTCTAGAGTTTGAGTTTGATCTTTTAATAATCCTGTGAGCGTTGTCCTTGGTCAAACCTTGCTGGTTTGAATCAGCACTTCTGTGCTCAGTCAGGTACAGTCAGTCAGTCAGTCAGTCAGTCAGGTACAGTCAGTCAGTCAGTCAGTCAGTCAGGTACAGTCAGTCAGTCAGTCAGATACAGTCAGTCAGTCAATCAGTCAGGTACAGTCAGTCAGTCAGTCAGGTACAGTTAGTCAGTCAGTCAGGTACAGTCAGTCAGTCAGGTACATACAGTCAGTCAGTCAGGTACAGTCAGTCAGGTACATACAGTACATTAGATACTGTGCTGACTGACTGACTGACTGACTCGTACTAAATTACCAACTTCTCGTTTAGAGGAGACAAACTTTCTGACTTAGCGACACTGTTCTCCACATTTCCTGACTGAATAACAACTCCAGTCTGTCATCCTGTGCTATATGTCACCTCTGTATTTCCATATTATTGAACTGATTATTATTATAAATAAAAAATAATAAAAATAATAAAATAATAAAAAAACATTTTTATCTCTTGGCCTTTATAAGATGACATCACATGATGCCTTCCTGCACTCCCTTGCTGAATAATTTAATGCTGAGCTCTGCTGTCTTCTGAAGGAGATTTCAATGTAAGACACGGCATGGCTACTGCAGTGTAAATCGCTGAGTCACTGGGTTCCCTCTACTGCTGATATTCCTGTTTGTCATTTACCCAGAGGCTTTTGTTTGCCTCGTCCGTTTACTCAGCAAACCTAATCCAAAGTGTAGGACTCAAACTTCAAAGAGATCTCTCTCCTTCTCGCTACTTCTCATCCAGCCTCGTTTGCATATTTCAACTTTCTCCATGCCGCGTCGAATATTGACTCTGCAAACAGTTTTTCTTTTTCTTTTGAATATTCACACTTTAGGCTATACAGCCAACAATGGCAGTTTTGGATATTAAATCCACACTTTTAACTTTTGACATACAAAATTACACAATCGTCCTCTCACAAATCAAAAGTTAAGCAAGAAAACGCTTCATTGCTCAATTCCTTACCATGAGGGCTGCAACAACCCTCTGGTTTGACCCGTAGCTTATGGAGGCTAATGATAGGGTATGTAAAAGCCCAAATATGATTTCGATATTAACTTTTATTATGGTGAATTGTGCATGAATACATTGGTAGTTAGAGAAAATGAGACTCATTGTAAACTAACAAGTTGTTTGATCTTGATACGTGGGATATGGTCACAGCCTTTTGACAATCAGCTGATTAGGGCAGTAATTGCATCAGCTGGTGTATAAGAGCCGAGCTGTCATTCAGTTAGGGGCCTTTGGTTTGTAGCCATACGGTTTTTGACCGCTGCACTAAGTACCACTCAGAACAGTTACGTGATTGTGAGTTGAAGTTGTATCTTTTATTTTTCGCTCTGCTGTCAATGCTTGTACACCACCTGGTAAGGACAGCTCATTATGTTTGTGGAAAAGAAGAAAACATATCAAATTGAAGTGTGAGTGATAAAGGACAATAAATGTGATAAACAAAAGCCACAGTGGAGTGATTCTGAGTCTCGACCAAGGCGCATTCCAAAGGACAAAAGGGATCAAAACTGTTGTCAGAAAGTTAAACCATACGTAGATTATTAACTCTACAGCATTGTTGTGTAAATAACGTTACTGATTGACACTGGCTTTACGACACTGGCTTTATGGATAACTTTTTTTTTTTAAAACACCGTAACAACGCATAATGTAATAACACCGGCATTATGTAATAAAATGTAATTCATATTCAGTTCATTATGTAATGACACCCACATTATGTAATAATTTGCCCCATTTTGTAATAAAAACCTGAACCCAATATGTAATAATTTTTTTTGCATTTTGTAATAAATTATTACATCATGCGGTGGTTCTTACAAAATGTGGGGGTTGCTCTTTTTTTAAATGAAAATGTAATATGGTGCATTATGTAATAACCAACCAAAATTCATTCATTAATTTTTTATAACATTGTCATGATTATTTTATGAATTCTAGCGTAAATCATGGTGATTCAAACTTATTCTGAAAGTATACTATTTGTTCAGTAGATTAGTATAACCTTTCATTGGTCAATATTCACATAACTACAATTTCTTACATATTGCGTTAATGGTTTTTATTACAAAATGCGGCAGATTATTACATTATGGGGGTGTTATCACACAATGAACTATACATGTATTACATTTTGACGTTTTATTACATAATGCGATGATATTACATAATTCAATGTTATTACATAATGCGTTGTTACAGGCACATACACATAGAGACATTTTATTTTTTTTGTGCTTGTGTATGGGTTAAAGGTATTTGGTCAGTGTGCATCACGTGAGTTTCAATTTGGATTGTGGCCACTTCGCCAAAATCACCTCACAGCCGAGCGCTGCTTCAGGGGGTTTACTCCCATTTTCAACTGGGCGCCGCTGGTTTGTTCCGTCCTCCACCACGTGCCAGACCACACCGGGAGAGTCTCAAAAGCGGAGCGTCTTGCTGCCCGAATTGCAGATTATATTGTCTCTACTTTGTACTTTACAGAACAATCACATGTTTATTAAGGTAGTATCTACCTTCCACTCTAGGCACTCTGCAGTTGAGCTCCATGCCTTCTCTTTTCTGGTGTTGTCCTAAAAAAACATCTGTGATGTGTTAATATGTTTTTTAACCTCCAAGATGAATCTCTAGTTGTCTGTGGTGTTGTAGAGAGACATAAACGATGTTGGGTTGTGTTTTGGTAAATTGACTAGATGCTCTCTCTGTTTCACTGCCTGCCCGGCTGTCTGAACGGCTCGCGTGAAACTAGACCTGTCGCGTACCTTTAGTGGAGGGGAGAGCCACTTTACACACACTTCGACTGTACCTTCTGCTTTATTTCTTTTTCCTTGTGACTTTTCCCCACTCCCTTTTATGCTAACCCCCCCCCCCCCGAACCCCTTCTTCTCTGAGTCTAGTCAGAGAGTTTATTGACTTTGAGAGGGCGATAAAGCTCGGAGGGGTCTGCTGAGTGTCTCGGTAGAGAAACGAGGACACGATTAGCTCCTTGTCCATTGTTTTGGGTCCCAGCAGTGAGGCCTTGTTCACTCTGAGCAGGCTTTCTGTTACAGCAGCAAGCAGCTGCTGACACCAGCAGCCTCATTTGTGTGTGTGTGTGTGTGTGTGTGTGTGTGTCCACTGGGGCTATTTCTCTAAATAGCCAGCTCTAACTAGAGGGAATCTCCTCACAGACCCAGGTTACAAACAACCAACCTTGCTAATCACTAAATTAAAACCAGGAGGACACAACAGAGCAGCCCTGATGGGCCTCGCACTGCAAGTGTGTGTGCTCATATGTGCCTTGTCTATGTTTGATTCTTTGTGTATGTGCATCTGTGTGTACAGCATGTGGGCGATTGTGTTTTTATTTTTGCGCTTGTGATTATTTGCGTATATGTGTGTACTTGCATGTCATTTTGTGTACATGTGAGCAGAAGTGCAACCATGTTAACATGTGTGCGATTGTGTGTAAGTGGGTTATTTAGCTTTATGTGTGTTAATCTGGCGGCATGCACATTATTTCTGGCAGGAGTGGAGTGTGATTTGTTTGTCGCGGCTAATTTGGCTTTAACCGGCTTGACATTTTCACATTATTTGATAAGAGGCTGAGTAGATCGGCGACCGTGCTGACAATCTTTTATTTACTGGCTGCAGATGAAACCATTAATTCCTGTTAATTAATGAGTGTGTGAGACCAGAGGGGAGGAGGTGGGGGCGAGGAGAGGCATCAACATCCGCTGGGACATCAGCTCGGAGATGCTATTTATCACCATTAGACACACTGACACTCTGTTTCTGTCTGTCTCTCTCACTGTCTGTCACACACATTTACCAACATCTGTAGTCAGTACAAACTTACTTTTCGTTAGAACAGTATGGTTCCTGGATCTGTTGAGGTTGGTCCACAGATGCTAATATGTAAGATTAACTTTTACACATAAATAAGATTTCATATTTAATTCAATTCAACAACTTTATTAATCACACAAGAGGCAGTTAGTTAAGAGCAGCTAAATACAACACACACAAGCCTACATATAGGCCTAAACCCTAGAGAGCAGACAAACAATAATCAAAACATTGATTTTGTCCATTTAAAAGTCGAATTGCAGAAGGCATAAAATAATTAGAGTGGCAATTAGTTTTAAAAACAGGTAAACAGAGAAAAATCACTCTGAAGAACATGATCTGAAGAAGACAAAATGCTTGTTTCTTCACACAAGATTTGTTGATTGCAAAGAGAATTTAAATCTCTTTGTTTCATACTTATAATACATATTACATGTTAAAATAGTCCATCATTACTGTGGTTCTCGGTGGGACCTGTTATCTAAAATTGCTATCCCACTTAACATCGTAAGACTAACTATTGCTAAACGGAATATTTTAACTTGTTGGAAAAGCGAGAATGTTCCTTCCTTTAAGACCTGGCTCGCAGAAATTTTAAACTTCTTACATATGGAGAAAGTATGCTACAATGTCCCTCTCAACTCTGCAACCTTTGACAAATTGTGGCAACCTTTTTTGTCTTACCTTTGAAGAATGTCATAAAATGCTTTTATTTTTTTGTTCACTTGCAGGAGCTCCTTCATCTGCATGTTGGTAGTGTGTCTCTGAACCTCCTCTCTGACTGCATTAGACCCTTCAGGAGAATTAGATTCTTCCAGTGTATCAGTCGTTCCTTTTCCTCTAGTTTGCAACCATTAATTTCCTTTCCCACCTATGAAACCATTTAGCCTTGTTCTTCCACTAAGATCACTTCACTCATCCATCAGAGCTGCAGCAGGAGCTGCCAGTTACTGTGTTCAATGTATTTCTTCTGTATTTTATAGCTGATATGTGTTATATAGTGCAGAACTTGGCTATGATGAAGTAGTAACTGAGTAACTTCAGCCAAGGACTTATTACGAAATTGACATAGATTTTGTAATTGTGAGGATTGTTTTCTGATAACGGCGTGATGGCAGCTGCAATTATAAAAGGGGTGTTTGAGTTTTTGTATGCACAAATGTAGAGTTTTGTTATTTTATTTGCTTGGATTGGAGACAGAAAGGCCCTTAACCCACTGGAGTCTGAGAGAATTTTCAGACACTGAAGATTTTTGGCATGCTCTGTTATTGTTGTTATTTTGAATTATTTGATATTACCGGAAAAATACGCCAGAGAGTGAAACGTGTGCCAACAAACCCCGGTCTTCCCTATTACTGTATCTTTTATACAGCTTACTTCACAGCTCAAAATTACAGTTTCTTATGCAAAACATGAATAATCACTAAGTTAAATAAGACCGAGCATTAAGGCCAAAAATACACGTGTGGCAATTTTATGTGCTTGTTGGACGTTCTGTCTTAATTTGACATTTTATCCAGTTTGATCCAAAATTCTTTGATAAACGTTTTGTACACAATTTAATCTGGTATTAGGTTTCAGTCATCGGATCTCTGTTTTTTTAACCACATGACCCAACAGCTGAGACAAGCACAACCCAACATTTTCAGCATTTATTTTTTGTATTAGCACAGGGACATCAGATACCGGTTGTCAAGAACGACAACTTACTGAAGCGTGATCACTACAGCGGCTGTGGCTCTTGAGGTAGAGCCAGTGCCTCATTTGTTGTTAAAGTGGAATACATAATTCACATAAAGTCTTTGCTAGTCTCCTTCTTTTGTTTTTCAAATTGCCTATTTTTATTTCAGCTACCAGGCACACATTGTTGACATAACCCTATATCACACTTTGCCTCTGCACTGTCCATGTACCCCACCATGTCTGTGAAGTGTCATGTCAGGTAATAGTTATCCAGGAAAGGGGTTAAACTCAAGGGCAACGGGACATGGTTTAAGATGCTCTGAAGACGTTTCGTCTATGTCATGTTATTGTTGTTGCTAATGTAATGTCCCTAAAATAAAAAGGGGACCCATTATGCTTTTTCCTTATTTTCTGTCATATATATATGTTACAATGTCAGATGTTCATATTAAATGTGGCCAAAGCTTCAAATATTGCAGTCACCCTTGTGAGCAAATACCTCAGGTTTCAGGCTGTTCTAAAGACTCCGCTTCCAAGTGTCAGCTCAAGCTGTCGTCAGCTTGTGATGTCGTGATTTCTTTCTGTGGTCACCTGCTCCAGGCACGTTAGTGCAGTGTTTATAGACATACACTGCTACATGTAGCTACATACTAACATCAAGGAAACCTGTAATCTGGCTTGCAGATGTTGTTAATTTCTCCCCAATGTCGGATCACATTCCTGCTGCAACATGTTTGGTTGTGTTGTTTTTGGTTTAGAAGCCTTTATTGGTGATTTGTCACGGTAGAAAGTGCAGTTATACTCTGTTTCACTCAGTCCCCGGCTGCAATGACACACAGTTTGTTTTAGTATACATAGTGGCTTTGTTTTGACTCCACAACTTGGTCAAGTGCAACCAGCAGTACCTCTCAGCTTTGATTGACTGGACCCTCAAAGCATCTCCAGCTCATTTCCATCTGGATTCTCTGCATATCTCCACCATGTGATTATCACCCAGAATGCAAATTAATGCTAGGTGGAAAATGGGATAACTTAGGATCACTCACTGCCATTTTGTCTTTCTCTCCCTTCACCCTCATCCTCATCCCCTCTAGAGACATCAAACAATGAGTCGAGGTGTGAAGATTAATTAGATGTGATGATTAAATGAATGTTCTTCATTACCGGCCTTTAACAGCTTCCAATGCAATGGTAGTGAAAGACATCTAACAAAACATTGAGGAACCTGTGTGTGTGTGTGTGTGTGTCTTTCAAACGATCCTGCATGCGCAAAAGACGCACGGTGCAGGCTGAGCCCCTGTACAGCTAGATTTAGTGACTTTTCAGACCCCTTTAGCGACTTCAAAACAATAAACGAATAGCGACAAACCAATCTAGAGACTTTCTGCAGAATAGAGATGCCAGTATTGGTCTTTCTCTCTTGCCGCGGCCACAGTCACCTCTCTCTGTCATTTCTGACTGAGGAGCAGCAGCAAGCCTATGGGTGCCTTGCATGGACATCTCTACCACCATCGGTGTATATGAATGTGTGAATTAGAGGCAAATTGTTAAGTGTTTTGTCCGGTAAAGTAGAAAGACGCTATATAAATGCAGTACATTTACCATTTAACATCGGTGTTTGGTTCTTGTGAACACTTCGAACAGGCATGCCACCCGACAACGCAGCAATACTGGGAACCAAGCGTTTTATTACTGCATTTTGTGTCACATGTTGGTGGTGAGAATTTACACAATAAAGTTGTGAAAAAAAATCAAAACACTGGGAACCAAGCAATTGGCCCAGTCCGAACAGCCACACACTCCAAACGGGCACTTCACTATCAAATGAGACACACACACACACACATGCACACACACACATATAAAAACACACACACACACACACACACACACACACCACTGGCAGGCAACACTGAAAAACTCCATAAGTGCATGTGCGAGAGATGATAAATTGAGAAATGAGGTCTATAAGGTGTCAAGTCGCAAGAGAGACTTAGTGGGAGTGATGGGCTGCAACAATTCTGACTGTATCTGACTGAGATTAGTGTGTGTGTGTGTGTGTGTGTGTGTGTCTGTGTGTGTATGGGTATTTATATTATATATGTACAACTTGTGTGTCTATCAAGGTCGTACATAGTCAGTCAGTATGTGTATGTAAAAGACAGAGCGATACTATTCAGTGCATACATAGTAGTTTTGTAGTTTACAGTACATATAATTAGCATTTGGAGTAAAGTATACTATTCAGTTATGTTTGTCTTTAAACGTTGTGAATAGTTATGGACATTTTTCTATGGGTCCTTGAAAAATCATGGAAAGGTTTTTAAATTTTGTCCATTAAAATGTGTGAACCCTGTATATAATGTGTGTACTCTGCTTGTAATACACACACACATTTGCGTGTGTAGGCTGTTCTGGATGCAGCTCAGGACTCCGGCCCAGTCACTGCTGCTGATTTATCTGCTGTTTTCTAAACCACTGACAGGAGAAGACAAATTCATGTGAACATTAAAATAAAGTGCAGGACTCTCTGTCTCTGTCTCTCTCTCTCTCTCTCTCTCTCTCTCTCTCTCTCTCTCTCTCTCTCTCTCTCTCTCTCATTTATTTCACTTTTTTCACTTTCTCACAAACACATGTGTGTACACACACACACACACACACACACACACATATATGCGCGGTAACAGTAACACCAAAGATGCAGATAGAACACATGCAAATGCACACATACATACATGTGATAAGTATGCAAGCATGTGCATAAGCACACAAAGACAGACACATACTCCTCCAAACTAACACATCCCCCTGTGGTTCCTGTAACTGGGCAGGTCTCGGTTGGCCAACATGCTTCCACTAAATTGATTAAAAATCCAATTTTGGAAGGATAAAGTGCACCTTAAGAATCAAAGGGAAGAAGAAAGGAAAACAAGGAAGAAAAACTGAGATTAATGTCATAGCTAGTGTGGTTGTCTATAAATACAGTTCATACACACAGATTTGAACAGTACCATTGTCTATAAAGAGAGTAATGAATATTTGAATGAATGTTTGGATGATGATGCAGTAATCCCTGTTGTGATATATGTGTCTAACATACATTATCCTATATCAGCATTTATATATGTGTATGTGAATATATTTATTATAAAAGGGCACACAACATACATAAAGTGTGTTTGTGGGTAGCTATGTGCTGGGTTATTGCTTTGTTGCTTAGAACCCTTCTGATCTTCATTGTTGTTGCCTGTGGAGCCTGAACTATAGACAAAGGTTTCTGCTGCTCAGAGAATACATGAAAAATTAAATTACAGTTTTACTCAGACAAGTGTGGAATGGTGGAATTCCATTTACTCTACAGCTGCTGAAACCCCAGCTTTTTTTCTGCAATTGCATCGGACATCATTTGTTGAACATCTGTAGAGCCACGTATATCATTATGAATTGTGCAGACAGAGACACAGAGAAAGAGACTACTGTTTCTCAACTATGACCAGAGCCGTCACATGGTGGGTGCACAGTCCAGTGCAAATTTGATGTGCAAGGCCCACAAATTCATACAAATGTACTTTGAAGTGTTATATATACAATCATAAATAAAACATTAAAGGGATACGAACAACATTAACAGTGTATTGTTTTCAAGCTTGCAAACACACACTGTGTACTGCCCCTACAGCCGCATTACACACTGCCAAAACAGCACTATACACATCTTTAACACAATGCCTATGACCTTATCATTGCATCTTAGTTTCTGTTTTGCGACAATGAAAATCAAGGACAGGCCATTTTTGGTCCATATAAAATACAGATAGCTTTACATACAAATCCAAAGAATGGTCCCTGTCTATAAGCTGAAGTGAAACTGTCAATGGCAGCTAGTAAAGTAGCATAACTTTGAGTAGTAGTAGTAGTAGTTGAAAACTCCATCTCCAGCTGACATTTCAATATTTCCAGCTGTCTCAACCTCTGTCTGAAATCAAGGACCCAAGGTTTCAAAAACTACCAACAATTTCAATAGAACATTTCTGAAAACGGGAAAGTGACAGACTTAGCAACACTCAGGGTTGGGTCAGATTACTTTGAAATCTAATCCATTACTGACTACAAATTACATGGCAATTTTTGTAATCAGAAACATAATCAGTTGGATTACCCAAAACATGTAATGTAATCCGATTATTTTAGGATTACTCTTAGATCACTTCAGTAAATATGCACTTTAAGTAGAAGACACTGCCACAGAGTTGATCAATTAATTCTCATTACATTTTTCTCTTTATTATTTCATTACATTTAAGAAATCTTTTTGCTTTCACTAAAACATTCCTGTGTGAACTAACTAAACATGTTATTAACTAAAAACGTTATATTTATTACTAAGTACTTTCTTTACTCTGAACATATCCTAAATGGTGAAATAACTGAAACTATTAGTTTATCACCATTGGACCACCTGATAGCTAGCAATGTTTGAACGATGCTGAGCATGTTCCTGTAATGTTAATGTTAACGTTCAACTTACCTCCAAGTGTTTCTTCAGATTTGAAGTAGATGTTCGTGCCGTTGACAATACTTGCACTTTGGTTTGCACAACTTGCACACAACATACACATTATTATTTTCCACTGTCTTTAAATCAAAGTTGTGGCAATATTGCCAACTAGTAAACGCATTTTTCCCAACTGAAACAGGTCTGTCTTTTGACGTCGACGGCTCCTCCATCTTGAGTTTTGATTTGAACCTTTTTCTTGTTAAGAAACTACACAGGCAATTGGATGATAGTGCTTACTAGTGGACAAACGAATGAACTGCTTGTCAAATCAAAACATAGTTAGGCTATCATAAAAAGGTGCATTGTTTGCATGATAAAATGTAATCAGGTAATCCTCAACAATGTAATTGTAAACTGATTACACATTTTTTTATTGTAATCTGGGTTGATTATAGTTACTTGATTTTTGTAATCTGATTACGTAATCCAGATTACATGTAATCCGTTACTACCCAACTCTGGCAACACTAACTAAGTGGGGTGGAATTTAGTAAATAGGAAATTCTCAAGGAGAATATGATTCTATTCCTACTCATAAAGACATGCTCTACCATAACACAACTCATCAAATCAACTCTGGG
Source organism: Zingel zingel (assembly GCA_023566125.1). Classification (NCBI taxonomy): domain Eukaryota; kingdom Metazoa; phylum Chordata; class Actinopteri; order Perciformes; family Percidae; genus Zingel; species Zingel zingel. Next base: position 30,213,020 of record CM042334.1, read on the forward strand.
GTCCACTTATTAACTTTTTGGGAGCCTTCAACCACATCTCACAGTCTTCATCAGTGAATGAATGATGTGTTTGTCACATGACCTAAGTTTGGAACTTTGATCTTGAAGCATCCAGAAGTCAGAACACCAGACAAAAACGGTTTAAAGCATCCACTGGGAAGAGATGAATTGGATAAAAAATTAGGTCATCTTTGAACAAAGACCATGGTTATTATAGTTAACTAAAACTGAGACTAAAAAAATAATAATATAAAATTAATTTTAAATGAAATGAAAATAAAAAGACGAAACTAGACAGTAGCTAGTTCCAGAAGGTGGCGGCAATGCAACCTATGCCTACCATACTCTAGAAGACTTTTGAAAAGACTTTGAAAAGACTAAAATATGACACCATCTCACATCAAACATTAAAGACTGGGGATCTTGCAGGGTCACAAATTGCAAGAGCAACTAGATTTGTTTTGAAAAATGTAACCAAGCTAGCTAGCTAGCTACCGCTAGTATTAGCTGGTAACTTTATGGAAAGTTTGCAGATTTTCTTTTCTGCTGTACATGCAGATGAATGGCGGCAGTACCCGGAGGTCCCCGTTTATCCGCCGGTAAAACTCCCGTTGGATGACGCGCTCCAGAAGGGTTGGAAATCGGCAACTTTACCTCTTTAGTGTTTAGCCTAGCGCGGCGCCATAGCAACCATAAACACCACTGGCTCCAACCGTTTGCTGCTTCCTGTTTGATGCTGGAGGGAGCGCACCCATTGGTTGTTGACAATGTTCTCATGATTTGACTTCACTACCAAGACTTAAAACTTATGATAATATCAAATACGTTTGATTTTGTCAGAATGTCCAGACAGGAAAAAGACTGACTCGGACTGAGTTTTATGACCTTACACCAAATGATTGAGAGGACAGGAGTGTGCCCAAACTCTATCAATTCAATTTTCAATCCAGTTGTATTCATAACGTCAAATAACAGGAGTTATCTCAAGACACTTTACAGATAGAATTTACAAAGACCCAACAATTTCAAACAAATTTGGTGCGACAGCGGCGAGGAAAAACTCCCTTTTAGGCAGAAACCTGGGACAGACCCAGGCTCTTGGTGGGCAGCCATCTGTCGGTGCCGGTTGGAACACAGAGACATTGATACAGATATACATGATAGGATTCATAACAATTATAGCAGTTGGCATGATGTGCCCTGGCACTTATAATAACAATAAAGATAATCATAGTTCAAGAGAAGCTCACTGGAGCTTAACATCACCAAGAACATGGGACTGTGTTGCCATAGGGGCCGACTGCTTGATACTCCTCATCCACTATCCACACCATTGAGACTGGAAGGGCAAGTAGTGGAACGGGTTGAAAGTTTCAAGTACCTTGGTACTTTGATTGACCACCGTCACACCTTCACCCTACATGTTGACACAATTTACAAAAAGGCCGAACAGCGCATGTGTCTCCTCAGAAGCTTTAAAGGATTTGAAGTGAGATAGGACATTCCTTCCAGAGTATACCAGTCACTGATAGTCTGTCATAACTTTCAACATCACATCTTGGTACAGCTTCCTACCAAACAAATGCAAGAGAAAGCTGGCTAGGATAGCCAGGCAAGCCGTTAAGATCATAGGCATTCCACAAAAACAGCCATCAAGCAGTGGAAAGAAAATACAACTTCATCATCCAGGATGCCTCCCACCCCCTCCACCATAGCTTTGAGCTATTACCATCAGGAAGAAGGTTCAGAGTGCCTCTAGCTAAAAAGTCACTATACAACAAAGCCTTCATTCCCAATGCAATACATATACAAAACTCATGCCACTGACACATCACACACACTCTGCCTTAAATCAAAAGACAATTTTCAACATATTAGACAATAAAGCTTTTTTAATCTTGAATCTAGTGGGACAATAAGGTACTATGAGCTCTTCAAGATATGATGGTGCCTGACCATTTAGAGCTTTGTAGGTCAGGAGAAGGATTTTAAATTCAGTCCTGGATTTTACAGGAAGCCAATGCAGAGAAGCTAATACAGGATAAATATATATCTCTTTTCTTAGTTCTTGTCAGAACACATGCTGCAGCATCCTGGATCAGCTGGAAAGTCCTAAGGGACATATTTGAGCATCCTGATAGTAAGGAATTACAGTAGTCCAGCCTGGAATTAACAAATGCATGGACTAGTTTTTCATTTATCAATCTAACGGAGAAACCAGCGCAGAAAGGCTTCATGTGTGATTCATGAAACGTTTGTATCACACCAATCAGAGCGTAAGAATGGTTGTACATTGATAAATGCAGCGGCGGGAAACGATCGTAATTTAAATATCACCCCCCAATAAATTCTCTGTTTTGAGGCCTCGCCCCTACAATTTACGACATGGCGAGACATAATCCGGCTAAGAAGCGGCACTTTTCAGAGGTGGAGATTGAAACCCTGATATCTCAGGTTCATTTGCACCAACATGTACTATTTGGCAGCCTGAAAACTGGTATTAAAGGCTGTAGAAGGAATGCGGAATAGAAAGAGATCACTGATGCAGTCAACAGTGTTGCCGTAGTAAATCAGACGGATAAACTGGAAGATTATTTAATTTATACATCCTTGACATATGTATGCTATAGTCCTAATAGTAATATACATGTTTATATTGCAATATCATAGGCCTCTCCTAGGTGTACCTATACAGTATTGAAATAAACACACAGTAGTGGAGTTTAAGCAGTGTCTTTTATTTTACTTGTGTTTTTTTCCATGAGTCAGAGCCGGGCAACCGTGAGCTGTGAGGGAGAGCGCGTGTCCTCCGCCCCCCGAACTGGACCACCACCCCGACCCTGTCTCCTGACAGCAGAGGGGCTGGAAAAACAAGCCGAAATATGTCGGTCAATGGCAGAAATAAATCGTTCACTTGTGGCCATTAACTAAACTTTAAAAGAGAACCGAAAACCTGAAGAATAAATAAAAATGATGCGCATCGTCATGTTTCCTGTATTGAATATCATTGCCAAACATAACACTATACTTTTTAAAAGCGAGGAATACTATCCTCTCTCCTTGGTATAGCTCCAGTTGGGGCTGTGCTGGACACTGCTCTCTGGGCATCGGGTCATCTGGCTCCATCACTACATTTATGGCATCCTGTTTTCCTGCGGTTCTTGAGATTTGTTTTATGTGGGCGTTTAATGATATATCCTGATCAAAAATAACTTTCAGACAGTGGTGTTGGAGGCAAGTGTAATGCCAGCCAGAGTAGCTACAGTATATCTTTGGATAATATGCTTTGGAGGTGTTTAGGGCCGAGCACAATAACTGAGTTTAACATCAGGAAATTGAAGGTCATCCAGGATTTTATGTCCTACATGTTTGAAGGTTAACTAACTGACTGGTTTCATCTGGTTGATTGGTAGATATAATTGGTAAACATCTGGATAACAGTGAAAGTTAATAGATAGTTTCCTAATAATATTTCCTAGAGGAAGCATATATAGGGGGAACAGAATTGGTCCAAGCACCAAGCCTTGTGGAACGCCATGGATATCATCGTTAACATTAACAAACTGAGATTGATCTGATAGATAGGACTTAAACCAGCTTAGTGTGATTCCTTTAATGCAAATTAAATGTTCCAGTCTCTGTAATAGGATGGTATGGTCAATAGTGTTGAATGCAGCACTAAGATGTAGTAAAACAGTCTGAAGCAATTAGGAGGTCATTTGTCATTTTCACCAGTGCCGTCTCTGTGCTATGATGTATTCTAAATCCTCACAAAAATTCCTCAAATAATGTATTATTATGTAAAAAGTCACATAACTTGATTAGCACCTACCTTCTCAAGGATCTTGGAGAGAAAGGGAAGGTTCGATATAGGTCTATAGTTGGCTAAGACCGAGGATGGTTTTTTTTTACTTTAAATGACTGCGGTACATAACCTGTTAATAAATAAATATTGATCATATCTAGTAAGGAAGTGTTAACCACAGGTAACGCGTCTTTAAGTAGCCTTGTTGGGATGGGGTCTAAGAGACAGGTAGATGGCTTAGCTGAAGAAATCTTTAGCGTCAATTGGTGAAGATCAATGGGAGAAAAGCAGTCTAAATATGTCAGTCAAGTCTTAAAGCTGTGTCTAGCGTTCCATTGTTTAAAGGTGAACCAGAACAAGTTGAGGGCAAGAGGTGATGAATTTTATCTTTAATAGTTTTAATTTTATTATTAAAGAACCTCATGAAGTTGTTGCTACTCAGAGCTATAGGAATAGATGGCTCAGTAGAGCTGCGACTGTCTTGCCAGTCTAAACGAGATTCTTCCAGTTTGGAGGAACGTCATTTACTTTCAAGTTTTCGTGAAATTTGTTTTAATTTGCGAGTTTGGGAGTTATACCAAGGTGCTAGTTTCCTTTGCTTCATCACCTTCTTTTTGAGAGGAGCAACAGAGTCTAAAGTCGTCCGTAGGTAGGTCGTAGCACCATCTACAAAATTATTAATTTGAGAGGGACTAAAGCAGAGATGTTCACAAGTCATTTTTTGGAAGTCCAAGTCAAGTCTCAAGTCTTTGAGCTCGAGTCCAAGTCAAGTCTCAAGTCTTTGATGGGAAGTTCAAGTCAAGTCTCAAGTCTTTTGCCACGAGTCCAAGTCAAGTCCAAGTCAAGTCTCAAGTCTGATCTGTCCCTAACACTGTATTGTTAAATCTTATGAATTCAAAGCATGTCCTGTAGCTACCATCCATACAGTACAGTATCAAAATCAGTTGTAGGATAACTTTATGGGGTCTACTGCAATGCAATCTGAAGAAACACAAATTAAGGACTCTGTTTCAATTTCATAACTGTATTTTTCAACATTTTGGTATCTGCACCAAAGAATACATGTTTGTCTGTGTTACTAACTGGCTGTAAAGCCCAACCTCATCATGCATTACATCTTTCAGTGTTCAAAGTTTGAGGAAAACATCTGTATTGAAAGTTAATACACCAACCATGGTGCAAACATGTGAGAACTGATACTTTCCGTATTGCTATTTAACAACAAGAAAAATAAAAATTGGAATGAAAATAAATTGGAAAAAAATGAAGACAGTCTAATCTTAGTCTTAGTCTAATCTTCTGCTACTGGTGAAATATTAACCTAAGTCTGTCAAATCATATGGATACAACTATAACAATACAATTTGCCTGTCCCCAGCATTAGCAAAACACTTTGCGATGGTTAGCTTGTTACCTGTGGCGATATATGCTAAATGTAACGTCTCTTTCACATTAGCGTGAGTGACTGACCTATCTGGGTGCTTTTTGAGATGTCTGATGAAGTTCGATGTTGTTGATCCAGCGTCATATATCTTGGTGCCACACTCCTTGCATGTAGCTGTTCGCTTACTGCCACTGTTTATGAAGTTATTATAAGCAAAACTAGGACTTGGTGTTGCCATCGTCGCTGCATTTTTTGATGTGAGCGTGCACCGCATAGCGCATGCATACATTGCACATTACGGTAAAGGCCAAGGGACACGCAGCTCGTCATGCGTTTCCCCAACGTATATGCGCCAATAAAAGAAAATAGAAATATATAAATCAATTTAGATTTAAAAAGCAATAATTGCATGAAAATAGGTTGTTGACGAGTCTCGAAGCTCGAGTCCGAGTCAAGTCTGAAGTCTTTTGGGTCGAGTCCGAGTCAAGTCTGAAGTCAGCTGTTTGTGTGACTTAAGTGCGACTCGAGTCCGAGTCTCAGACTCGAGTCCCCATCTCTGGACTACAGTTAAAGTAGGAGTCCACTGTTATATTAAAGCATGACATTGAATTAAATGCAGTTGGACTCACTTCTTTAAATTTAGCTATAGCACTGTCAGATAGGCATCTAATGTAAAAACGTTTATCTAATGCCGTATAGTCGGGTCATAAGAATTCGAAAGTTATGAAGTTATCAAGACTCTTCATGATTTCACTCTGATATTGGAAATTAGTCTCCGACAATGGAATCACTTGAAAAGTAGTCTGATGTAAGGTCGGCATTAGTGGATGTTGGCTGCCGTAAAACCCTGTATTCCTATTTGATGTCATGCAATACAATTCAGTTACTGTAAATCAGAGACTGTCATCTCCCGAAAAACGATGCAGCTTATTACGACCCATATTTACATTGCTTGTTAGACATCAACCTCTAGTGGCAGGGGTAATTATGACCGGAGCAAAGCAGGAAGTCATGTAACATAGTCTGTTAAGGGTGAGCGCAGAGGTTGGTGGATGGGTCAAACAAACACAGGAACCCAGAAGACCGCTGTTCGTGTCCTGTTTGAAAGAAGACGTGTAAGAGGAATGAATGTCCATGTGCAAACACAACCACATTTCATTACCGTATGCAGCAGTGTGTTTCTGAGCTGGTGATGGCATCTCCTGGCTTTACTTTAGAACGAGTGAGTGAAATCTCACTAAAAGGTTAGGAGGCTTTGTTAAGAGGAGGAACAGAAGGCTAGTCCAGGCTGTGCTGACAGAAAACCCAAACTATAGTTCCACTAAACCCAGCACTAAATATGGCAACTCCTTTTTTACCTACATTCTTTTCTCTTCTTGAATCTCCCTTCTCTATTTTTCTCTCCCAAATTTGTTCCTTCAGTTTTTGTGCCATGCTCTTTCTTTTGTGAGTGTGTGTTTGGGAAAGCCCAGAGATGGAAATGGACTTCTGTGGGTGCTACACTCTCCCCCACCCTCTGCCATGCACTCATGCTCAAGAGGTGTGTGTGTGTGTGTGTGTGTGTGTGTGTGTGTGTGTGTGTGTGTGTGTGTGTGTGTGTGTGTTTGTGTGCATGGAATTGTAAGCAGAGCCAGCAGAGAGAGCAAGAAAAGCGAGGACACCTCACTAGCCTTTTTTTTTATTGTTATGCAACTATCAGACGTCAGAATATGCTGAGGCATTGTGAGGCAAATACATATCAGATGAGCATCAAATGCTCTCTGTAGGGGGAGAGAGAGAGGGAAAATATACACACCATACAGCAGCCCTTTCTGTACTGAAGGAAACAGAGGGAGTGTTAAGTACGTTATATTTTCATTTTGACTTTGAAAAACTGTTATTCTTATTTTTGTTATTCCCTTATTCCATTGCTCCAGCCAAAGAGAAATGTGATACACATCTTGATTCAACGTCTTGCTCTATTTTATATTATTTCACATAAACTTTGAAATAAGATGTAGCTATAGTAATTAATCTTTAGCAAACATACAGGCCTGGGATGTCAGTAGCAAAATCCATATATATATATATATATATATATATATATATATATATATATATATATATATAAAAATAAATAAAAGAGACCTTTGGGTGTTGAATGGTTTGTGCTCGGTGCTGACTCCTTGTAACTTGAAGACTCTGGTTAGATGTTCTGGCATTCCAGACATGTAAGGGACTGGGGTACTTCTGGTGGTCCCAGCAGTAGTCTCCAGACTTTGCCAGACCTTCCTTTAGAGCGCTGCGGAAGAGGGTCTGGCTAGTCCACACAGCATTGCGATGGGAGAAAAACGTGCTCTGGTTTATTGGCATTTCTTTAAACCAATCATCTTGGGCACCGGACAGAGCAATGGTGCCTCTGCAAAATAGTCTCAGGAAGGAACTTGTTTTGGTGGAACATGTGCATGTAGGGAGGATTTAACAAAAAAAAAAGATAAATATAATTTGATAGTTTAGAATGCCAACACAAAGAAAGTGGAAGGTGAGGGACATCCAGCTGAGAAACCTCGGGCGGCACTGGAACAATCCCGTAAATGAAACGTCAGCAATATAGACTAAGTTAGCTGTGTCTGTCCTGAGCCTGTAGGGCCTGGACCTGTGCCCTCTGGAGGTGAGTCCTCACCACTGAACTTTGATGGTGTAAGTAGTGGTAAGGTGCTTGGGTTTCCTGTACACTGTGCTGTGGTGGAAAAAGTACTCAGATCCTTTACTTAAGTACAAGCAGAAAAAACAGAGTCTAAGAATTCTCCATTACAAGTAAAAGTCCCGACTCCAAAATGTTACTTCAGTAAAAGTACAAAAGTATTACCAGCACAATGTACTTAAAGTATCAAAAGTAGAACTAGTCGATGTGCAGAATGGCTTTTTTTTTAAGTGTTGTATTATTTTAGAATAGTATATCATATTTATCACTAACAAATACATGTAAGAGTATTTTAATGTTGTGGTTCATCAATGTGGAGCCAATTTTAGATACTTTGTATTCGGGCTGTTGCAGGTACCGTGTTGAAGCAGTCACGTGACTTACACCTTATCACTGCATCACCGCTGTTTTTATTTTGTTTTTTTCTCAAAAGTGTTACCTTCAATCAACAGTGTTCAGTAGCCTATCTATCTGTGTTTCAATAACGAACATGTGCTTGCTGAATTAAATGACATGCCTGCCGAATGCATGTTTGTGGAGTGGAGGGTCCATAATTTCCACTCTCTCTAAAATAGAAAAATGTAAAGCAACTACATTATGAGTATGACATGACCGCATTTTTGTATAATTATTGCTTCAAAAAGTACATTATGCTGAATTTACCATATGAGTGATTATAGTACTATAGTTTCTATCCCATTTGTTTTGGCCTTCTTTTGAGACACAGCTGGAATGAGAGTATTTTGAGTGTATTTGAGAATTTACAGCTTATGAGCTACTTAGATTCCAACTCGACATTATCAGGGTTCAAAAGTCTTTTTCAGTGAAACTAATGAAAAACTCCAGATCAAATAATACACTCTTGCCAATAAATACTTGACCCACTTGGGAAGAATAGAAGGAAAGTGCAGTGGGATAAAAAAAGATGGAGGGGTAGAAAGGAGGCAGAGGATGATCGCTCCTCAGAGAACAGCAGAGAACAGATGGAGCAGAGAAGGACAATCACCAGGGAGGGAACAAGGGATCAAAAGGAGGAAAGGGGGACGACTGGCGGGCCTGTTATGAGAGGAGGAAAGGAAGGGGAGGAGGGCTGGAGCAGGAATAAGAGAAAGAGAGCAAGTGAGGTAACACGTAGGAAGACTGGAGGATGGAGGAGAGGGAGAGAACAGCTTGTTTTGCAGTGACAGGTACATGGAGGTAAGGCCTTAGCAGGTGTTTAGCCATCATGCTGTTACCGATAACACATAATGACACACACACACACACACACACACACACACACACAACCGGCTGAGGGCTAGAGAGACACATACACAGAGACATACACACGCTCCCTGTTTCTCTCTATTTCTCTCTTTTACCACACACACACACACACACACACACACACACACACACACACACACACACAATATTGTATTGAATTATATTGAAGTGTTTTACCAACACTGTTCCTAAAGCAGATTTAATTGAACGGACAAAGTGGTAGGTTGATAGAATACGTGTGTGTGCGCGTGTGTGTGTGTGCCAGACAGGGTCTTGTCTCTGATTAAACGACAGGGCGGGGCACATCCTAATTACTCTGACTTGTGTGTGTGTGTGTGTGTGTGTGTGTGTGTGTGTGTGTGTGTGTGTGTGAGTGATTCAGCGACAGGGCAGAGCGTGTTCTACTAATTACAACTTAAGGGACATAATTGTCATCTGATTGATGATCTACCTTCCAGCTAGATCTAAAATTACAAGGTGATATCAAGGTGTTTTATGTATTATGTAAGTGTTTCTTTTATATAATGGTCATTGGGAATTTTTCCACACAAAAATATGGTGGAGACAGTCATGGTGTGGGCTGTCTAGTCTTTGTAGGTTTCAATAATCTTAAAATCTGTTGCCAGCTTAAAATGATAACTATTGTCATCTAAATGCTAACCATAACTAGCCTGGGTAAACCCTGAGGAACTTCCGGCAAATTTGAGATTTGCTCTGCAAGTCAGTCTGGAGAAGAGCCCGTTCAAACCCATTTCCAATGTCCCCAAAATCGAGGCACCAATCACAACTGCTGAGGCGGGCTTTACACCAATCACAACCATTGAGGCGGGCGTTACGCGCCGACGATAGCGCAGTGACGGCGAGCAGCTTTTTGTTTACATTCAACATGACGGCTACCAAAGCGCAGCGTCACCCGAATCAGTTCTGATTGGTTGAAGGACTATCCAATGTGCCCAGAGGCATTTGAGCGGCATCCGTTGGTGACGCCCCTTTGGAAATGAACCGTTAATGAACCTTTCCCAGACCCCCCCACTCTCAGTTACAGCTGAGAAGGGTCTGGTGTCAACCAGGCTAAACCATAACTGCAATTGCAACCCTGAGTTATGGTACAGATGTGCACAACTGTTACACATCAGACTTTACAAATTTACTCTATGGCCGCACAACAGACTTCTTATAGTCTGTTTTTATGGTAGGCAAAAAATACATTGCCTTGCACTTCAGGGACATTGAGTAGCCTACAAGGCAACATCATAAAGTACAATTTGAATTATTGATTTACTGTGAAAAAGAAAGCTAAACAGACACGTCAAAAAAATAACAAGAACAAGACAAATGATTTACATTTGCAAATCTCCGCTCGCATGTCACAGTGAAAGTGGCTCCTGCAACAGAGAGACCCCTGATCATTGTGATAGCACTGAGCTAATTGCTGATTGGTGCTGCTCTGACACAGTGTTTGCCATGCATCATCACCCCATTTCTAACAAAACAAAATCCATCCATCCATTTTCCATGGTCTATCTTCAGTCCTTGCTTACAGCATTCAAATGTCACTTCCCTCCTGCAGACATGCCTGTAAACACTCCTGACCTGATCAGTCCCGATCTTTCTGAGAGGACATTGATCCTAATTGGTGATTGGCATGGGCGTTAAGTTTGTGGTATTGTTTTGACAACGCCGTTGCCATGTGACATTTATTTGCATGCTGTTTATGTCTTACTAAGTGAACTTTAAGTCCCAGACATAAATCATGTGTTGGTGCTTGTGATAGCTGGTGTCACAGCAGATATCACATCGCATCAGGTTCACAGTCATTTCTTTTGGCGTCACATAATGTCAGGTTGTCAAGGCATTATTGATATCTTTTGCAACTAACACAGCTGAATGGAGAGAAAACTGCTGTCATGTGCAATAGAAAAACAGGTTCCATGTCTAATAATTTTTTTAGAAAGCACAATATGCAAATCTGATTTTCAGTTGCATTAGTGTTGGCCCTAAATAAGTCTAAAATGATTTGATGACAAAAACAAATTTTATTTTAAAATGGCTGAATAACATCTATAGGTGGTTTTTGGAGGAGAAGATGAATGTAAAGTAGTTAGGGTTAGGGTTTGATCTGTAGATAAATCAGTCATGGGAGAAATGCTCAATTTAGCTCAAATAACATAGCATTGTCTTTCTTTTAAACTAATAATCTTAGTGTTTTTTTTAGTTAGTTAGTATAGACTGTAGTATAAAAAATGTTTGCAGCTACTACAACATGTTGGATGTATGGAGCCCAGCACAAAAATGTGACAGCAAAAAGTAAAATGTAAAAGAAATTATATATATATACAAAAATTGTAAAAATGAAAAAAGAAAAACTTAATTTGCACTCTCAAATCAATAAATCATGCACACAAATTGACAGAACTATCATTAACCGCTGACCAGTTGTTTGGGAACAATTTTAGTTGCCAGTCAACTACAAACAGCAGTAGAGAGAGTTGTCTATAAGTTGTAATCAACCAATACCCAGTCTTGGTATTGCAGTCGGTATTGGGAGAGGAAAATGATCTGCACTTAGAGTAGAAATGTTATCACTGTGATTACATTGTGTCATGAGTGTTGTTTTAGAAGGCTTCATTGTGGGTAGACACATTATTACTGTAGGTAGAAGTGTTGTGTTGGTAGAAAGGTTGTCGTCATGGGCAAGAATTAAGGCACAACATTACTGTGGGGAGAAGTTTTTTGTTGTAATAAGAGCTGGTGTCAAACAAGGACATGTCTTTTGGGGATTTATCACAGATTTATCCAAAACATTTTAGGAATAAATTAACAGATCAGACAGCTGAACTTTGTTCAAGAACAGGTGGATGCATATTGAGGTTTGTTGGCAGCACTCTTCATGTTACGGCTATGGAGAATGAGGTGGACCCAAATGCTAAGACTGGCAGGTAGTGTAGGTTAGTAAGAAGATTTAATAATAATTTGCAGTTCATACCAAACAAAGTGTCCAGTTACAGCAGGAAGAGAACGAACAAAAACAGACAAAATCCATAACTGGAACAGGCAGAATAACTGGAACACAAAGACCAAAAAGGGGTAGAACAAAACAAACTCTCACACAGAAAACCATACACAGAAAATACAACGATCTGACAGCAGACACAGGAACGACAGAGACTAAATACAAGAGGTAACGAGGACTAACAAGGAACAGCTGACACAACAGGTGAAACACAACAGGGAGGGGCAGAACAATCAAAAAAGGCCGGGAAACACAAGACAGGAAGTAAAACAGACAAGACAAGACAGAAAAGACAGTCTTCAAAATAAAACAGTAAACAGAACATAAAACAAGACAAGACCAAAAATCACAAAATCACAAGGAGACAAGACATGACAGAAAACAGACAACAAAAAGACAAGACAAAACACCAAAACCAAAACACTTCAGTTTCTGGTAGAGAAACAGACAGTAAATGCTTGGACATACTTTCTGCGTCTGCGGATGGCTGCAGACTTGTACCGGTCACACGGACGCACACGCTGTTCCATTCATAACTTCGTAAGGGTCCGCGTCGGTCTGGCGTTCCCAACACATTCTCACTCCCATCGCATAAAATACGGATGCTTGGTCAGGTGCCTTTGGCGTTGTTATTGACGCTAAAAGTCTCCTTTAGCGTCATATCTAAGCGTGCTTTATCTAAACGCGCTGGGTCGGGACTATTATACGCAGTTAGGTTTAGGAAAAGATTGTGGGTTTCTTTGTGATGGTCAGCACGTTTTTTTTAAACCAATGCATTTCAATGGGAAGCACTGGAAGCACCACCCCAACCAACCTCCATACGCGGAATGTCGGGCTTTAATACTACTCGGTTCCGTTGTCGCTCTTAATATAACATCATCTTCACGCGCCACTGAGCTGCTGCTCGGCCCGGTGGGTTCTCATGCATCCATGGGTGCGTTTCATATACACGCTGAGGGGTGCTTATTGCGTCGTATCTAACGCTGAGAGACACTGACCAAGTGTCCGTATTTTACAAGTTGGGAGTGAGAACAGGTTGGGCATTCCACACGTGCATTTCCCGATCCCCACTCCACACTATCCAGTTGGTGGACTTTGTATTCCTTTAATGATGACTCATATAAATATGGGTAGCGGTGGATTTCCTTGCACAACCTCTCTTTAAAATAAGCATAGATTTTCTTCTTCTTTTTCTTCTTCTTGGCAAAACAGCTAGAGGTGCATACCGGTGCGTATGCCACCAACTGGACAACAATTGGAGCATGTGCAGTAGGCGTGATTGCTACGCGTACAGTCAGCACAGCCACTTTCTCTTGGACTGCACATGGACAGCCCGCAGACACCCTCGCGGACCTGGGCAGACAATTACAATTACATACTTCCCATCGACCTGCAACTTTTAGTTTTTCTGGGTCAAAATTTAAAACTAAAATCGGTCGACACTTTTTCTCGCTTTTCCTGATGTTTTTGTCAAGGTTTTTTCCGCTTTTTTGACGTTTTTGTACTTTTTACCCACTTTTTTAAATCTTTTTTTTTTTTTTTTTACATTTTGTCCATTTTTTCCTTGTTCTTGTATCATTTTTTTCTCTCAAAATGCTATAAAATTGAATAAAACACCCACATTCAATGAAAATAGTGAACTGATCATTTATTTTATGGAACAATCCACATTATTTTTTTGACAATGTGGTTGAAAGAAACACACATTTTCTGATATAGAAACTTTTTGAAGGACAACATGAGGGTGAACAGTGTTCATCAAGCCAGGCACACACACACACATGCACACTCCATCACCATGCATTGAGATCTTCAGTTTGGATTGGGAATATTGTGGTAGATTTGATGGCTGATTACGTGTGTATCTCTGCTCTGCCACATTGCCCTTGTCATGTCAGATCAATATGGCTCCCATTAGCTCCCGTCACCACATTGATATTTCCATTTATACCTACTGTCGGTCATCTGTCAACACAGTTGAACACTAAAACCTTGGAGCGCACCCCCTCGCTCTGCAAAGATGACACCATAGGGGAAATGTTAATGTGGGTCGTTTTAGTAAAGCTTTGGGGATTTTTGAATCCATAAACCTGGATTCAAGAGCAAGAGAGTGATGGTAATATCTGGGGGGCTTCTTTGGCTGTTTTGTGTTTCTTGTGCTTTGAGCAGGCTGTCAGATGTAGGGTCAATTAGGCCGTTGTCTGGCAGAGAGGTGTGGAGAGAGAACACGATCAAAATGCCTGTGTTGAAATATTAATGAAGTGATACATGTCTGGGAGGTTCCGCCTAGTGAAATTTCATGCTGCTGTTTTTTATGCTGTTGTGTTCGTGTCTGACCTCAGTGAGCGGGGCAGGAAAAGACTTAATCTGCTGTCAGATTACCTGCTGACCACTTCTCACCACACTTTTGAATATCAGCTTTATTTAATGTAATTCTATTATGTTTGAAGCTTTGGCAGTTGAATGTACAGTACAAGTGTGTAATAGAGAATTAAAGTCCTGACGTCTTTGTCAAAATTAAACATGATTTTTGGGTTCAGATAAAGGAGTCCATTCATTTTTTTATATTAGCCAAAATGTCTGTCGGGACAGTGCTTCCCATCCAACGCTACTCTTGTACCCGTCTGTGTACTAGCCCTCTCAGGTCTCCTCCGCTCCTCTTCTTGAGTTAACAAATAGAACACAGAAAGAAACAAAACATCTATGATAAAATAACTTATATTACCTTATATAATGAAATTAATAACAATGAAAAAATGAATAAGAAAGCATTGTGTTTAAAGTTCCTATTCATGTTGGCTTTTCCATTATTTTTTATTAGTCATAATATCATGGTGTCAAGATATGAGCAGTGTTCCACAGAAATGTGTTTTTTTGCAGGCAGTCTGTCAGGCCTAGAGGCAGAGAGGATCTAAGGAAAGGGAAAAAGCAGGATAACAAAACGAGAGCCCAGATTCTGCAGGGAAGACTAACACAGAGACTGGAACACACTAGCAGGAACAAAACGATCTGACACAAGACAAGCGTAACACAAAGACTAAATACACCAGGTAACGAGCAAACACGGGACAGGTGACACTAGGGCTGGGAAACAGGTGGAACACATTAGACAATCACACAGGCGGGAAAACTAAAAGACAGGAAGTAAAGCAAGACAAGACAGGAAACCAGACTACCAAAATAAAACAGGAAACAGAAACATATACAATAATCAGAACAATACACAATCAAAACAGGAAAACAGAAACATACACCACCAGCATACATAATCACAACAGAAATATACAAAACAGGAAAAGAAATATAAGCAACCACAACACATATCCCGTTTTCAGAATTTGGGATAAGTCCTTATCGCATTCATAAGAAACTTGAATATGCTAGCTGAAGTACTTAAATAAATTCCGGAATACAATTGCATATAAACCTTAACCCGGTTATTGAGTGCTGCTGACTATCAACAGAGGCGCAGTTCAGCCAAATGTAACAGAAATACAATGCCGGTAGCGAAACCATCTCATTTTTGGAGGATGCAACGGTTCTACCCTCTGTACCTTCCTAAATTGGATCATTGACTGAAGATCTTTTAACAGCATTCCTCACTTCAAACTTTATTCATATTTTAAAAAATAAATCATTGTAGTTCCTGAAAGCCTCACTGAAATACAACCTCAACTTCACATCCATTCAATACAAGCTCTGTCGAACTATTCAGAGGTGTAAAAAGTACAATAATATTGTACTCAAGTAAAAGTACCAATACTTTGATGAAATATTACAAGTACAAGTACAAGTGAAATTACCTATCTGAAAAATTACTCTTGTAAAAGTAATAAGTAGTTCTTTTAAAATGTACTTTAAGTAAAAGTTACTTAGTTACATTAAAAAAACACTGTAAAACAGGGTGGGGGGAGGGGGGGGGGGTCTCTCCCATGTAGTGAAAACAGGACAAGGGGTCATAAATCCAAAACTATTTTATTTTTAATTAAATCTATTAAAAACTATAGAAAATATATAAATATAGAAAAATCTATTCAATGTATAAACATCTATACAAATGTATACACATGTAATAATAACATAACACATGTCACACATGACATTTAAGACCCTTAGAAAGGTATAATGTGCAATTTTAGTTCAGACCATTCCATAAAACGTTTTCAAACAATCAACTGAAAGTGAAAGTACCATACATATTAGTTCTGAGGGCCGTCCTTCTTTTCTTCACAAACATAAACAACAGTTATAATGCAAATCAAGTCCACATCACATTTTTAGACTCTATAAATGGGTTAGACCCATAGACTGTTAATTATAATTATTAATATTAACAGTTTATGGTTTGACCCTAATGTTCACAGCCCAGACTAGCAGCTAGCTTCTGCACACCTAAGTAGCCTGTATGAGCTAATTAGATTGTATGTGAATTAATTTAGCCGTGTCTTACATACGTTGTCGTACGGCAGGGGTGAGCAAGGGGCCACATGAGAAACAGGGACTGCTGTGGAGGGCCGGACCAATAGGCTAAACTCAATCCTGCTCAATATTAATTTGATGTCAGGCGGCACGTTCTCAAACGCCTCTTTTTTTCTCTGGGCATATTAGAGAGTCCACCAAACACTCTTTAATAAACTCTCCCTTCAGAAAATGGCTCACTGTTTTTGGTGATTTTGTGGGATATCACAAAGCTGGTCTTGACTGCTGCATCCCTGGATGCCTTGTTGCTTTAGCTTCAGATGTCCGTGCCCGCTGTGCATCAGTCAAGTTGTTGTATTTCTCTGTGTGTTTAGTATTGTATGCCGATTCTAATTAGAATCCTTTAACACAGATCTGTTCTCCGCAAACTAAGCACATGGCTTTACCTACATGACTTTAGTAAATAAATACTTATAAGTCTATGTTTGGTCAAAAACTCGGCACTATGTATCGACCTTTCTGTCTTTCCCATGAGCTGACATTTTTGAGGGATAACAGCTCATTCACGTCCATGGTAACGTCTCCCGTTCAGGTAGCGGCTCGCCGACACATCCATGGCATGTGATCCATGGGTCAGACACACTGCAGTTCTTCTTCTACTTCTTTTTAATTGCGACTTGCAACCAGAGAAGAAGCTGCATATGTTCGCACAAAAAAAAGAATGCCCAGGTCTGGTGTACTGGTTCTGGGCGCAAAGTTTTTTTTTTTACTCAGTAACAGATGGGATTTGTAATTATGCAAAATACAATACTTCACTCAAAACGTAATCAGTACATTTTAAATTACCAATTTTAAAAACTACTTTAAAAACACACGTGTGTGTGTGTGTGTGTGCATGTGCGTGCGTGCGTGTGTGTGTGTGTGTGTGTGTGTGTGTGTGCATGTGCGTGCGTGTGTGTGTGTGTGTGTGCATGTGCGTGCGTGTGTGTGTGTGTGTGTGTGTGTGTGTGTGTGCGCGCATGTGCATGACCCCCCCCCCCCGTATCTTCGTTTCTCTAAAGGTGTTTGTGATCCTCAGAGGGGTGAGCAGGGGATGTGGGATCTTGCTCTACTGACAATTAGTTTAATGAGAAGCTTAATTAAGAAGGTAGCTGCAGGGGAGACACATGGGGGAGAAATACTGAGCTCTTCTACAGAGAGGGTGTGTGAGGGAAAGCTACATGTGTGTAGGATATCCCTATATGCATGTTTAAATGTAGAGATCAACATGTTGAGAGCACACAAAAATCTCAGTCTGAACAAGTAAGTAATACGATGCGTATTAAGCTTATCATCTTTTAAGTAACAAATTTGCCAACATGGTAAAATATTTTCCATCATTCCAGTACAGTTGATTTGTTTCAAGAGTTTGTCTAAAACCAGGTTTCCTTTTGTTGACACTATGGATTGCCATTTCTGTCTTGCTTCAAGACAACTATAACATAGGGCTGGGTGATATGGAGGAAATCAGATATCAAGATATTATTGACCAAATACCTCAATGTCGATATTGCGACGATATTGTAGGGTTGACAATTGGTGCTTTACCAAAATGCTTTCACAATAAATGTTTAGATAAATAATAATCAATAATGTGGTAAAATATTAGAACAGGCGATTGCCTAGGGCGTCAAATGTGTTGGGGGCGCCGTGTTGCCCTTAGGTCTACTTCTCATTAATAATTAGAATTAGAATGACAATGACGATAATTGTCGATCATTTCCTAATTGGGGGGAAATGTCAAACTAATGAATTAGTGTGAAGTTCCTGTGACGTGACGTTTCCAGTCTATGGGTCAGACTCAAACACATGGAGCTCTGAAGCAGACCTGTGTGTTGCTTAGTGTCCTCTCTCTCTGTAGCAATAGAGACGAGCAGCGCGCCTTCCGTGGTCTGTGCAGCTTCAGGTTTATAAAGGACGCACTCTGCTGTGGACATGCTGCAGCAGATGTGTCCCGTTTGAGCTCTGTGTATTTCTGCCGTAGTTTTGGTTTTCCACCTCCGATGTGGAGCAGCGTACAGCCACTTCCCTAAACTGTCTCATTCAGAGACCAGACTCCAGTCTCAAACGGGGCCTGTCATATGGTCTGAGATCTACCGTATCAGCAGAGCAATCACATAATGCACAGCAGACTATGGTGCAGGTAGATTATTTTCTGAAATATAGTGACTTTATTCTTGTAATAGCCTATTATCACTTTATTTTTCTCAAAATATCACGACACCTCCAAATCTCAGAGAGCACAGATAAGATATATTTTGACAATTGCACAAAGTTTTAAACATGAGCAGAAATTTTGCTCAAACACATCTGAAATATTACAGTCCAGGGGTTTATTAATAAATTAAAAAGTAATTAATGTATCATTGAGATGAATAATTGTCATGTGCACATTTAAGGAGGTTACTTCCCCAACAAAAGATGCAAAACACGTGTGCTGACTCAGATATAATTAGACTCAGATACAATTAGAAAAGTCAATCTATAAATAGATGAAAGCAATACAGAATGCCTGAGAGCCTTACTGAAATATATTCCATTATGTTTTTATATTTGGATTGTAATCTATCTTTCCCTTTACATAAAGATATTTCCAGCATAAATTGATTCAGAAAAAGGTAGAAATAGGTGCATACAAATTCACCTGAATGCAGGAAATTAAGTCACCATGCACACAGATCTGGAAACAGAACCCTGGCCTTTGGGTTGCCAGGCCAGTTATGATTAGTCCAAATGTTGCAAAACTCTGGATTTTACGAAATACAAAATCTAAGACGATATCTAGTCTCATATCTGTTTACCTGCACATTAATATTCCAATATTATCCAAATATGACAATATTCCACATTTGATACAGGTCATGTAAACAGCAAATTCCGTTTGGATATTCTGAATAACGGCTTTTTCCAAATTTAGCATTTTCCAACATGTGGGATATGTTGGTATTATTCAGGTTTTAGAGGCATTCTTTGGACAGGTATACAGCGCATTCAGAATATGCGTCTCAATCTGGGTTTTTACCGCAGTTTACGGCCAGTTTACAGCCTCTTGCCTGCTTCCAGCTTCCAGTCAGCTCTGTACGTTGCTATGGTTGTTGTCCAGATACCAACTAGCCAACAGTTTGCATGGCTGCAGTAGAGTTGGTTGAGGGACCAAACACATGGCCAAAAGAAAAAAAAAAGGTGAAACACACCTGCTTTTAAACATTATGAAAAACTTGGGCATCAACAGGTTTTTGGATTTGCACAAACATCGCAACACCGACCTTTTCAAGAAGGTGGTTGAAGGAATGAAAGCATGACGCTGTGTCCGAATGGTCGAACAAATCCGCCACCGGTGAAAAACTTTGAAAAAAATCCTATTTTGCACGTCTGCATGGAAACGGTAATTTTTATGGAATATTCACTTTCATTAGCTATGTAAACAGCTTAGTCGGAATATTGTCTTTTTCTGAATAAAAAACAGTTGATGATGTGCATGTAAACGTAGTCAGTGTTATATTTGTCTCGGTTGTAGTAGCATGTCCTTGCTGCCAACGATGGTAGATGCAATTCTCGACAGATATGCAAAACTCATGTACATGAAAGATGTGCAGTAGCTGTTTACAGGCGTGTTAGTTTGGATGGAGATTAGTTACGAAACTGTGCTAAAACGCTTGTGAGGACGGAGATTGTTTACGTTTTTAAGAACACCGGGTTAAAATAAGAACCTAGTAGGGTAGATAAAGCCTTAGTCTCAGCTCAGAGGGCCTGATCTGGGCTGAAGGGCTTCAGCTTATCTCTCAGCAGTGTGGGAGAGAACATGCCTCAGGGGTGTGAGGTGTGGCAGACAGGCTAAAGCTCTTAACTCTGCTCTCAGAGGTAGTATGCCCACCTTCTTAACTAACACGCACACACACACACACACGCCGGAATTTTCAACAAGTGCTGTTTACTTCAACAGGAAGCATTACATTATTACAAAAGTTCTTAATAGCAAGCATGGTGGCCACGCACGGCACATTCAGTAGTCACCATCTTCTTCTCTCACTCTCTGTACTCAGGGTCTCAACTTATACCTGCTTTATAACAGTGTTGCCTAGTGGAAGAATGCAGCAGACATATAAAGATAGAACACAACAACACTCACACTCCCGCACACACAGAGTCTTTTATTCCCTTGAGCAACACCACAACTGTCTGCAGGGAACACCTTGGGAGGTGAGGATAAGAAGGCTTGTGTGGCATCATCTTGTAGGATCACACCGTTTGCTATGTTGCTCTCTCTATTTTGACACACACACACACACACACACACACACACACACACACACACGCACGCACGCACGCACGCAAGCACACACACACACACACACACACACACACACACACACACACACACACACACACACACACACACACAGCATATGGCCCCAGAAAGCCCTCTAGAGCTCTACAGAGAGCTATCAAGGCCTAATTAATGGCAGGTGCAGTTATGTTTTATGATAGAACATAATCGGGCTCTAATTAGTGTGAAATGGGGCCCAGTGGTCTGATTTATGACCGGTTAGGGTGATCGCTGGGCAGTGATTTAAGAGCGGACATTTCCATCTCGAATACTTGTAGTTACACTCCAGCCTTCATAACATGTGCTGAGGACTGTGGGCAGAACACTTGGGGAGACTGTAGTTAAGCCCACCTGGAATGACACATGCAAATGCCAGTTGAACCTTGCAATATTACAATCAATAAAATTGTAAAATTTTATTTAATAAAATGTATGTGCTTATAATGGAGTAACTACTTGCATAAACAAAAATAGTTAGAATTTGAGAAAGACTAATCTCTTATCTTAAATAACTACATCATTCTGAAACAATGTGGCAATCCATTTTTGTTATATTTTTGAGGATAAAAGTTTGACAGAACACATTGACAATTATTTTCATTTATACAGAATATACATCAATAAAGAATATCTTTGATGAAAAAGCTATGTCAAGCTTCATTTTGTAGCGCTACCCCATCAGTTTTTCTGTTCTGCATGATCACACGCGGGTCTGTTCTGTGTCTTGATTTCATCACTCACAGCTCCGTCTTGGGTCTGAGCAAAAAGAGAGAGAAGAGAGAGGCAAGGCCTGGATACTGGAGCTGGACTTTACTCCTCTGACACACACATCCCCTCTGTGCAGTTCTTTTCTCCCTATCCTTCTCCTGTGTGTGTGCTCATATGCATGTGTGCGTGGATCTTCTCTCCTCGTTTCCCCTCTGGCGTCTCCCTGACTTTTAAACTACCTTGCAATTATGTCTCCAACTTGGGAGACCTCATAAAGTAGCAGAGTGTGGAACAGCTCTGTAGACCCTATTTACCAAACCTCTTCTGACACATTTGCTTTTTTTACACACACACACACACACACACACACACACACACACACACACACAGAGGAAGGCATATCAAATCAAACAGGAGGATAGGTCTGAATATGCAAACCTGTCTACACTTGGCATGGCCTGGTTTTTAAAATTTGGTATTAGTTGTGATTGATTGCTTCGGGTTTTCTTTTTTTATGTTTTATTTGAATGACAATCTGTAATTTGCTTTATGTATAAAACTGTTTAATAGCTAGTAGGTTGTTTCTAGAGTTGGTGACTTAAATTGGCCTGTAAATCCAGAAGTCAAAAGATGAGTGAAAGGAAATTATATTCCGACTTGTACTGCTTAAAGGTCCCATGGCATGACATTTTCACTTTATGAGGTTTTTCAACATTAATATTAATATGAGTTCCCCCAGCCTGCCTATGGTCCCCCAGTGGCTAGAAATGGTGATAGGTGTAAACCAAGCCCTGGGTATCCTGCTCTGCCTTTGAGAAAATGAAAGCTCAGATGGGCCGATCTGGAATCTTCCTTTTATGATGTCATAAGGGGAAAGGTTACCTCCCCTTTCTCTGCTTTGCCCGCCCAGAGAATTTGGCCCGCCCATGAGAAAAAGAGAGACATCATGGCTTTCAAATAAGCAAAGTGGCAGTTGGTCAAGACCACACCCCCACTCTCCACCTTGCCCCCCCTCCTCCTCAATAGCATTTAAAGCTACAGACACAGAAATGGCACATCCTGAGGAAAGCTCATTGTGGGACTGACTCTAGTGGCTGTAATTCTGCACTAAGGCTAAATTTCGGGAAAGAGACTTCAGATACAGTATTAGGGGACCACTAAGGCCTATATAAAGAGACTTCAGATACAGTATTAGGGGACCACTAAGGCCTATATAAAAGAGACTTCAGATACAGTATTAGGGGACCACTGAGGCCTATATAAAAGAGACTTCAGATACAGTATTAGGGGACCACTAAGGCCTATATAAAAGAGACTTCAGATACAGTATTAGGGGACCACTAAGGCCTATATAAAAGAGACTTCCGATACAGTATTAGGGGACCACTGAGGTCTATATAAAAGATACTTCAGATACAGTATTAGGGGACCACTGAGGTCTATGTAAAACTGTAAAATAAAACTGTCTTGTTAAAGCGATAAGAAGCAATAGTATTAGCATTTAGACAGATGCAGTCAGATTTGTGATCTGGCTAATGGAGATGCTGGATTAACTTCTGGATATAGGACTCCAGTCCATTGGTGTGAGAGTGAGGTTAAGGTAACAAGGATTGTCTTGTGCAACTTATTCCTTCAAGCACTTTCCTGTTATCCTGTTAGAACATTATAATGGAAGTATATACAGTGAGGAAAATAAGTATTTGAACACTCTGCTATTTTGCAAGTTCTCCCACTTGGAAATCATGGAGGGGTCTGAAATTGTCATCGTAGGTGCATGTCCACTGTGAGAGACATAATCTAAAAACAAAAATCCAGAAATCACAATGTATGATTTTTTAACTATTTATTTGTATGATACAGCTGCAAATAAATATTTCAACACCTGTCTATCAGCTAGAATTCTGACCCTCAAAGACCTGTTAGTCTGCCTTTAAAATGTCCACCTCCACTCCATTTATTATCCTAAATTAGATGCACCTGTTTGAGGTCGTTAGCTGCATAAAGACACATGTCCACCCCATACAATCAGTAAGAATCCAACTACTAACATGGCCAAGACCAAAGAGCTGTCCAAAGACACTAGAGTCAAAATTGTACACCTCCACAAGGCTGGAAAGGGCTACGGGGAAATTGCCAAGCAGCTTGGTGAAAAAAGGTCCACTGTTGGAGCAATCATTAGAAAATGGAAGAAGCTAAACATGACTGTCAATCTCCCTCGGACTGGGGCTCTATGCAAGATCTCACCTCGTGGGGTCTCAATGATCCTAAGAAAGGTGAGAAATCAGCCCAGGACTACACGGGAGGAGCTGGTCAATGACCTGAAAAGAGCTGGGACCACCGTTTCCAAGGTTACTGTTGGTAATACACTAAGACGTCATGGTTTGAAATCATGCATGGCACGGAAGGTTCCCCTGCTTAAACCAGCACATGTCAAGGCCCGTCTTAAGTTTGCCAATGACCATTTGGATGATCCAGAGGAGTCATGGGAGAAAGTCATGTGGTCAGATGAGACCAAAACAGAACTTTTTGGTCATAATTCCACTAACCGTGTTTGGAGGAAGAAGAATGATGAGTACCATCCCAAGAACACCATCCCTACTGTGAAGCATGGGGGTGGTAGCATCATGCTTTGGGGGTGTTTTTCTGCACATGGGACAGGGCGACTGCACTGTATTAAGGAGAGGATGACCGGGGCCATGTATTGCGAGATTTTGGGGAACAACCTCCTTCCCTCAGTTAGAGCATTGAAGATGGGTCGAGGCTGGGTCTTCCAACATGACAATGACCCGAAGCACACAGCCAGGATAACCAAGGAGTGGCTCTGTAAGAAGCATATCAAGGTTCTGGCGTGGCCTAGCCAGTCTCCAGACCTAAACCCAATAGAGAATCTTTGGAGGGAGCTCAAATTCCGTGTTTCTCAGCGACAGCCCAGAAACCTGACTGATCTAGAGAAGATCTGTGTGAGGAGTGGGCCAAACTCCCTCCTGCAGTGTGTGCAAACCTGGTGAAAAACTACAGGAAACGTTTGACCTCTGTAATTGCAAACAAAGGCTACTGTACCAAATAGTAACATTGATTTTCTCAGGTGTTCAAATATTTATTTGCAGCTGTATCATACAAATAAATAGTTAAAAAATCATATATTGTGATTTCTGGATTTTTTTTTTTTAGATTATGTCTCTCACAGCGGACATGCACCTACGATGATAATTTCAGACCCCTCCATGATTTCCAAGTGGGAGAACCTGCAAAATAGCAGGGTGTTTAAATACTTATTTTCCTCACTGTAATTGCCATTCTCATGTTCAATTATGTCTCATAATTTGTTGCAGCAATTTTGGGGTTGATAACTTTTGTTGTACAAATTTGGTGCAAAATGTAACCATTTTATACCACTTGATAATTGATTAAAAAGATGGTCAAAAGTTCCTCCAAAATACCTCATAAGGACACCAAGATCTTAAAGACCACAATAGAAAGAGCAATGCTGTGAATTGGTATTAAAAACTTTTGAAGTTTGGAGATTTCTGTAAGAATTGAATTTTCGCCGATTGGATGGCGATTTCGGTTCTGGAAACTGCTCAGAAACCCCCTTATTATTTACCTAGTGAAAACATACATGGTCTGAATGCTCCAGAGGCCTGTACTATGAATCCAGATCAACATGCCCTGGATTTCTTTCAGTTCCCTGGCTTCACCTAACCTAACAACCGCAGTCCTGCATCAGCTGTGTCACGACGCTGGTTACCAACTAGTTCAGTCAACCCAGGGTTTCCCAATCCAGAGACCACTCAGAGCGCATTCACATAAAAGAGGCACGACCAATCACAAACATCTATCAGAGCCGCATATTTTACATAAGAAGAGCAAACTATAATTCTACATAAATATGAAGAACACAGACACGGTTTTACAGGCTAAACACAATACAGTCGCTGCTTCCTAAAACAGGAGGAAAGCTGGCAAAAAATACAGCTGACGCTGTAAATGTGTAAATCACAAGGCTTATTAATATCACTTCATCAGTCAGGACCAAGATCTGACCATAATTACACTTCCTTTCCATAAACTGTTGTTGCTTTAGCCTTTTATTTCAGTTGCAACCCTGGCAGGGGTAAGCCATCGTGAGAGAAAATAAAATATATAAAAACTCTACCCATCAGGGAATGTTAAAGGGATACTTCACCGATGTAGCATTAATCTTTGTATCAGTAGAAACACGGCATTTTTGAATGACCGTGCTTCCCTCCCTCATGTCCCCCTGAGAGGAGCGATCTCTGGTCTCATGTCCCCCTGAGAGGAGAGATCTCTGGTCTCATGTCCCCGTGAGAGTAGAGATCTCTGGTCTCATGTCCCCCTGAGAGGAGAGATCTCTGGTCTCATGTCCCCCTGAGAGGGGAGATCTCTGGTCTCATGTCCCCCTGAGAGGGGAGATCTCTGTATTGTGGGTCTGGAAAGAAATCTTCCGATGACGTAAAATGACTATTTGCGTCATCGGAAGATTTTTGCCCAGAGGCAAAGGACTACAGCCAGTACTTCCGCATAGCCCATAGGGGGTTGGACTACGGAGATTCACGGACAATGCCGAGGTAAAAACGAGTGTCAGCCATCTTGAATCATCGCTTAGCTTCTTCTGCTGGGCCCGCTGGAGGGAAGGGAAGCCCGGGAGAATCAGAACCAGGACTGAGCGGAGCGGACTGTCATAGCTTGTTGAAGTTTAAATCACAGGTTTCCTAAAGGGAGTCTGGTGGTGGACGAAACATGACTTTAAGTCTCGTTAAGTAAATAAATACATGCAGAAATAAATGAATCAATAGTGGAGGAGTGAGCCTGGACATTTCAGTCTGTTTAAACTTCACTTTGAAGCAGAAACTCTTGGTTCAGAAGGGTGAAGTTTCCGTTTGGACTCATATCTAAGTGGGGGTGGGCTTTTTTAACACGGACTGTTGCAGAAATGGGTTGCTTGTATCCAACTAACTGCTAACTGCTGGTGGAGTCTGTGACTATCAGATGAGACCATTCTACATTACACGCAAATTTACGGCTGTGTTTATACTCTGTTTACAGCCTACCAAGCGCTAAACCTAGTATGTGTTAGCTGAACTTTACGGAGCATATAATGTCGTTTTTATATAATATAATGTAACACCACTTGAGCCACAGTGAAACGTCGTTTCGTGTATATGGTTGAAATGACAATGAAACACAGTTGAATTGAGTTGACCGTCTCACTGTCTGTCTGCTATATACTGTCTATGTCTGTCTGTCTGTCTGTAAACGGTAGGCGTGGCTTGGGAGTGGACTCAGAGCAGTGAAGCAAGTGCATTCTGGGATTTGGTGTCTTTCATCCACATGAGCCAAAAACACATTTCCTGGCTTTTCTCGGCCTAAAAGGCACCTATTTCATTTTCTTTTTCACATTTATACTACACAAGTGACCCAATTTAAAGATATATTCAGCTTTCCAGCAGTGAAATACTACACACACTACTGAACAGTCACTAAACAATACATAGAAAAATAGAAAACACAATGCTCAGGACATGAAGATTTATTGTTCACTGTAGGCTAAATGCATGTTGCAAAACAAAAACAACCTGTGCATTTAGCACTTGTACAAAAAGACAAAACAGAAATCTTGTGCATTTACATGTAGCACTTGTAAAAACAAACAGAAATCTTATGTGTTTGCCACTTGTGTACAGTAAGCCCATGTAAAAATAAAGTACAAAAATATACAATAAACTCTCTGAAGAACAGTCAGGCAAAATTGTGTAGTTCAGTGTAGATGTAGTATACATATTACAGTACAGTAAAAGATTATGAGACAGTATGCAAGATCGCACTGCTAAGGTGAATACACACCTCTGCATAATCATGCCGCAGTCGTTTCACCCTTTCGGAATTGCGCTCGAAAGGCACTCGATAAATTTGCTTCATTTGAATATAGTTTTTTTTAGGATGCGTGCCAGTGTTGATGTTGAGACCTGATGGATATCGTTGAAACTGGCGTGGTTATTGACAATGTTATTTTGGAGCTGATTGAGTGTTATAGCATTGTTGGCCAAAACCATGTTTGCTATCTCTCTCTCTTGCTGTTGTGTGAACATAGGAGGCCTTCCCCCTTGTCGTTCCTGACCCTCAATCCTCAATCCGTGCAGATGTTTTTGATATGATGATATTTTTACAATACCTATTTTCCAGTTGAAATGTTCTTATCACACCTGCCACTGTGTATCGGCTTAGATTTGGCTGTACTCACAGTCCAGCCTCCCTCAGCGTCAGGCCGTGGTTGACAACGTGGTCAACCAGTGTTGCGCGGATCTCATTTGTCAGATTCAGTCCTCTTTGAGCACCTTCTTGTCTTCCTCTTCCTCTTCCTCTACCTCTACCTCCAGCATGGCCTCCATCTCTTCCTCTTCCTCTGTTGATTCCTCCTCTGTTGATTCCTCTTCCTCCCCTTCCTCCTCCTCCTTGTCCTCCTCCTCGTCTTAGTCTTTCTCTGACTCTTTCCATTGTGCTTGAAGACCGATGAACTCACCTGCTGCTTTTTATAGTGCTTATACACCTGATTGGTGTGTCTACAATTAAGCAAACAAGTGTTTGCACACCTGATGACTGTGTTGAACCAGTTGGTTGGACGGTGCGGTAATTTGACAGTCAGTGCTTTGGTATTGCAAGGAAGTGACTTCATGATAGATTTTTGTGTGTAATGTATGTTAAGTGTGTTTAGTGTTTTGCAAATCACTGTGTGTAGAGTTTTGCAACAAGTATGAGGTTGATAATGTGCTTATAGTTGTGCAGATATGTGCCGATGTTTTGCTTCTTGAGCGTAAGGTTTTGCTAATAGTGTACTACTTTTAATTTTAGAGTGTAAGCAATCCAAAAAAACTGTAAACCCAGCTTCATCCATGTAGATGTATTCATGGGGTCTTTCCATTGCATCCAGTTGAAAAACCCTGTAGAAATAGATATAGTTTTGTAAGTGATACGGAAAAAGTGATTTAGGCCACTACAGTAAGCACTATTTAGAGTAATCAACATTGAATGTGTCTGGATATATGCCAACCTGTACATACTGGAATCTTTGCTCTTTGACTCTGTCTGAGTTGCGATCAAAGGGCACTCTGTATAGCTGTTTCATGCGCAGTCTGTTGCGCTTGAGGACACGATCAACAGTAGAGAGGCTGACACTGTTGATACCCTCAAAATTTACATGGTCCTCAATGATCTTCTGCTGAATTTCACTCAGTGTAATGGCATTGTTCTCACGGACCATATCAACAATTAGGGTCTCTTGGTGTGGGGAGAACATACCTGTCCTCTCACCCCCATGTGGCAGTTTTTTCTACAAAAAGAGAACATGGAGTTACAAAAAATATACATGGAATACTAGGCGTACAAACAGTTAGACCAACCCTCCATTACAATACTACAGTACATTGGTACAGTGATGTACTGAAACATATATTTACTTACAGTATACTGTGGTACAGTATATAGTATGTCGCTGTCCACCTCGACCACCTCTCACACGAACTCTTCCTCTCAGATTTCTATCCATTGTAGGGCCTCACAAACCAGTGCTCTCTGAACTGGCTTATATGTTCCCTCACATCATTAGCCACAAGTGTGATCCATTTTTTGTTGTTGTGT
This sequence comes from Zingel zingel, assembly GCA_023566125.1. NCBI lineage: Eukaryota > Metazoa > Chordata > Actinopteri > Perciformes > Percidae > Zingel > Zingel zingel. The sequence goes on from CM042334.1 coordinate 30,242,320, forward strand.
TCAAGTGGTGACACCTGTGCTTTAATTGTGTTTGACTTTTGTCACCTGTGCTCACCATTATGCAGCACGGGTGCATCACAATGAAAATGTGTTGGCAAGTTGTGTCTAAACAGGTGAAAAGTGCTTATGGTTTTGCCAAAAGAGTGATTGATTCAATCAGTGGGTTCAGGCAACTGGGCATTTGGTTCAGACAATAGGGTTTAGTGTTTTAGCAATTGAGAAAAAAATCTTGCCAAATCTTGCTTCGTAGTACAGTGGAACAGCTTGATTTTAGACCCTACGGGGGGGGGGAGAGAGAGAGAGAGAGAGGGAGGGAGAGGGAGGAAGAGAGAGAGAGAGCGAGAGAGAGAGAAAGGGAGGGAGAGAGAGACAGGGAGAGAGAGAGAGAGAGATGGAGGGAGAGAGACAGGGAGGGAGGGAGAGAGAGAGAGAGCCGGGGCAAGTTCAAGCACGACAAGCTTGCATGTCATTTGGTGCCAATGGATTTTTTAGATCATCTAGTTCCATTCCAGCTTTTAAGCAGACTGCTACGCCCTTTTAAAGACAGTAATCTCGGCCGAGATATGGAAAATATTTGCCACAGTTAGGGGGGCCAGAGAGGGATCAGGCTTGACAATACAGGGCCACTGCAACTATTCACCCCCCAACCCCAACAACAGCCACTGAACAATGTGTGATAAATATATTTGAGGAGTTTAAAGTTAGAAACAAGACACAATCTTTTGATACTAGATGTATCAAAAGATGTCCCATACTATATGTTTTGTACCGAGTGAATCGACTGAAAGGGAACAGCCACATATTTTTATTTCTTTCATGTTTTTTTTTTGGCAATTTAGTTTTTAGAAGTCTGTCTCCGCATTGACACTTCCTGGCCACTGTGCCTTTACTTCTTCTCCAGTCTGGCGACACCACGTCTTAGCCAATGATGGTAGAGCTGTCACAGTACATAGATGAGGAGAAATGAATTGTTGCAGGGCAAAAATATCTATATGTTATAATATAAAGACATTTCCTAGTCTGATAGAGTTGTAGAGATGAGCTTTTAGGTAAGAAATACCAAACAAAACACTCCTGAATTCTACTGTATGTACTATACCGTTTTATGCTCCACAACATGCTGGAAAGTCTTGAGGTTTAGCCCCACACCACACGTGGGTGTTGTGGACCTTACATCACATTATGTTTTTTAAAGATATTTCCTTCGATAGCTTTAAGAGAGACAGGAAAGGCAGTGGAGAGAAAGGGGATGACATGCAGCAAAGGGCCCAGGCTGGAATTGAATGCAGGTCGCTGCAGTAACAACTCATACTTGATACATAATGCATAAGCTCCAACAGATGAGCTACCGGGGCGCCCCTAGCAGTGACCATCCTAATCCTAAAATGATATGATTTAAGTAATATGAGTAGGAGCAGTAACACTGGTAGACACAACAGCAGTAAAAGAAGTACAAACAGTGTAATACAGTCCCTCCAGAAAAACGTGATTATGCGATTGCATAATTCAATGCATAATCAGCCAAAGTCCACATATTTATACGGGGGCTGCATTTTTTTCAAATACGCCGCACTTTCACCGCATAAATTGCATATTTTCCGCGCAAAATATGCGGGGCTTGCATGATTTCATAATCCACGCATTTTCGTTGCAAAAAAGTGACATATCTTAGCAGAAAGTTGAAAAATGTTGCGTTTTCTTCACACAAGAGCAGCCATGTTCCCCTGTTGCCATGGGAACGTTATGAAGTGACGTAATTACGCGACGTGAACATCATCGAAAAGCTGCAGACCCCGCGATGAAACCATAGTTTTTGCAAGTTCCCGCAATTTCATCACATTGCATAAATATCCCGCATATTCCATCATATTTTTTAAGAAAACATGCCGCATAATCAAGGATTTTAGCCCGCAACAATCACAATAAAACTCACACAATAAAACATTTTTCTGGAAGGACTGGTAATAGTACTAGTAGTCTCACTTTACCAGACCTTCCTCCACCGCGCTGTGGAGGAGGGTCTGGCTAGTCCACACAGCATTCCTGGATGGGAGAAAATCATGCCCTAGTTTATTGGCATTTCTTTAAACCAATCACAATCGCCATGGGTGGCGCTAAGCTCCGGACGGAGCCACGGTGCCTCTGTAAAATAGTCTCAGGAAGGAACTTGTTTTGGTGGAACTTGTGTACGTTCAAAAGTAGTTTTAGTCGTGCAACAGAAAACTCAGATTGGACAGATGTCTGGATTTACCCTGCAGAGGTATCTGCTGCTGTGCTATGTGCTGTGTGTGTGTGTGTGTGTGTGTGTGTGTGTGTGTGTGTGTGTGTGTGTGTGTGTGTGTGTGTGTCAAAAAAGAGAGAGCAACATAGCAAACGGTGTGATCCTACAAGATGATGCCACACAAGCCTTCTTATCCTCACCTCCCAAGGTGTTCCCTGCAGACAGTTGTGGTGTTGCTCAAGGGAATAAAAGACTCTGTGTGCGAGGTATCTCAGGAGCAGTTAACCATAGTCTACATAAATCCACCGGAGTTTAAAATTCTTACACAAAGAAAGGAGAAGGTAACGGACATCTGGCTGAAAAGAGTGAAATCCCGCGGAATTTCCGTCGGCAACGGAGCAATCCCAGAAGTGGAACGTCAAGGATATAGACTGTAGTAGTAACAGTGGAAGGAGTAGTGAAAGTAATATTTAAGAATTGAATAATTGCTGCTAACGCTGGATGTTGGTGTGTGGACTGTGTGGTCTCACTGTGACATGGATTAATCCTCCTCTATGTCCCACAGTGGGCACACCTGGGCCAATAGAGTGCTTGGCTTTAGGCCAGCTCACCACTGTGTCATCACCACAGGCATCATTAACTTACACTGTGCTTTTGTGCGCACTACACATTGTTGTGCGATGTAATGGATGGCACACAGAGATGGTGATAGCAGCGTTATGGTGGTGATTTGTCTCATTTTCAGCCCACTGCTGTTCTGGCGTTAACCAGCATCTAATTAGTATGTGGGAATGCTTTGTCTAAATGTAGGTGTGCATGAGTGTCTGTATATGGGCTGTGTGGGTGATTTCTTTTTAGTTTGTTCTGCCAGCACTACGAGGAGAGAAACCATTGACTTTTTGTCCTTATAAACAAGCCAGCATTCCTTCTGTCCTGTAGGGAGACCACTTTGTGAAGATGCTGTACTGGGAGTCAATGTCTGGCTCTAGAGAATGAGGTCAAAACATGCAGTAAGGTTACATCTGTTAAAGTTTCACTATTAGTATCTCATTATTATCAAGGTTTTATAAAGTGTCAGTGTAACTTGGAAACCGTTTTTGGTCTTTAAAATACCAAAGCTGACCTTAGTAAGAAGGAATTGTGTAGCCTTTCCCAACATCTTGAGGGGTGTTCCAAGATAAACAACCATGTTCACTGAATGTCTTGTACTGTAAGGTGTGTAAAGTTTGAGTCTTAAAACAGATCTGGTTGGTTTCCTCGGCCAATGTACATTTGGACATACTGTTTGTCATAGTTCATAGGGTCAAATGCATCTTGTAGACTCATAAGCCCTATTCACACAGGACTGGTATTACCAGGGCGACATCATGTGATTTAGAAATAACTCCCCTACTATAGCCTTATTCACACGGGATTAGTATTACCTGGTGATCTCTAGTCATTTGCAATAATTACGGAGGTCTCTGTGATCTTAATCGCGTGCGAATTATCTACCATATTTCGCCGAACACAAGGGTCCTGTGATATTATTAGTCCCGTGCGAATCGACATATCTGTAATTTAGCGGGTTGTATATCATTTTTCAAGGTTTTTGTTTCCAATGTGCTCCCTGCGGCTTCGTCCGAGGGCAGACGGTCTATGCCCTTCTGGTAACCCCTACCGGGCCTGGCCCAAAAAATATGGAACCCCGACCTAAATGCAGTGCAGCTGTCTCGCCCTGGCCGCCCTCCAGGTACCTCCGGGTACCCAACTCTCAGGGTACATGTCAGTTAATTACAGTAAAAGCAGGCTTCGCTTATCCCGTGTGAATGCGCCACACGAAACTCAGAGGGTGGGTAATTTCTAAATCACACGAGGTCCCCAGATGATACTAATCCCGTGCGAATAGGGCTAATGTCTGTATTTCGTGAGGCACATTCGCACGGGATAAGCAAAGTCTACATTTAACTTGAATTTACTGACATTATCCCCCGCATCGGTCAAAGCGCTGTCAAAACTCACATTTATAGTTGCTAGCACACCAATACGACCCCAAATCACAGAGATCTCGATTTGCACAGGAAATATGGTAGGTAATTTACGGTGGAATTTTTACTCAGTGAGTTACAGACAGATTCACACGGGATCAAGAACACAGACGACCTCCACAATTAGTACAAATTACTAGATGTCCCTAGGTAATATTAGTCCCGTGCGAAGAGGGCTATAGCGCTAATTTTTGAGATTACTAACAAACAACAAATGGCCTGAAGGAACACAAGATTCCTGGTCATTATGTGCACATGATCGCTTCATTCAAAGCAAGTATGCAAGTGCTCATAGCATATATTTTTGAAGCCTTGGCCTGCTTAGGCATAGAGAAGAACAACCCCCAGGCATTGTGTTAATGTAACCATCAGGTAGGGCCAGAAAAGAGAAACCCTGCAGGCAAAATAAGAGAGAAGCCATCAAAAGACAGGAGGAGAAGGGAAAGATGCAGTCAATCAAACCACAGTGATTTGAACTGGAAAAAAAGGGTGCGCTGTGATTCAAGTTTAATATGAGGAGTAAAATTGTCTTTAATGGGATGTTATGAAGAGGTTAGCTAAGCCTTCTGTCTGACTGCGTGGGGCGACGCTGAGCTGGTTCTAATTGGGGATCACAGTATGTGGAGCCTGGGATTCTCGGTGTGCCAATAATGTCATATAATTGGAAAGAAATCTGTCACACAGACAGAGGCGAGGCACCAGACCCTCCAAGGCTTGCACTTTAAAGATAGATTAATTAACGGACGGCTTCATTGCTCTAATTGTGTGTTCCCAGATAACGAGTTTAGAGTTGAGCCAATTATCTCCTTCCTCTTGCCAACCCATTTCTCCAAGAAGGGTATTTTTGAACCCCTCACTACACTTTGAGGTCACCTTACAGAGGCCGAGTTGCATTGATGAGAGGGAGACATAATTGAACTGTGCTAAAGTTCTGAACTCTGGTACCTTTTTTACCCTTTCGTCTCTATTACCAGTTTTACCTCACATATTTTTGTATCTCCTTTATTCCACCTGTGTTTTCTCATTTTCTCTATTAATGTCCTGTCCTTTTGCTTCTCTTTTTCTTTTGGTCTCTTTCTGATTTGAAGATCTAGCCTCTTAATTCTCCTCATTACAAGGCCTGCTCCTTTTTTCTTCTTTTTTACACCAGCGCTTGTTATCTCACACAGCCGTCCATCCAGCCTCGTCTTGTGGGCTTTTAATTGATTTCTAGATAATTATTTTGTTAATTATACCCTAGACGACAGATTGCTAATAAATATTGATATGAATTATTCAAACCATATGTATGGCTCTGATTGCTACACCAGCCTTCACAAGGTGAAGTGTCTAAATTATAAAACAGATGGGGGGGGACTAGGAAGTACAAAAAATACAAAAACTTGGATCCATAACTGCTCCAGTAAAGCTGAATTCCTGCTTGGAGAGAGGAAGGTAAATCATGGTAATGGTTTTAGATCAACACAGTGCTACTGCTATTTAGAAAGCTCTGCTCGATAATGGGGGGGGGGGGGGGGGGGGGAGAGAGAGAGAGAGAGAGAGAGAGAGAGAGAGAGAGAGAGAGAGAGAGAGAAGCCCAGGTTGGAGGTTGGTAATGGAAGGTAAAAGAGAACATAGAAATGAATACTGTTCTGTATAGAAGTGAATTTTGAATCTACAGGACTTTGACCCAGAAGACGTGTCCCATTTAAAAAAAAATAAATAAAAAATAAAAAATGCCAACGGTATTTATTGCTAAGTCATGTACTTATGCAAGGAAGTGATGTAATAAGCAATGTAACAAATGTACAGATTTTAAAGCCAAACCACAGCCTTTTCCTAAACCTACCCAAGTAGTTTTGTTGCCTAAACCTCACCAAACTGTGACTGTTTCTCAACGTTAACCACGCGTCTAAAGCCTCGACCATTACGTTTAGGCATGAGGGTCCATTTTTTAAGTCTTTATGTGGACTTTGTAACACAACATGGGGAATACAATATCTGTTGTTTGTTCAAATGTCTGAACACAACGTATGTTTACCTTTCCCTAGTCTCGCTTTGCCAGACCATCCTCCAAGGCGCCGAGGAGGAGGGTCTGGATAGTCCACACAGCATCCCGGGATGGGAGAAAAACGTGTTCTAGTTTATTGGCATTTCTTTAAACCAATCACAATCGTCTTGGGCGGCGCTAAGCACCGGACGGAGCCACGGTGCCTCTGCTAAATAGTCTCAGGAAGGAACTTGTTTTGGTGGAACATGTGGACGTTCAAAAGTAGTTTTAGTCGTGCAACAGAAAACTCCGATTGGACAGATAGTCTAGCTAGCTGTCTGGATTTACCCTGCAGAGATCTGAGGAGCAGTTAACCATAGTCCTCACAAATCCACCAGAGGTTTGAACGCCAACAGAAAGAAAGAGGAAGGGGACGGACATCGGCAAAAAGACATGCATCCAGTGGAATTTCCTGCTGCAGCGGAGCAATCCCAGAAATGTAACGTTGTGAATATAGACTGACATTTCCCTGACTATAACCTTTAGCCATGTCGACTGTTGTGGCGTTGATATAGAGCCAGAAAACCCTGTAGGGAGATTGGGACGGATGGGTTTCCTGTTTCCTTTAGCCATGACCACACCATGTGCATTAACCCTACCCATGTGTTTTTTTGTCACCAAACCTACCACAACCTTAGCCCTAGTGGTGGCAAATCAAGACATAGTATGACTCGTTTTTTTAATGGTTTTAGGACGGAACTGACAGTCACTTTCCACCTGCAAATACAGAGCTCCAAATCACAAAATACTTACAGTGAGGAAAATAAGTATTTGAACACCCTGCTATTTTGCAAGTTCTCCCACTTGGAAATCATGGAGGGGTCTGAAATTGTCATCGTAGGTGCATGTCCACTGTGAGAGACATAATCTAAAAACAAAAATCCAGAAATCACATTGTATGATTTTTTAACTATTTATTTGTATGATACAGCTGCAAATAAGTATTTGAACACATGTCTATCAGCTAGAATTCTGACCCTCAAAGACCTGTTAGTCTGCCTTTAAAATGTCCACCTCCACTCCATTTATTATCCTAAATTAGATGCACTTGTTTGAGGTCGTTAGCTGCATAAAGACACCTGTCCACCCCATACAATCAGTAAGAATCCAACTACTAACATGGCCAAGACCAAAGAGCTGTCCAAAGACACTAGAGTCAAAATTGTACACCTCCACAAGGCTGGAAAGGGCTACGGGGAAATTGCCAAGCAGCTTGGTGAAAAAAGGTCCACTGTTGGAGCAATCATTAGAAAATGGAAGAAGCTAAACATGACTGTCAATCTCCCTCGGACTGGGGCTCCATGCAAGATCTCACCTCGTGGGGTCTCAGTGATCCTAAGAAAGGTGAGAAATCAGCCCAGGACTACACGGGAGGAGCTGGTCAATGACCTGAAAAGAGCTGGGACCACCGTTTCCAAGGTTACTGTTGGTAATACACTAAGACGTCATGGTTTGAAATCATGCATGGCACGGAAGGTTCCCCTGCTTAAACCAGCACATGTCAAGGCCCGTCTTAAGTTTGCCAATGACCATTTGGATGATCCAGAGGAGTCATGGGAGAAAGTCATGTGGTCAGATGAGACCAAAATAGAACTTTTTGGTCATAATTCCACTAACCGTGTTTGGAGGAAGAAGAATGATGAGTACCATCCCAAGAACACCATCCCTACTGTGAAGCATGGGGGTGGTAGCATCATGCTTTGGGGGTGTTTTTCTGCACATGGGACAGGGCGACTGCACTGTATTAAGGAGAGGATGACCGGGGCCATGTATTGCGAGATTTTGGGGAACAACCTCCTTCCCTCAGTTAGAGCATTGAAGATGGGTCGAGGCTGGGTCTTCCAACATGACAATGACCCGAAGCACACAGCCAGGATAACCAAGGAGTGGCTCTGTAAGAAGCATATCAAGGTTCTGGCGTGGCCTAGCCAGTCTCCAGACCTAAACCCAATAGAGAATCTTTGGAGGGAGCTCAAACTCCGTGTTTCTCAGCGACAGCCCAGAAACCTGACTGATCTAGAGAAGATCTGTGTGGAGGAGTGGGCCAAACTCCCTCCTGCAGTGTGTGCAAACCTGGTGAAAAACTACAGGAAACGTTTGACCTCTGTAATTGCAAACAAAGGCTACTGTACCAAATATTAACATTGATTTTCTCAGGTGTTCAAATACTTATTTGCAGCTGTATCATACAAAAAAATTGTTAAAAAATCATACATTGTGATTTCTGGATATTTGTTTTTAGATTATGTCTCTCACAGTGGACATACACCTACGATGACAATTTCAGACCCCTCCATGATTTCCAAGTGGGAGAACCTGCAAAATAGCAGGGTGTTCAAATACTTATTTTCCTCACTGTATATGGGTCCCTTTTTCTTTTTATACTTTTTGGTATGACTTCAGTTAGACCTTTTGAACTGGTTGGCTTCTCCTATGTGTGAAGGAGACACTGTGTTCCTTTCCCAATTGCTATTCCACCTGCCGGTGTCACCAAGATGTGTTAGTTCAGCATTGCCATTATATGCAGAACACTTTTTAAGCAGAAAATGCACAATGACATGTCCTTGTTATGGCCAGCCATTCAAAAAAGAAAGCAAGAATGCCGTTGCATGCTCTACAGCACTGTTTCTCAAACAAGTTCATTTTTAAAATGTCAATTTAAAAAATATCAGTCATGTATAACTCCTAAAATAATTTTAATATAATAATGAATGCATTTAATGATACATTCTAAATATCTGAAATGTAGCATTTAAGGATTTTTCAGGTACAAGTTTGTTGTTGTTGTTCAGTAAATAAGACACTAATGGTGCAGCAATGTAATGTATCTCTTTATTTAGGCTTTTAAATGTCACTGCACTGGTTAGGGGGTACAGGTATTTCAAATGGGGTATGTAATTGAAATTTTTTGAGAACCACTGCTCTACAGCAACTATAGAAAGAAAATGGGAGAAGACTGAGTGAAGGTAGGAGAAAATAAGGAAAACAGATTGGAGGCATTAGTGTTGAGGATTGGAGGTTATTTTCAGAGACGATTGGGAAAATAGGTCAAGCTTCCAAAAAGTGTGTGTGTGTGTGTGTGTGTGTGTGGGTGGGGGCGGGGGGGGGGGGGGGGGGGGGGGGGTGAGGAATAGGGGCAGGAGAAAATCAAAGCTCTTAATTGGCTTGTTAAGACTTGGAAGCGTGAGCTGGGAGAGGAGTTGCCTTGAGTTAGTAGTTAGAGGAAGAATGAAAGAAAACAGAATGAACTTAAAAAGAACAAATCCACATGAAGGAGTGTTAATGGAGAGAGAGAGAGAGAGAGAGAGAGAGAGAGAGAGAGAGAGAGAGAGAGAGAGAGAGAGATACAGAGAGAGCCCTGATGTTACAGAGCCAGACTGCCCTGGTCTCCTGCCCCTCTCTGTTCTGATGTTACAGAGCCAGACTGCCCTGGTCTCCTGCCCCTCCCTGTTCTCCACCCTGTTCTTCCTGCTGATGTAAATCGCCATATTTGCTTCACCTGAAAGGTAATTCAGGAGCTGCCATTTTTCTTTTTGTGCCTTTTTGTAGGCAGTTCCCATAACAAAGACCCTCTCAGTAAAAACTACATTAAAAAGACTACAAACCAATGTTAAAAGAGAGAAGAACTCTGTGAGTCTCTTACACTCAGTAAACATGTGGTACACAGTCTCTCGAAGGTTACAGAAAAGGCACTGGCTAAGAACAGCTGGGTTAAGAACAGAGATAAAAGCATTGGAGGCGACAGCACCGTGTAAAACCCTCCACTGGGGACGGGACTGGTCCCCTCCAACCTGTCATTCCAGACAGTGGGGGGTCTGCCACTGAGTCCTTGCCACTGAGAGAGAGAGAGAGAGAGAGAGAGAGAGAGAGAGAGAGAGAGAGAGAGAGAGATAGAGAGAGAGAAAAAGAGAGAGAGAGTGAGAGATAGACAGAGAGAGATACAGAGAGAGAGAGAGAGAGAGAGAGAGAGAGAGAGTGAGAGCGAGAGAGAGAGAGCGAGAGAGCGCGAGAGAGATCAGTAAAGGTTAAAGAGAGGAAAGAAGAGATGGAGTTCAGGCGAGACAACTTTATTTAATTAGTGTTAGTGTTTTGCAGAGACTAGTGCTTGATGTGAGGGTTGAGGTGAATGTTTTAGGGCTGGGCCAGCAGAATGAGATTAAGGTATACAGGTCACTGTTGTGTGTTCATGTACCTACGTTTGTGTTTGTGCAGATGTAGGCGTTTTTGTATGTGTGTGCACTTTTGAGAACTACGGCCTGGGGCTGATGAAACCATTAGAGTTCGGTCTCACAACCAATCAATCACTGTGACACTTCAATAGGGGAGCTGGATGGTCATTCTTCAAAATGCAGCCAGCCCAACTCGCCCACTCCAATAATCGCTCCAATCATTCAGTAGCCAGCACTGAACTTCCAACCTCCTTCCAAAAACCCCTGCTTCAACTGCAACGTTTTCTCATTAGCTTGTTTGTTCTTGCTGCTACTTTCTGCCCGGTGGTACCGCTGTCCAGAGAACAAACAAAAATGTAACAATGGTGCATTCACCATTCTCTGACTTCAGCTGCATGTTGACTTGAGGAAGACCATGCTGAAGTCAAATTGCATGTTATTTTTCTGCTACAGCATACAGGTCTGGAAAAAGAGCATCCAGAGGGGAAAAATATGTAGTGGTGAGCCCACTCAGAGGCCAAATATGCCTCCATTTCAATTATCATTATTTTTTTAATCTTAAAATCACTTTTGACATTGTTTTGACCGCAAAAAACAACAGCTTTTGTGATTTTGGTTGGACTTTAAACCTTGTTTAAAACATGTTTTTGTACTTAGTATTCTTTCTTATGGTACACAGTAGTCATAAGGGATCCAATAACACTGAAAAATGTGGCATAGTAACAGGGCTGTACACATAAGGCAGTGAGAATGAATGAGGAAGAATGCAGGAGTGTGTGGAGAGCTTTGAAACATTGTAACTAAGAGGATTCCTTAGATTGACAAAGACACTATTACAGTCTTTTTCAACTGCTTACACACGTTTTCAAAACTGTATCCTTTTTTCAAAACTCTACACACAATTCCCAAAACTGCACACACAAAATGCTAAATGCCTCACATCTTCAAAATGAAACACAGCATTCAAAATGCCATGAACACATCTCAAAATGAAGCATTTGCATCAAATGGCAAACACTTTTTTCATAACAGTTAATTTTTGGATATACCATGTACACACTGTTGTTCTAAATCTAAAGCTCTCTTGTCTTTCATAGGTCTATATCTCCATTTCCAATGTTCTAGAGAGAAAGTCATCTGCTGAGAGGGGTTGAACAGTGCACTGTAAAAAACAATGTGATGTTACAGTAAAACAGAAAAAGAGTTTATTCAAGAGTAGCACAGCGTTGTATACAGCAGCATGAAACAAGAACACAGAACTACAGACATATGGAAACCAAAGGTATAATTTGTAGAATAAAGAATATGTGTGTGTGTGTGTGTGTGTGTGTGTGTGTGTGTGTGTGTGTCTGTGTGTGTGTTGTGCGTGTTTGTGTGTCGTGGTGGGGTGGTGGTGGGGGGGAATTGTATGCACAAACAAAGTCTGATTGATTTGTAATGCTGAAATAGTCATTAGATAGTTGCATGCAATATGGACGCCATTGTAAAGCTGCTCAAGATGGGCTTCTCTCATGGTCAATCAGTGGTTGATCACATGATGAATAAGTGTGGCCCTGATCTCATCAGAGATGGCTCTCCTTCCTCTTCTCTTCCTCTTCTTCCCTCCCCCTCCTCCTCCCCTTTGATTGGTTGTGTTTAGAAAAGGACTTCCTGTTAGATGTGTCTTAGGTAGAGAATTGTGTGTAATGTTTTGATAAAAGTGTTTTATGCGATAGAAAACTGAGTGAAGGCTGAGAAATAGCTATCTTCTGGTTTTGGAGATTAGCTGGGTAGTTTTGCACTTTGAGTAAGAGGTTTAAAAAACCGTGTGACATGAAAAGATTTTGTGTGTAAGCAGTTGAAAAAAACTGTAACTCCATGAGTATCTTTCAGCAGTGGCGGTTTTTGCCACGGGCGAACCGGGTGGCATTTTTTCATATCACATGGTGGGCTGCACGAGAACTTAAAAAAAAAAATCCCACACACAGGCTACCCATAGTTCCACTGGGTCATCGTTCGTACAATCATTAAATATTGTACTACAAAATAGGTGATACATGTTTCATTATGGTACTACATATAAATACATATCTGTAAAAGTACTACAGTAGTAGAGAGAATACTACAGACCAATGTGGTACGAGTATATAATAATAATAAGGGCCTGCATCCATACAGTGCAGTACTGTCAATACTGTAAGTAGTCTGAAAGGTAGTACATGGGACCATAGAACCAGTGTATGGTAAACAGTAGTACATTACATTAAAGGTTGTACATGGGACCATGTTGATGAAAGAATGATGAAATATTACATCCACAGATCATGTAGTCTAATTGGTTCATGCTCCACACTAATGGGTGACAATGACTCTCGTTATCTTGAAACTTTCATGATCTAAGCATGGAATATTGTTTGTCTGTTTCCATACAACTATGCATTAAGAGTAATGCAACAGGTACTTATCATTTAGAGTAGTTGTATCGATTGATAGTTAGATCATTGTAATGAAATGAATAATAATGACAATCATCTGAAATGTAATGTGGGAATTGCCTTTTGAAACAGTAGTACTTTGATGTTAAGTTGTGTCATATTGAACAGGTGATCTTTGTTAAATGAACAAATGATCTTTGGTTTATGTGTATTGTATCCAAGCAATTGAAAAAAGTGTTAGAGTTTTAAAAAAATTGCATTTTGATCATTGGTTGTGAGTTTTGTGTCTAGAGTTTTGAAAAATGACGTCAAGGTTATGAAATTAGTGCCAAAGTGATTGTAAAAAACCGTATCTACCATTTCACTGTGTGGGGAATTGGCAAATCAGCGCCCCCCTTGCAGCTGCAGGCGCCCTGCTTGCACACCCTACTTTCTTTTACAATTAAATGGACTAGTCCGTAATGGTGTGGGCGCGAAAGATAAACACACGGTGACAGGAGAACTGGGAAGTACACAGAGACAGAGTGAGACAAGTCTAAACCTTTCTTTTATGTCAATGGTCTAAACGCCAAAATCAAACAAAGTTACCCAGGCGGCTCAAATAAAAGAAAAAAGCGAAAAGACATGTTTTGGGCAGTAGCAGGACCTTCATCAGCTCCCGTGGCTGATGATAGTGGTGGTGGTGTCGGCGGCAGTGGCATGCAGAGTGAGGAGGAGACTCAGGAGGAGAGGGACAGAGATGAGGGGGTGAGGGTAGAACATGGGGTAAGCACAACTCCCCTTAACACTTTGGCCCTTGATAAAACTGAGTCAAAAACTGAGTGGTGGACAGAACACTACAACAATAGAAGAAGTAGGCATGCTTTACTGTATGATTGCATTAGTAGCCTATATAAACATTGCATATCATGCAAACTTTCTTAACAAGAATTGTAGCTTTTCTCATGATAGACCTCTTCAAATTAAAGCACAGGACTTGAAATGATAAAAAGGCCAGAAAGGTCAGGTTTTAGTCTTAGTTGTGTGTTCTGTTCTTAGTGCTATAGTGTAATAATTAGATTCTCTTGAGTGTGTCTTCACATTTGTGTGATGAAGGATTTGTGCTATTTAGAATATGATTGTATATATTGTTGGCACATTTATGTATATAGTGTATATTTATTTTAAGTTCTGATAACCTATACTGTCATATTTTGTGCAGAATTGTGTCGATTGTGGAGATTGTTTTTTCCTGTTGTAATTGCAATAGTTAAATAACTGGATTATCTTAAGTGTGTTTTTCAAATGCCCTAACGAAGGAGTTGTGCAATTGAGAAATATAATTTTCTCTTTCACTTATGCTGTTGGGAGGGGGGGGGGGGGGCGCTCAAAGGGGGTCTCGCCCTGGGTGTAATTGAATGTCAAACCGCCCCTGGCTGTACTCTTTCACCTTCTGTGAAGAATTAGTTCCCTTTTAACTTCTTCACTTCTTGAAACTGAAGAAGCATCTTTTGTAATTTATTTTTGTTCAAAGTGTGGGCTGAATGTATTGAGCTCGGATTTGAGTGCATTTTCTCTTTCCACTGCGATAAGATGAATAGATGAAATTAAGAGATGACAAGCCTGCATTGACAGTCTTGTTAGCTGATCCTCTGTCTCAATAAATCATTCCGTGGCAAACAATGAAGAACGCCCACATTAGTCAACACTGCAATAAAACAGAAGGACGCAGCAGCTAAAAGAGAGAAAAAAAGACTTCTCTCTTTTGTTTCCTCAAGCAAAACAACAAACTTCTAGCGTTGATGTGGCCAATGAAGACTCCTTAGACTTTACTTCCAGGTAATTGAAGAAGTGAGACTGAGTCTTAGTACAGTAAATAGCAGCAACTATAGCTCATCTGTGGAGGATGGGAGGTGGGTTGAGCAATATACTCTTGGCTGTCAACTTACCATGCTAAGAATGTATAAATGACTTCCATCCATCACTCCCTCACCCTGTCTACTCCCTTGTTTCCTCTCCTTCTAAACGTGTAATAATCCCAGGAGAGTGTTACTCTCTTGCTTTCTAAATCATTTCCTCCCAATTTTTCAACTTCATCCTTCCCTTCCTGTCCCTCTAGTTCTACGTCTACATCCCTACTTACTTACTTACTTATCCAACTATTCCTTCCATCTTTTTTTTCACCACATACAGTACTGTCCATCCTTACCTTACCACCTCTCTCCAACCTTCTGTCAGAGAAAACCTTTCTATTGTTGTGGAGTCCACCATCCTGAGTGATCTCAGGATGGTAAATAAAACGTTATCTTTTTATTTAGCATCTATTTCTTCTCCGTAGCCTACTTAAGTGGCCTGAAGTTTATATTTGTGCGTTTGTGTGTGTCGATCTCTTTAAGAGAATAGCAGGGCCGGCGTGTGTGTATGTGCGGAGTGTGTGGTAGGGTGAGTGAGAGAGTGACGGTGATTATCTTCGGAGCGAGTAGCGACTCTAGAGTCATAGTGAGAGAAACAAAGTGTCTCCCCTGTTCTTTCTGACCACGGTGGGAAATCTGGAGCAGGAGACGTTAACCCTCTCCTTGATTTCATGTTGTTTATGGAGAAGGAGAAACAGGAAATGAAAGGGGGGGGGGGGGGGGGGGGGAGAAATGCATGGATTAGTGGATTCCTTCTTTTTTTTAGTTTTTTTTTTTACAGATTTTCAAATCGTGACACTGAAACCAAGGTACTGGACTGTGGATTTTATGTACGGTTACACTCTATTGGTGAACTGATTTATCAGTCTAATCCTTAACTGTATTCTGTGTGTGCCCTCATTACTATGTCGTACTCTTTACAACCAACAAAAGATGAAAAGAAAAAAGAAAACCTCATCTCCTCCTCTGTCTCTTTCTAAGATTTATGACAAACTCCCTTGTTTATCACTTCTCCATTGTTAAGCCCAAGGCATGGCAGCACTGTAAATCAGAGCAGCCCATACCTTGTCATCTTGTGATTACCTGCTGCAAAATAAAGTGACTGGATGCCTGAAAATAAAAGCTACATACGTGTGTGTGTGTGTGTGTGTGTGTGTGTGTGTGTGTGTGTGTGTGTGTGGCTCCAGCACCTTGCAACCTCGCAGCCTTTCTTTAAAAAGCATGAATTATGATGGGAGATGGAACCAATGCAATAACTGAGTTTATATATTTGCGAGCATGTTTGCAGCTCTGCTCCACATTCACATGCCATGTCGATAGAATTGATGACTCTGTTTAAACCAAGTGTGTTTTGCCTTCAATGTGTTGCTGATGCTAATTGCAGGCTAAACTTGGCACTCCAGCTGGGCCCGTATCAGATTAACCTCTGTGGATAATGCCTCAGCGTGGCTTTTCTAGCAGAATCTCCAGCAGTGTAGCTGGCCTTCTTCACCTGTTCTTCAGCTACACTGAGAGTGCACTCGGACTTGCACTCCACATAAACAGAGAGGAGAAACAGAGAGGATTCAATTACATGTGTTATCTATGATGCTGGCCACTTGCTGAGATTAATGTGTTAATGTCGTGTTGTTTGGATTAGGCTGATACAGGAGAAGTCAGCAGAGAGAAGAGCACAACCTGTTATAAGAAAAAAGGAGCACCCTTTGCACTGGGTGACATGCTCCTTCATTACTATGAAAACACACACTGTAGTTTATTTTGACTCAATCCCACGTAAACCATCTTGCTGCCCCAAATACTCACTAGAACACTGCCACTGAAAATAGTCCCCAAGAAATGCACATGCAATTTCCTCCTGTTTGAGTAATATTTGCTTAAAGCTACAGTGGCCAGCTGTTTTAAGAAATTATCGGAGCCAACGGACTTAGGGCTGAGAGCCACAAATAGAGCAGGGAGGCCAGAACGTGTCATGAGCCCTATTCTTGTGGTGGTGCAATGACCAGCGCAAGCAGTGCCAAGACCATTTGATATTTTCCTGACCTTAAAATTGGCTTTGCCTTTCAATTTCAATTCAGTTTTATTCATAGTATCAAATCATAACAAGAGTTATCTCAAGACACTTTACAGATAGAGTAGGTCTAGACCACACTCTATAATTTACAAAGACCCAACAATTCCAGTAATTTCTCCAAGAGCAAGCATTTAGTGCGACAGTGGTGAGGATAAACTTCCTTTTAGGGAGAAACCTGGGACAGACCCAGGCTCTTGGTAGGTGGTGTCTGACGGTGCTGGTTGGGGGTGTGATGAACAGTGGCAATTATAGTCACAATAAAGATAATGGATCAGTGACTAGAAATAGTAGCTGTAGTAGTTCATGGTGTATCAGGGCACGGGAGAGCATAGCAGGATGTAGCAGGACACTGCATTTATGTTTAATGTGGTTAAAGCAGGAACATCAGTATTCCGTCTGCATTTATCTATAAATGAATATGAGTAATTCTTACAGTACTGTATCTGTTGTCCACAGCTGCTTATACAGTGCTATTATGCCTAGCTGTCCACTGCCTGCGTATGCGGGAGATGTTTGATTACAGTGGCTCAAGTGTGCCAGTGACTCCTTACCAATGTTCTTTTTTAGCAAAAGTGGCGTTTCATGTTTTATTCTTGAAATGCCTAACAATGCAAACACTGCTGTAATATAACCCTTTATGAAGTGAGATACAGCAGAATTACAACTGAAATAACATTAGATTGATACGGTTATGTCAACAGAGTCACAAATGAAATGACATCATAACACATTGATAATTTCTCGTATTTGAACTGTCATGAAAAGAAAATGTTGCAGCGGTCAATGTTGGATTTCTTTTGAAAGTAGTTTTAGTCGTGTGAGAGAGAACTCAGATTGGACAGATAGTCTAGCTAGCTGTCTGGATTTACCCTGCAGAGATCTGAGGAGCAGTTAACCATAGTCCTCAGAAATCCACCGGAGGTTAGAACGCCAACACAAAGAAAGCCCAAGGCGACGGATATTCGGCCTAAATGAGTGAAATCCTGAGAGCAATCCCAGAAGTGGATCGTCAAGGCTATAGAGTAATGCATTTGTGATTTGGTCTGGCGATGTCAGGCTACACGATAGAGGCTACAACAAAACCTTCCACATAAGCTGCAGCCATCTTGCTCATTTTCGGAAAATAAATGCCTCATTGGCGCTAATTTTTACAGCCATCGTCTCAAACATGACCCATATTCGATAAAAGTTGTCATTGGCCCATCACATCTCAAGTTGTGAGCAAATAAAACATGAGATTGCAGATTTGTCTGGTCCCCAAGCAAGCGGCCCACCTTTCCCTGATTTAAATTTCCATACCTACGCACAAGGGATTCATTGCATGGATGTACAGGATGTGATCTGTATACTCAAACAGAACTCAAGGACCTGTATTAGAATACGTGGCATTACCACCTGTAACCACGTGTCTCCAAATCAACCAGGACTGAAATATTAATTGAGAGTCTTTTAGTTACATCTTTCTCTTTGGTCCCTGCTTTATTCTTAGGGAAGTGTTTGGATGTGCACAAACAGAAACAAACTAAAACATCAATGTAGCGTGCAAACACTTCAGAGCTGTGGAACCGCAGAATGAAAGAAGCTGCCATCACATTGTGGCAATTCTTTTTTTTTATGAAACACCTTTAACGCAGACAGTAGGGGAATTGTGCTGCCTTGAGGCGAGCTACCAGGTTTTAGGATGGCATTCCCTGGCGTCAGATTGACTTGTTTCCTTCCGCAAGCTTGACACAACACAGGCACAGTTTGAGTATAATGTGCCTGCAAAGAGGGGAACAGGCATATGCCACGCACATGTTGTATTGGATTTCTTTAGAGCAGGGGTCTTCAACGTTTTTTGGACATAGGACATAGCTGAAAAAGAGAAGGAGCAGGGACCCCTTACTATATACATTGTATAAATTAAGTTGCATATTAAACTGGACCTACAATAACTTGTAGGGTGGCCTAGAGCGTGTACACATAAATATTTATGCTGCATGCTATAGGCTTACAATTTATTTTTATTTTTTGGAATATTCATATATTTTTACATCATGTTTTAATGTTATAATGTGGCACAGTGAATCCTTAAGCTTACCTGTATCAGTTGATGGCTACCTTATGGCTACCTTAGCTGTAGGCCAGTAAGCCAATAATCAATGTTGTGTTCATTCAAAAAAGAATTATCTTTACTAATAACATTGTTGGATTCATGTTAATGTATATCTTCAGACATATTTAAAAAAAAAAAATTAAACCATCGAACAATAATTTGGCAGCCTGTTGAAGATCTCTGCTTTAGAGGATAGATTCAGAGTTTCAAGAGAAAAACCGATAGACCAAAACTTAAGGATGCTACAACTCCATAACTACAGTGGTGTAATACACACAACAATTAATCAAGTTCTTTCAAAATGAAGAGTTTATGTAATTACTAAGAATACACAATACTATGGAGCCTCTAAGGGACGTGACATTACTTTTTTTTTCTTGTGCACAAGAGAAACTTTCTGTTGCGCATGAGAAAGGTGTTGGCATGTCGACCAGCACTGTTTCTTCACCTCCGACTTTTTGAAAAGTAGAATGTTCTTAATTGAACTGGAACAGTTTCTCAAAGTCTCTGCAAGCTTCTTCAGCCCCTCATTCCTCAGGGATCCCTTTCGAGCACACATAAGCACGTGGGCCGCATGCGTTAGGATGAGAGGAGAAGACAAAGGAACGTCTGGAGAATAAGGTGTGGCAGAGGGTATCGCTGTGGTTCAGCAGGACACAGACAAGCACACTCAGGGTGAAGTGAAAGAGAAGAAAAAGCACGCCAGTCTGGTGTCATCTCTACTTAATAGTGTCAAAGATCCCTCTGGCCCCTTCCCTGTCCTAAACCTTTCCAACATGAATTCTTCTGTACTAATATTTTTCTTTTTGACATTAAATATCCTAAATTTCACTTACCTAACTCCCATAATTTAAACCTAGAGATATTTAGCTGCATTGCTATTATTATAGTATAAAGATGTTAGAATAATTACATTATCAAAGGATAGACGGAACCACTGAAGTTATAATAAAGTTTAATTTACTTGCAAGTAGAATCAGTTTACAGTACTCAGAGCACAAGTACAGAAAGTGACTCATGTAAGCCTCAAACAGTAGCTTATTTATGTGTGAAATACAATCATAACAGAATTTGATGTCGTCAATTGTCAATCTTGTCAGTTTAGATGTTGTCTCCTCTATCTGGTCAGACTCAATGGCGTCCCCTTTATCTGGTTAGAGAGACGCATGTCCTGTCCTCGAGCCCCAGACAAGATAGCAAATGACTCCATGTTATCTTGTGGGAACAAGTAGTGTTATGTTTTCTTACTATGCAAATAGTTTAACAGACAGAGAAGAATAGTAATCACTATAATATCATTCCATGCAAACAGTTTAATAAATAACAAAAGGAGAATTATGTATCATAATTTCCCTATCAAAAGACATAATAAAAATCCTGTAAACATCAAACGTTGAAGTTCTTTCTCAGATGTGATTAGAGCGTTGAGGAAAAGGGATAGGGGTTAAGAGCAGCCAATCAACTTTTTACAGCGGCCATTTTTGGAGATTGCTATTCCATTAACTGTATGCAACATATGCCGTGGTTATCCTGCTCTTTGATTACTTCCAGTATGCTGTTAACACTGCATTATTTCAGAGGGAATAGGGTGCAGGTCTTCTGGGAGATGTTATGGGAGTTGAGAGAGAGAGAGAGAGAGAGAGAGAGAGAGAGCATGCAACTCTACTTGACATCTTTGTGTCCTATGGGAAAGGCCAATCGATAATGGCTGCTGAGTCTTGGCGTCCTCTTTGTCAGAGTTGCTCTCCCACGTTTGCTCTCTTCACACACTCAGTGCTATCATGGATCATCAGGCAGCCATCACCCACGGCTCTCATCCTGTTAGCTGGTTGGTTGATGCTGCCATTTTTCTTGGATGACAGTCTTGTCTGTGTGTAAGAGGTCCACGACAGGTGTTTGCATTTTGCATGCACATTTGTATGGATGGAAAGCTGGGCAAGTTCAATGTATTGACATGTGCCTCTTCCTTGAGTTTAGTTTGAAAAGCATGCAGCAGATCAGTACCACACACAAGCATGCCTCGTGCCTTCAGGGCAGCCAGCTGGCACCTGTAGATATTTACATCTAATCACGGACAATTAAAGTTGCAGGTCTACCTGTGAGTGTGAGTTACCTTTTAATTCAGTCCTATATATTATTAATAGTTGTCACTTTCCATTCCCTGCCATGCTCCCCTTTGTTAACTTTTTCTTGTCCTCTTGTCTCAGTCCTCGTCCCCATCTTGTGATCTGTCTCTTCATCATCATTTTTGAAATAGCCCTTTAGTTTCTCTACACTCTGAGAAATGGCTGGGAGGTTACCATCAGTTGCATCATGCTAGCAAAGTGACACCTTTCTCACACAACACTGTCTTTCTGGTATTGAAAAAACAAAGTAAATCTTTCGGATACACAGCACATACCGAAGAGAAGATTTAGTCTGGGTGTATGTGTTGCTTAGTGTCTAAATGTGTATGTATGTGTGGAGAGAGATGTGGGTGGGTAGTCGTGAGCGTGTGTAGGTGACTTTAGCTTCCTCATTAGGAGTAGTTCTCATGGTTTTGTGTGATAGAGACAGAAACTTGAAAGTGAGAGAAGGAGGTGAAAGAGAGAAGCTGACTTAAAGAGAAGAGAGTATGTGTATGTGTGTGTGTGTGTGTGTGTGTGTGTGTGTGTGTGTGTGTGTGTGTGTGTGTGTGTGTGTGTGTGGAAGGGGTGGGGATCTGTCACTTTACATTTAAGCGGCAGATTCATTCCCCAGCGAGCTAACGGACAAACAAGCCATCCTTATTTACCCTGTTCAATGCCAATCCCATCGGATTGGAGGGAATTGGATTCCCACATCCAGGGGCGAATTCTTTTCAATTTGAAGGACCCCATTAAAAGTCTTTTTCTGTCAGTCTCTGTTTCACTCTCCTTTGCTCACCCTCTTTCCCTATCTGGAAGTTTTCCAGTTGAGGTTCAACTGTCACATACATACACACACATACACACACGCACAAATGTATGCATGCACGCACATACACGCAACACACAACATCATACATTGAGATAAAGTGTGTAAAGCAGAGGTTCTAAATCTTTTTTCAGCCAAAGCCCCTAACAAGATAGAGAAAATACCTGGGACACCCTCATGTAGCCTATGTCCCTTGGATTCATTTGCCAGAGCCTGTTTTTCACACTTCTAAAGTCTTAGTTATGTGAAAGAACACATATTATGTAAGTATATTATGTTGTTACTGTACATGTATTAAAAATACTGGCACCCGGAATACACACTCACACACACACACACACACACACACACACACACACACACACACACACACACACACACACACACACACACTCAAGAGTGTAAGTGTTTCACTCTTAGTGCATACATAGGCTAAATAAAATATGGTTTCCGATTATTTTAAATAATATACAATTCATTAGATTAAAATGTAATCTATGTACTGTATTACATTTCAAAATTGAAATATTTGAAGCTAACTATGAAGCCTTTTGCATTCCGACAGCCGGGCAGGAAGTTAAACAGCAAGAGCATCCAGTCAATTTACCAAAAGACACCCCCCAATATCGTTTATGTCTCTCTACAACACCACGGGCACCTAGAGATTCATCTAGGAGGTTAAAAAACAGTATTTTATGACCTCAGAAAAGAGAAGGTATGGAATTCAATTGCAGGAGTGCTTAGAGTGGAAGGTAGATACTAGCTTAATAAACATGTGATTGTTCTTTCAAATACTTGTAGAGACAATATAATCTGTGAGTTGGACAGCAAGACGCTCCACCTTTGAGGCGCTCCCGGTGTGGTCTGGTGCCTGGCGGAACAAATCAGCACAGTCGGAACGCAGCACAGACGCACCCAGTGGAAAATCTGTGTAACCTTAACAAAGTAGTAACTTTAACCCAACCCGCTTTGTCTAACCCTGACCAAGTTGTTTTTATACCCAAATCGGAACAAACCTTAACCATAGCTGTGCCAGATAAAAAATCATCCTGTAGTGTCTGATCGGATGTAGTTATTCTGGAAGCCATGGACCAACAGCGTATTTTGAAAGATGACACAGTTTGATGAAATATTTATTGCAGCTGTTAATATTTATACAAATTATTAAAATAAATATTGTATATTAATTATCAAATGGCTCTCTGTTTAGGCCATTAATTAAAAAGATCTTTTTTTTTTTAAAGTAAAATAACATTCACATCCATATTCTATAGCATTACAGAATATAGCAAGTATCATAATTCTCATTATCTACCATTTTTTAAAGTTTTACTCAGAACTCAAACTGTGTGCTTAGCTAATGGAACTCAATTACAGGTAAAGAGAAACATGTAATACCTAATACTTTTTAGTTTTATTTGATCTTATATTGTTGATCTTTGTGTACCTTGATAAAGTACCTGCCTTTTTCTGTCTTGACAATGACTATTTACACTTCGATGATAGAACCCTGTGTGAAACCCTTTGAACTACCCATGGGAAAGAACTTAACCTATTGAGTTATAGTTAAAAAAGTGAGGAGTCACACCTTAAATGGGAACTCAATTAACAGAGCCAAGTGGTGTAAAAAGAAAAGAGGAGGGGAACCAGAACAGAACCCTGAGGGACCCCAGGGGACCCAGAACAGAACCCTGATGGACCCCTGTAGTACAAGGTTCAGATTTTCTTCAGGTTACCCACTAAGTGCAGTCCTTGAGGTAGGATGTGAACAGGGAGATTGCAGAGCCTGAGACTCTCAGTTTGGAAGAGCAGGATGTGGTGGTTCACCGGGTCAAACGATGCTGAAATGACCAGCAGGATGACAACGGATTAAAGGCAGCCATTTTCTTTTAGCTGGTTCTTTCAGCATACAGTGAGTCAAACAACCACAGAGCTGGAGGGGTCAGGTGAGTCTGCCAAGAGGTGAGAGGACACCTGCCAAGCGTATCGTTGTGTAGAAGGAAGCATACTCATGGACAACAGGCACATGCTCATGACACCCCGAGATATAAACATTAATGACATCCCTCAGCTGTAATGTAACACGAGCTAGCTATGAGCTAGTGTTATCGGTTAGCTACAGTTACAGCTCAGCTGAGGAGCACGACCCTCTTGTCCATGAGTATGCTTCCTCTTGCGCAGTAGGCGGGTATAGTTTGGTATTAAAGAAAATAGTACTTACATGAAACTGCTCACAACCAGGTCTGTGGATTATCTGAAATAACTGGGTTATGAGAGACATTGCCGTTGAAATTTTCAAATGTATTTTTTGGGGGCTTTGAGCACCACAAGCCGAGCGCCCTCTAGTTGCTCTATATTCAAGAGAAGGCAGACATCTCTATGGCTGACATATCTAACAATGGGCAACTCAAACAATATAGATTGATCCATAGCACAACAGGTAAACAAATATAAATAAAAAATATATATGCATATATGCATTTTTAACTTTGTTGTGAACTGTCCCTTTAACCAAGCATATACACTACTCTTTTACAAATAAATATACTCAGCCTAATTCTATCAGTTTTGAAGTAAGTTATCCACACAAGTCAGAAAGCCGACACATTTACCTTGTTAGTCTCCAGCCCCCGTTGCTGCTTTCAAATCACAAGTACAGGGAGGGGGACGCAGGTGGGTGGGTAACATAGAAAGACAGGGAGAGCTGGCAGTAATTGGACACATTTGACTTACCTAGCTGTTTGAAGAAGGTAGGGCGAATCCACGTAGGTTAGTAAAAGAGAATATACTTCATCCTACATGCCTCTGGATATCTGATTGTGGCATATGGTTTCATGATTCATGCATTTCTGCTCAAACTCTATACACAGTGGTTGAGAGAGCCAAAACACTGCAACTTTAAAAAAAAAATCACAAGATGAAGATGATGCTGATAAATATGTTGCACATAAAATCATGTAGGAATATGAGCAAACAATGTTTATTTTAGTTTTACAATTCTGATTACGTGATTGTGATACAATTAAAGCTATTGGCTATACATACATTACTAGAATTAGCTTACTAATTACAATGGAATTCAGTTTTCAGTGACCATGGAAACGAATTTTGTGTTGTAACATGTTTCCTTTAATGACTTGCAGTGTTTTTGTTTTTGCATGTTTGTGTTTCTTAATTAGTTTGCGTTTAATGTATTTAAAGCTTTGTTTTTCCTAAATGTTTGTCTATTTGCATGTCATTCTTAGGTTGTGCTTTCAGCTCTCCTTTTTTCACAGAGTCAAACCAGAGTTAAACCAGAACACACAGACATCATAGGCAGATGTTAATCATGGATACACATTGATAAATGTCCCTAAAGAACATACAAAAGACTTTTTAAAAAGGATTTTTAAAGATCTTGCATCATAACCATTATGTTTAATTCTAGTTCAACTGTAATGCACAGTGCAAACAGAAACTGCTTGTAGATAATGTGGCATGACTTTCAATGATGGAGATTATATGATAATAATGGGATTTACATAATAAACTATATTTATATAATTCGATTATTCAACTTTAGTTTAAAATGTGGCGCAACATTTCACTTCCTGTTTACATCTCCCAAAGCATGATTGGAACCCTTGTGAGAAATATATAAATATATTGTTGTTTTTTTCATTTTTAAACTGTTAATACTTTTCTATACATATACAGACATTTGGTGTGTGTTTAAAGGTCCCATGACATGGTGCTCTTTGGATGCTTTTATATAGGCCTTAGTGGTCCCCTAATACTGTATCTGAAGTCTCTTTTATATAGGCCTCAGTGGTCCCCTAATACTGTATCTGAAGTCTCTTTTATATAGGCCTTAGTGGTCCCCTAATACTGTATCTGAAGTCTCTTTTATATAGACCTTAGTGGTCCCCTAATACTGTATATGAAGTCTCTTTTATATAGACCTTAGTGGTCCCCTAATACTGTATCTGAAGTCTCTTTCATATAGACCTTAGTGGTCCCCTAATACTGTATCTGAAGTCTCTTTTATATAGGCCTTAGTGGTCTCCTAATACTGTATCTGAAGTCTCTTTTATATAGACCTTAGTGGTCCCTAATACTGTATCTGAAGTCTCTTTTATATAGACCTTAGTGGTCCCTAATACTGTATCTGAAGTCTCTTTTATATAGACCTTAGTGGTCCCTAATACTGTATCTGAAGTCTCTTTTATATAGGCCTCAGTGGTCCCCTAATACTGTATCTGAAGTATCTTTTATATAGGCCTCAGTGGTCCCCTAATACTGTATCTGAAGTATCTTTTATATAGGCCTTAGTGATCCCCTAATACTGAATCTGAAGTCTCTTTTATATAGACCTTAGTGGTCCCCTAATACTGTATCTGAAGTCTCTTTTACATAGGCCCTAGTGGTCCCCTAATACTGTATCTGAAGTCTCTTTCATATAGACCTTAGTGGTCCCCTAATACTGTATCTGAAGTCTCTTTTATATAGGCCTTAGTGGTCCCCTAATACTGTATCTGAAGTCTCTTTTATATAGGCCTTAGTGGTCCCCTAATACTGTATCTGAAGTCTCTTTCATATAGACCTTAGTGGTCCCCTAATACTGTATCTGAAGTCTCTTTCCCGAAATTCAGCCTTGGTGCAGAATTACAGCCACTAGAGTCAGTCCCACAATGAGCTTTCCTCAGGATGTGCCATTTCTGTGTCTGTAGCTTTAAATGCTATTGAGGAGGAGGGGGGGGGCAAGGTGGAGGGTGGGGGTGTGGCCTTGACCAACTGCCACTTTGCTCGTTTGAAAGACATGATGTCTCTCTCTTTCTCATGAGCGGGCCAAATTCTCTGGGCGGGCAAAGCAGAGAAAGGGGAGGTAACCTTTCCCCTTATGACCTCATAAAGGGAAGATTCCAGATTGGCCCATCTGAGCTTTCATTTTCTCAAAGGCAGAGCAAGATACCCAGGGCTTGGTTTACACCTATCACCATTTCTAGCCACTGGGGGACCATAGGCAGGCTGGGGGAACTCATATTAATGTTAAAAAACCTCATAAAGTGACATTTTCATGCCATGGGACCTTTAAAACTGGTGGACATACAGGCAGAAAAATAATTATTTAAGTTGTAGAATATGTAGCCAGACATGCCAAATGATGGCACTTCTGAGTAGTCCAACTTATTAATAACAATGCAGTGACTATGCCATAATTCAGTAATAAAAGGAGCAATAGTGAGCAAATCAGAGCGTTCAAAAGGTTAATGTCTTTTCCTTTTGGGGATTCTGCCCCTTCCTGAAAACTCCTT
>CM042334.1:30271965-30386965 GCA_023566125.1 Zingel zingel
TACGGGAGTAAAATGTAGGGTACATCGTATGTACGCTTAAATTAGCTGTGCATTGTGAGTATTTTATAGTGGACTATATAGTGAATGAAATTAACCGTTGAGAATTGAAACACCACTGCAAAATGGCAAACACACTATTTTCGTCCTAGGGAACGGTTTCCAACACACCTTAAGTGTTGCATTTGTTATGGAGATTTCCTTATCTCCCATAGATACTCAAATATCAAACACAAAAGCACAGAGAACACAGAGATGGTTAAAGGTGAACATTGCAAATAGTTTATGTCATTAATTACAGGGAAGCTACAGAGGAAAAGTCACCAAGTCCTATCAGTGCAGTTTTCCAAGGCAGCTCCGAAAGAAAAGCACATTTTATACCGATTTCACACAAAGGACTTCTTTCTGATTGGAATACAGCCAGAAACAAATCTCTTCTTATCATATTAAAATGACTATTTACAATACTCTATCATTGAACAACAGTCTATTTTTTTTTTTTTAAGATTATTTTTTGGGGGCTTTTTTCCCTTCATTTCAGGGGGCGCACGCTCTGAATGGGTGAGCTAGAGGTCGCCCTGGACAACAGTCTTCCTGCCGTGTGCATATGCTTTATATGGTGTCGCTTATGCTCTGAGGAATGCGCTGTCCTGTCACAGCAAACACTAAATAATTAGGCCTCCCAACTAAAGGACACTACAGTATGCAGCAACACAAAGACACAGAAGACATAGAGCATACACAAAATTAACACAGAGTATATAGGAAATGTAAAATGATAATTAATAAAACTCAAAGAATAATAATTCCTTTTACACATTCCATCTGATTGGTTGATTATGGGCTTGTGTTCCTTAGTTTTGATTGCTGATTACAATATGTTATATTCCTTTGATTTGCTGATAACTAGTACCCAGGAAATCCAGAGTTCTCGCGAGAGCACAATTGGAATTAGCTCAGCGAGTCACTCTGGCATTCAGTAATGATGCTCATTAACTATGCCCTGGTAGCCGTGATGCACCAATCACATCGCTGTATCTGATATAGGCGGGCCAGAGGCAAGCTAAACAGATGACAACAGTTTAATCTACCAGTTAGCTCCTCTGGTAGCTAAGACTTTAATCTACCAGTTAGCTCGGCTGGTAGCTAAGAGTTTAATCTACCAGTTAGCTCCGCTGGTAGCTAAGAGTTTAATCTACCAGTTAGCTCCACTGGTAGCTAAGAGTTTAATCTACCAGTTAGCTCCGCTGGTAGCTAAGAGTTTAATCTACCAGTTAGCTCCTCTGGTAGCTAAGACTTTAATCTACCAGTTAGCTCAGCTGGTAGCTAAGAGTTTAATCTACCAGTTAGCTCCGCTGGTAGCTAAGAGTTTAATCTACCAGTTAGCTCCACTGGTAGCTAAGAGTTTAATCTACTAGTTAGCTCCACTGGTAGCTAAGAGTTTAATCTACCAGTTAGCTCCACTGGTAGCTAAGAGTTTAATCTACTAGTTAGCTCCACTGGTAGCTAAGAGTTTAATCTACCACTTAGCTCCTTTGGTAGCTAAGAGTTTAATCTACCACTTAGCTCCTCTGGTAGCTAAGAGTTTAATCTACCAGTTAGCTCCGCTGGTAGCTAAGAGATTAATCTACCAGTTAGCTCCGCTGGTAGCTAAGAGTTTAATCTACTAGTTAGCTCTGCTGGTAGCTAAGAGTTTAATCTACTAGTTAGCTCTGCTGGTAGCTAAGCGTATGGGGCTCTGGATACGTCACCCCATGTATTGTTGTGATTGGTTTGATTGAAATGCATGCTTGGTGCCGCCCCTCTAGTTGGGCCATTTTCATTACTCCCCTCATAGGCGGACTGGCAAGCTGGCAGTTCTGGCGAATGCCTGAAGGGCCGATGAACTGATAAAAAGACAGTGGCATTTCACACTAGTTTGACAAAAATATTTAAGACTGCAGCCTGGAGCCTCCCGTCTGGTGCCTTCAGGCTTCTACTTTTCAAAATAAACTCTTGTGTCTTCGTACTTTTGTTGGTCTTTTGGGTGTTTAAGTAGGCTATGTAATAATTTGTTTTAAATATGCAAGCATTTCCATTATATTCTAAGATGGTGCCATGGTAGTTTATTTTAAGGTTTTATGAATTACTCCAGTGCGTGTATTATTCAATTATGAAAGCCTGTAAGTGAGCCTCAAGCTGCTGCTGCCATAATCTAACGTGAGCCTGGTTTTTGAAATCATAAAGAACATAAAGTCCCTGTCTGAGGCCAGTAAGTGATGGTATTGCCAGGGCCGAATTTTGTCCCAGTCCGCCCCTGCCTCCCCTTACCCAAGGACAGTTATTTGTTGAGAGAAATACAAACGAACCAGAACATTGGTGTTTCCCTCTATCTTAGAATAGATAGGTGGTGTAGCCAGACCATACTGCAGAGCTGACACAGCACTGTGGAGATCGGTCTGATATGAGACTAGCTGATTACAGATTGAAGCAGCAGTACTCTCACATATTAAATGTCACTCGTGTCAGTTACAAGCCTCTGCAGGATGGCTGGGAATGTAGTTGCAGTGACTAACCTGCGTAAAGACTCTGTTGATGCCTCTGTGTCAGTTATATGATCGTGTGGACTTGCAGGTTGCAAGCTCTGAATCCATTTTAATTGGTCAAGAGGGAAAAGTTGCTGTTCTGCCAATACGACACAGAAGAGGAGGATGTCAATTATAAAAAAGTGTTTTCATTTTGCAAACATGCAAAGCCAAGCGTGAAGTAGAGTGTTTTCATGCTGCTCCTGCTGCTGAGTGAAGCCCAGGTCAGCCTGGCTCCGACTGTGTGCTCTGCTATGTGGATCTCTCCTCCTGGTAAGACATGTTCAACTGTTGACCAGTGGGTGCTGAGGGAAGAACAGAGAAGACTGTGCCAGTTTGTATTTGTGTCTTTTCATTTACTTCTCTGTTATAAGTAGTACTTTGGGGGGGCTTTATTGGATCAGACAGGTATGGGGGTGAGATGGATGAGGGGTGGCTCCCCTCAAAGAACAAAAGAAATAAAAGAAAAAGAAAAACAACATATTTACTCACTCATAATAGACTGGCTTCCTCCCAGAGGGTCTGGGGGCAGCCCAATATGAGAAGGGATGACCTGCAGTGGGCCAGCTCCCTAAAGGTCTGGGGGCAGCCCAACACAATGACATTGATGAGAAAAAGATAACAAAGGAGACAAATGGCAGAAGGGAAAAAAGGTGCCTAAACCAAACCCCTTACTATAAATTCATTAATTTACTTGTTTATTTTTACTTTTTCTATTTATTATTATTATTATTATTATTATTATTAGACAATGAATGCATGTGCCTGAGCAGTGATTGACATGCATTTAGACACCTCCCCCAGCCCTGATTGGTGCATCTGAACAGTTAGACACCCCCCCTGGCCCTGATTGGTGCATCTGAACAGTTAGAGAGAAAAGTGGTCCATCACAGTGAACTGTCCCTGCTGGTGCAGGCTTGGACAGTGAGAATGTGTCTGTTTCCCGCTATGTTTAAAATCCATCGTAGTCTTATCGTTCGTAACCAGCTAGATGTGTATATATAGGTCATCATTTTCTTATTGAGTGCTCTCATAATAAGATTATCAAACATATTTAACTTTCTGCCACGTTTATAAGAAGTAGAGTTTAAAGCTTTAGTGCATAACTTTTTGATATTAATAAACATCTGTTACATTCAAGCTATTACCAAATGAGTTGCTACAAAGCTAATTAAGACTATCAGCTCCACACAACTCTCTCTGGATGTCTCAGTATGACTATGGTCACAAGATTGTGGCATCCGGTGACTTTCCCGCACAGAAACTTGTGTGTTTAAATTGTGTGTACTATAAACAGACAGTTCATACTGCCTCTTCCAATTTGTGTTGTCCAAAGGGTGTGATGTCGCCGACAGGAGTTTTAGATAATATTGAAGTAAGTTGGATTTAAAAACTGAAATGAGAAAGAGGTGGACCAAAAGGTACGAGAGCAGAATACAGTAAACAGAGGAGGCCTGAATGATGGAAAATACCAATTAGCAGTAGCAATCATTAGCATAAATAACAACAAAGGCAAATAACGTGCAGCACAGCTTATAGACCAGAAGGAGCCTACCAGATCCCAAATGAAGATGTTTACACTGACAGTCTGAACTGAGTCAGCCTTACCATCCGTCGGGACAAATAAAGAGCTGCCTCTGTCAGTTCCACAGGGACCTGCTATATATAGATGCACACATATACATAAAGATGCACACGTATACACAAAGGCCCATGGGAGTAGGAGTTTGTTCAGTGTGATGGGATCTGGGGGTTTGTGGTGTGGTCTGCTTGATTAGCTGCATGATTGTTTGTTTCTTATTCTGATTGTTGCTGTTGCATTGCTCCTCAGGTCATTGACCTCTTTGAATGTAATGCCCTAGGGTCACACACACACACACACACACACACACACACACACACACACACACACATGCAGGCCCAGATTGGAAGGCAGCAATGGTCAAAGTTGAAATAAGGACAGTCCCAGAGGTCTGTCACTGCAGCATCTTTTGTATTTTTCCCAAGCTGACTTCCTTTTACTCTTTGCTGCCTCTGTGGTCCACAGTTGCCATAGAAACACAGTTTGGCATGATATATTCAACCAGAGAGAGTTGCATCTCCAGATTGTTTCTCTCCTCTCTTGTTATTGTGGGAGAAATATTTTAATTGCCCAGGTTTAAGGGAGAGCAGGGAAGAGAGCAAGTAGCTGCCAGCCGTTGGTGTAGCTGTATCTGTTTAGTAGAAAGTGTTTGCCATGAAACACCATCTGTCTGGCCTGCTGGCTGGCTCCACGTTGATCTGTCTATCTATAAACTCAACTTTAGTTTTAATTGTAGCAGCCATTAGAGCTAAACACAAATGTTAACTTAAGAAGAACTGACTGACAAGCTGATAAGTGTTTATTTATTTGAGGTATAGGTAGGGCTGGGCAATATATCGATATTATATCGATATCATGATATGAGACTAGATATCGTCTTAGATTTTGGATATCGTAATATGGTATAAGTGTCTTTTCCTGGTTTTAAAGGCTGCATTACAGTAAAGTGATGTCATTTTCTGAAAACACCAGACTGTTTTAGCTGTTCTATTATTTGCCTTTACCCACTTAGACATTATATCCACATTACTGATGATTATTTGTCAAAACTTTCATTGTGAAAATATTTTGTGAAAGCACTAACAGTCAACCGTACAGTATCGATATCGAGGTGTTGTGTCCAAAATATCGTGATATTTGATTTTCTCCATATTGCCCAGCTCTAGGTATAGTGTTTAAGGAGTGTTCATTTATTTATTTATTAATGTGTCATTGATCCTAAAACTCTTTTATTGAAACACAGGGTGATACCAAGCCATAACACCACTCAGAGCTCCTAGTCCTGACAGCAAGTTAGAAGTCTTTACAGGTCCACTCAAGGTTCAAGGTCCTTTATTTGTCATGTGTCCAACCATAACAGAAGTGGTTGTTGGCAATGAAAATCTTAGGCCTCAGGCAGAACTCACTTCCTAATAACCCAGACATGACCCAGGAGTGTCTGATTAGATTAGATTAGGTAAAGGTCTGTGTATCTAATACCTGAGCAGAAACAAGCAGATTCTATCAGCTCTGATAACACGGTGTGTCATCATCATCATCACAGAAGGAAAATGTGTAGGGGAAAATGACATGCGCTTTTGCTCTGTGGCTGCTTGTTAATTAGTGGAGCATCATGCTGCAGCCATTGCTTCTGTTCTCACTGTTTAGGTCTTTTTGAGTTGACTGCATTTTGCATTGGGTCTAATTATCCTCAGATTTATATGAACCGGTCCCTTTAAATGCCAGGTCTCTTTTTTGAAAATGCATACATGCATGTCAGCTATGTGTAGGTTTCCACAGGTCCATTTCACATTGGGTCCAAAGGTTTGAACAGTAACCCCTCAGCCCTAGAGGTGCTTAGAAGGGCTAAGTATTGTTTTAAGAAAATGGCTGTTGCTGAAAAAAGGCCAACCATAAGTCGTATTACAAAAATAGGGTTTTAATAAAAACCTTAACGACTATAAGCTTATAGACTATACGTACCCATTGGAGTAGAAGGAGGAGGAGGAGAGATGGACAACTCTGCTGCTGTTACAACTACACAATACACAATGCTAATAAACACATCTCTCTATTTCTCCATAACAAAAAGCAGTGTCCACACAGACAACCCCACAGATTAGGGGTGGCAGTAGCTCAGTCTGTAGGGAGTTAGGTGAGGAACCAAAGTATGGTGGTGGACTGGTAGCTGGAGAGGTGCCAGTTCACCTCCTGGGCACTGCCAATGTGCTCTTGAGCAAGGCACTGAACCCCCAACTGCTCGGAGCGCCTGTCCATTGACAGCTGCAGCCCCTCACTCTGACATCTCTCCATTAGTGCATGTATAGATACAGAGCATGTGTGTGTATAGGTACAGAGCATGTGTGTGTACAGGTACAGAGCATGTATGTGTATAGGTACAGAGCATGCAGGATTAATAAAGTATAAATTATTATTATTATTATTATTATTATTATTATTAAGTATACACCAGCATAACATGTTGCACATACAGTCCAAACCACATCCACCAGTGCTTGCATACTAATTGTTTTGATCTTGGTATCAAACTACAGCATCTGATTAAATGTGTGTCTTTGTGTTTTTCCACAGGCTGACATATAGCAAAAGAAACGTCTAGACTTCTCATACACTTTACCGACATCCTTACGTAAGTAGCCAACTTTTTCCAGTTTACCGCCATTATTTATCTTCTCTTTCTTTGTTTCCTTCCACTTCTACAACCTCTCTCAGCCTGCATGTGCATCACAGGGTAATGGATGGAGTGAAAAATGAACCATGTTGCTCACTGTAGCTCCACTTTAATGGTGCTAGGTGTATGCTTTCTATTCTAAAAACACACTGTTGTAATCAAATGAAGTGTGCTATAACTGTGGTATAACTGCAGAAAATGAACTATATTTCTTACCTCTGTTTCCCAGTAGTGTTAAATAACGTCCTAGCAACAGAAAGCTTTTGTAGGTTTTACTCAGAAGGCGGCTTTACCTTTTAAAACAAGTTGGAACCATATGCTGCTGTCAGAATCTCTAAAATCTTTGGATTTCGGCAACATTTAACGTGGTGGTTCTGTGCAGTGTGACTGTGGCCTTCAGGGGTTCCCAGTTGAAAAGATCTATAGAGCTGGCTTCCTCTATGAGACCCTTGCATTCGCTAAGTGTTAGGACAATGATGTTTTTCACAATTCTGTCTCCCAATTTTTTTTTTAAAGACTGCTAATTTGTAATCGGATATGAAAAGAGGGAAACATACTTTTGTTTGATCAACATATTGAGGAAACGGTTTCATCATTGTCATCAACGTATAGTGGCACAATGTTCACTGTCAACATACTTTATTTGTTTTGTTATAATATCTGCCCGGAGCAACTAAAACATATATTACATTTTCTATTTAGTTAAGGAAACTCAAAGCATGACCCAAATGACTCAGCTAACAGAACTTTAGATAACATTCCACCTCCACTCTTTGGTTTTAATAATCATTTTTCTAAGATCCTTTTGAATGATAATGACATAAAGTGTGTGAGGCCATTGCACTTGGGATACAGATGATAGTCAGTTGAAATGTTTCTACTCAGAAAAGTCCAGCTTCCTTGGCTATAGGCAGCAAGGTTCACCTAAGTTTACTTTAATAAAGAACAATTTAGGTGTTTGCTATTAACTCTGCTTTTTAATAGAATGGTTTACTTTGGCTCAAGCAATATCATTCAGATAAAATAATGCAGTTTTCCCTCTAAGGTGTTTTTTTGTGGTGCAGGAACAGCACTAAAAGAAACCCTGTAAGAATGCCGCTGGCCTTGACAATTTAACAGCTCTCTGAGTAATTTATTTTTCAACACCAAGCATGTTTTTTGATAGATTTTTTTTTATTATCTGACTCACCTTGAAATAAATAGCCTTTCCTTCATTAGTGAGAATAAAACATGTATGGTTGTACTGAATATAGCCTAAGGTCACAACACTCCAAACCCTATTAATTTGAGGTGTGTGTGTGTGTGTGTGTGTGTGTGTGTGTGTGTGTGTGTGTGTGTCAAAAGGAAATAAGATGTGGCCTCAGATTTGTACTGTGGGTAACTGTTATTTGTTCTTTTAACATTCATTTTACTTTCTAGACCTCTCTTCTCTCTTAGAGAGGAGACACACCAGTCCGATAGTCGGCCGTCGGACCGTCTGGTCGGTGTGTTCCGTGCCGTCGTCCGTCCGAGGAGCCGCCGGCCTTCATTGGGGCCGATCCAACATGTTCAGTCGGAGACAGGGCAGTCGGGACTCACCCGAAATGGGGAGCGGATGAGCCTCTCACAATCTGATGAAAATCTTTTAAACTGACCTTTGTTGATCTGAAATGAAGACAGATTCAGAAACTGCACGGCCTATTTCTCGCTTAAAATGTTTTCAGAAACACGTTTCGTGAACTATTTCAGTCCAATATGAGATCGTGACGTGTTCGTCCAATCAGCTGCTGGTTTTCATTTTCTGGGAAATAATCAGATTGTTAATGGAAACAATACAGAGCAGCGCCGCCTGCTGCTATGGAGACGGATTACACGCAGAGCGTACGCTCAAGTCGGCGTCGCCTCAATGTGTTCTGAGGAACTTTTTGGACCTCGGGAACCCGACTGATCAGTCCGACTGGCTTTACTGCCGACAGTCGGCCGTCTGGTTGGTGTGTCAGGGCCTTTACATGCTCACGCACACGCACACAGATACGCACACACACGCACACAGACACACACACACACACACATACACACACACACACACACAGATACACACACACACACACACACACACACACACACGCACACACATCATGTTCATCATATTTTGTGGACTACCTCTGAAATATTGGGCATGAATAGATATAATGCAGTATGATTACTGTATTGGTTGTTCCTGTGTGTGGTGAAATCCGTGCAGACCAAACGACCAGACTGAGACTGCTTAAAAAGGAGTATCTTCGTTTGCGATCACACAGTCTAACTATCCTTCCCAACCCAACCCACTCTGTACGGTACAAGGTTACTGTGTGGCATATTTTTTTTTTAGAATCTTTTTTTTTATAACATAAGGTCCAGTGTCCAAAATTAACTTTTTGACTTACCGGGTAGATGAAAAAGTCCACCTGCTAAGCGTATTTTTTACTGGCCAAAATATTAAATTGTAGCCTACGTAACAAAACATTCTGGTTGGTTTGCAAGTCCTGCTTTTAGGGATGTGAAAGTTTAACTGTTGACTGAATTTTGACCGAGTAATACAATCAGTTAAACAATTAAAACCATAAAATAAAAAAGGTATTAAAAAAACGTTTTTGGATGATTAAAGGTAAATAGGCTATACAATCTATTTCTTAACTTCTAGTTAACTTGCTAGTGCAAGTTGTGTTTTAAGCTCTTTTTTTCTGCTTGATGACTAGCGGGGTTAATCGGCCGTCTTACACACAGAGTATGCCAGCAGACACACAACTGCCAACCTCGCAGTTGGATGCAGTGGAGACAGGCACAGACATAAACTTGTGTTTGTCCCGCAAGCGGTTTTAGGAAAGTGGCTGCATGGGTCCACGACAATGCCTGGAACATCAACACCGGTACAAGCCTGCAGCTGTCCGCTGACACGGAGCGTCCCGGATAGATGAACTGACACTCCTTTGCCTGCTTGTCGGTTAATGGTTAACGATCCGTTAATGCCAAAAATCACCACATACTGGCTAATTAATTATGCTAAGGTCAACGCTAGCTATCAGTAAACAGAAGTAACGTGGTGGCTGGCGTTTTGGTGTGTGCGTGTTTCTGTCAGTGAATGTTTGTGTGTGCGTGTGTCAGCTCACCCCTGTGAAGCTCTGACGTGAAGAAGAACAGAAGAAAGTAGCTGCAGATTCACCCAAATAAAGACTGAAAAACGGAACTATTTGGTACAAACATTTACCCGTATTCGGCGGATAGCCCTCTGAGATTTACTCGCCAAACGAAAATGTACCCGCATTTGGTGGCTGGTGATTGTTAATTTTGGACCGTGATGAGGTCTAGTTGCAGACTCGACTAATAATTCTTGTTAACACAGATGTGCTTATGACAAGCATTAACTATTCTGTGTCACCAGAGAGGATAAATAATACCATGCAATAAATTGCAGCATGACTTAATGACTCATGACTTGATTTTTCTTTGTGGGTCCATGTGGCACTGATGGTGCAGGGTGACATCAGTACAACTTTCTGATGAATGAGGTACATGTCTGTCCATATATCAACTGACAAATTAACTTAAAGGAAACAATATTTCACTTTTTCTTGGTTGGTCTTGAAAGAGACGGTAGATTCTCTAGTATCCATAAAACTAAAATTTAACCTGTTTTGGATGTTTTGCTCAAACACTTAGAATAAAAGATGCCTTACCTAGCACAGAGTTTCTAATGACCTATAAGAGCACAGTGCTGCAGTGTGTGTTGAATATATGATAAGCCTCTCCAGCTGTCATAGTCATGGAGCAATTAGATTGTATCTGCTATCTTCCTGCGACACTTTTCCTTGTCAGAAACCATCTGTGATAAGTAGAGAGCAGGTTGGCTGCATCATTGTGGCTTCCCAACTGCTGCACTGTTAGAAGTACGGCTGATATACAGGGACAGTGCCAAGTGTGTACCATTGCACACAAGCTCTTTTGGTGGTACAGATAAAGACAACAGCACCCTGACAGTTCTACATAGGACCTTAAAACCACGCACGACCCAAATTTACATCAGTAGTGTAAGTAGTAAATTTTTGGGAAATTCTTCAGGTTAACCATTTTTCATGATTTACCAAATTAGAGAACTGAATTAGAGCTTGACTCATTAAGCGTCTGGATATAAGCTCTACCTAGCGCTGACCCTTGACCAGGGATGGGCATTGTTTATTTTTATTGATATTGATGCCATTTTCGAGACTGCTTAACGATCCGAGTCTTTATCGATACCATTATCGATACTTTTATATTATTTGGTGAAAAGACGAGACGACAAATTCTTACTCTTAACAGAACTATTATTGCTTTTACTGCAAAAACTGTGAGTCTGTGACAGTTTGATTTCTTCTGTCTCTGTTGCTGTTTTAAGAAGCTGATTAAGCGGCCCACAGTGGTAGCCAGTCCGACTATGTTTTGAATGATTTGCGGTCGGGAGGCTAGTCTTTACCTATGGTCTTCACGCACATACTGTGCTCGTAAATCATTTTTCCGGTTTGCGCACACAGACATAACATTATATGATCCACTAGTCTCGATAGCATTATCGATAAGATCAGACCTTATTGATTTTCGGGTTTTGAGAAATTTGGAACCGGGTCCTTAAAGGAACCGGGTCTCTAGACCCATCCCTACCCTTGACCCTTATCAACTAAGCTCTTGATGCATGGTGATAGAAAGGAATGCACTGTCTTGGTACTGTCAGATCTCAGTACAGCTGTTGACACTGTAGGACTCTCTATCCCTGGGTCAGACTTTGATTTTTCTGTGTGTTTTTCATTTTCTGTATTGGGTCCTATTCTTTTTGCCTTGTATATGCTTTCCCTCCCTTGGCCAGATAATAAGTCAATTTAAATGTATTGTCAATGTTGTTTAGCCTAAAAATGTAGCACAATTGACAGTTTTACATAACTGCCTAAACTCTATAAAATAGGATGGCAGATAATTTCTTAAGTATATAAATAAGGACCATGTCTACAGAACAGGACATGTTCCACTGGTGGTACAGTATACATATATAAATAAGGACCATGTCTACAGAACAGGACATGTTTTGCTGGTGGTACAGTATAAATATATAAATAAGGACCATGTCTACAGAGCAGGACATGTTCTACTGGTGGTACAGTATAAATATATAAATAAGGACCATGTCTACAGAACAGGACATGTTCTACTGGTGGTACAGTATAAATATATAAATAAGGACCATGTCTACAGAACAGGACATGTTCTACTGGTTGGACAGTATAAATATATAAATAAAGAGAACAGGACATGTTCTACTGGTTGGACAGTATAAATATATAAATAAAGAGAACAGGACACAACTTTTTTTTCGCTTTTCTGATTTGTTCCGTGTTGGCTTAAAACTACTCAACAAAACTCTGTAAAATCCATAAGAGTAAAAATAAAATCCTAAAGTGTTAAATGTAATGAATCTTCGAGGCAGCCTGAAGGCAGCCACTGTACACATCAGTCCACAGAGAACTCTCCCTCTGTTTCTCTCACTATTTGTCTCTCTGTCTATCTGTGTGTGTCTGTGTCTGTGTGTGTGTGTTTGTGTGTGTTTTCAGTGATTGTCCCTCACGGTTTGTGTATTTAGAGGTTGTTCTTTGGTGATCCTTGCCTACCACACTATCCATCTTCCTATCTATCTACAGGCAGAGGAGGCCCTCTTGTTCCTTCAAATGAGAAAGTAAAAGGCTTTCCTCCAGCTCTCTACCGATAAAGATCAACTGTAAATCACACTAATGGAATGCACTGTCTCTGTGTGTGTGTATGTGTGTATTATCTCTGTGAATGGGACATGAGGCTGTGTTATTTTGCAGCAGCAATCGTACGGGTAAACGCTTCTTCGGAAAGTGCCCATCGGAGTGTGGCAGTGAATATATACTGCATACATTAGGTAGTGCTGCTCTTTTGTGGTTGAGATGGCGTGAGTTTGAGGCAGGGTGTTGGACTCTGTCAGAGTGCTACAGGCAGTCAGCTAGAAAAGACATTCAGTGAACTGTTTTGTGATGAAAAATACTTCAAAAAGAAGTAAGAATAAGAATAAGACTTTGATTACTTGTGTTTCTGATTGCCAACAGATAAAATGTAACTCAACAGCATTTTGTGCAATGGTTGCAGCATGAGGCAAGTAAAGAGGAACC
The DNA here is from genome assembly GCA_023566125.1 of Zingel zingel. Classification (NCBI taxonomy): domain Eukaryota; kingdom Metazoa; phylum Chordata; class Actinopteri; order Perciformes; family Percidae; genus Zingel; species Zingel zingel. Next base: position 30,284,959 of record CM042334.1, read on the forward strand.
GACAGACAGACAGACAACCTGAGAACCAGTCAAGGAACAGGTTAAGACAAACAGCGATAAAACACCAAGACAAGAAGTCATCAGAGTTGTGTGCAGGGCATGCAGGGGCTGTGTGTGTGTGTGTGTGTGTGTGTGTGTAAGAGGCCTGATGCAACATAGTGTAAAACTCCAACATGCAACACTTCTTAGCTGGTCTGGTTAAATGCAGGAGCAGTAATAGACACTTAGTTAGAAGTGTGAAGAACACACACACACACACACACACACACACACACAAACGCATGCATGCACACACAGGCACACGGAATTGACAGAGAGGTGACTGGAGGGGTCGTTGTACTTTGAGGGCAAAGATCATATATATCTCTCTCTCTCTCTCTCTCTCTCTATATATATATATATATATATATATATATATATATATATATGCCTCACTAATAGACTCAAAGGAAGATCCAATTTGCACATTATGTGCTGCTGAAAGCAGCAATGAGTGAAATGATGGTGATAGGATTGCAGTTATTTCAATTATTTAATTAGCCTCTTATAAATCAATGTTAAGGTGATCAAACAAAATGATTTGTGAATCGTTTATTTTAATCATGAACACATTATTTAATCTTATAACATTTGAATGCCTAAACACTTGATGTGTGTGTTGCTTGATGACATATTTAATTTAATTTCACATTGTCTCATCCCAGGTTTCTTAATCTGTTTTACTGCACTGGCAGTTTGTAACAGGAATAGTGAGTCCAGTATTAGTATTAGTTATTATTATAGTATACCCACACAGAGCAGATCAGCTTGATGACACGTTGAGCAGCACTGAGTGAGGGTGTAGCTGCCCATGAGCTGAATCTCCAGCTCCCTGTACCAGCTGCTCAGTCTTTACATTAAATAACTCTTCTGATTATTTAATGAGCAACACTACTGCAAATATGTAGCTGTTTATTTCTTGTCTCCGCTCAGAGTCTCCAGGGGTCCTCGCTCAGACCTGTCTGTCAGCTGCATACATCTATTAATTCTACTTGAACAGGTGGAGCAGACAGCACACACACAGCAACACATTTGTGAAATGTTAGAAATCAAAGAGGCAGACAGATTGAGCATGGGGAGATCTCAAGCTATTGGGAAACAGAGAACTTTGTTGTGTTCAGCAAAAACCTCCCCAGGGACATGGAAATAAACTGGAGAATAAAACTTTCAGCATGTTGCCATGATAGCTGGGGTATGGTGCAGCTGTCAGAGTGCCTCTAACAGCGAGGACTTTCTTGTGCTCGACTTGAGATTTCTCAGCCATATGTGGGCAGATGAATTTAGGAAAGAGATCAACTTTTTGACTTTAATCTCACTAAGTATTTAGAAACCTGTAGCAAGTACATACAAACAGGTGTTGTCGACTGTCTGCAAATATGTAAATCTAGAGCTACAAGGGGAGAAATCTGCTCTCCAGAGTGTAAGTGTCACAGTGTAATTAGGCCACTGGAATAACACACACTCACAAACAATCAAACACACACAATTTTCTGTTAGTGTGTAAACCCCTGTAAAACACAAAGCAGATAGAGAAACAGTATTTCAGTATTGTCTTCCCATGGTCTCCTAACACACCGGACATACAAGTATCTTCTGTGCGTCTTAATGTCCAAGACGCACACGCATGCACGCACGCACGCACGCACAGACTCCAGAATCTCCGCCCCAGGCAAAGTCACAGACTGTCCCACATTATCAGAGGTGATTAAAGGCCCTATCAGCCCACCGACAGCGGCAGCAGGCATTTTAACACACCTTCACACACACACACGCACACATAAACACAAACTCTCTCTTTATGCTCCCCTTCTCACTGCTGTCTCCTGCTTTTGTTTAGAAAATCAGTTCACTGGTGAGTTTGTCTCTCTGTGTGTGTGTGTGTGTGTGTGTGTGTGTGTGTCTGTCTGTCTGTGTGTGTGTGTGTGTGTGTGTGTCTGTGTGTGTGTGTGTGTCTGTGTCTCTGTGTGCGTCTGTGCGTGTGTGTGTGTGTCTGTGTCTGTGTGTCTGTGCGTGTGTGTGTGTCTGTGTGTGTCTGTCTGTGTGTGTGTGTGTGTACTGCGCCATCAGTGATATGATCCAGGCTGTACGTCTCTCTAGGTCACAGTCGACACTCAGACAAGGTCAGCCCGCCACTCCTGATGGAAACGATCAGTCTCTCTGACCCCAGGCAGCAAAAAAACTCTTTCTGATAGGTTATTTACGAGTCCTTGAAAAGTCTAAAAAAAAGTATTTTATTTAACATTTATAATACGTCTGTGGTCTGTGCGTATCTTTAATCGATGTAACTGAACCTTGTTACTTACAGTCAGTTCATGAAAATTTGCTGGGAATGTCCGGTCAATTGTGGAAATCTTTTAAAATTACCTTTTGTTGTTTAGTTTGATTCCAATTTACTTTGCAATAGGTATGAACTACATAGTTAGCAAATGCATGGCTGAACAGACAAAGATAAAGAAGATAGTGCTACTAATATAGGGTCAAAGTTCAATAATGTTTTGTCAGATCTGCTTTCAGATGCCTTTTCCAATTTATATGAGTTCAAACATGTGTAACTTAAAATAATAAGGTTCTTAAGGTACAGACCTCTCATAATCAGCTTGAGGCATATTTGCCTGTAAAAGCAATGAGAAGCCTGCTACCTGAATTGCTTTGCTGATTGTCAAAAAACAACAGTGAGTCTATCCTAACGACTGAAAGGTTGGTTAAGAGACTCATTAGTCTTAGAGTTTAGTCACTCTGGGTATATTTAACAACTTGGATCCATCTCCAAAATTAAACCAGATATCAGCACCAAACTGTTAGAAGACAATACAAAAAGAATACATCATGGTAAAAGACACAGGTGTGATCAAATTCAATTCAATTTTATTTATAGTGTCAAATCATAACAGGAATTATCTCAGCACACTTTACAGATAGAGTGTAGGTCTAGACCACACTCTGTAATTTTCAAGGACCCAACAATTCCAGTGATTCCCCCAAGAGCATGCATGAATGTGTAAGTGCGACAGTGGCAAGGAAAAACTCCCTTTTAGGGAGAAACCTTGGACAGACCCAGGCTCTTGGTAGGCGGTGTCTGACGGGACAGACCCAGGCTCTTGGTAGACGGTGTCGGACGGGACAGACCCAGGCTCTTGGTAGGCGGTGTCTGACGATGCCGGTTGGGGGTTTGATGAAAAATGGCAATAAAAAAGTCACAATTAAGATAATGACTAGAGTAGTTGTAATAGTTCATGGTGTCGTAGAGCACAGCAGGGCGTAACAGGGCGTGGCAGGGCGTTGGCCGGACATAGCAAGTCGACGCCGGGCATTGCAGGGTGTAATGGGGCACAGCAGGTCGTAGGGCAGGACCACGGCGACAGCTGCCACCATGATGTAGGGGCCATCATGATCCAAGATGATGGTGCTGGGAGGACAAAGAACATACGGACTCCGGGGAAGCTCCCCGGAGCTAGGTTAATAACAAGCATTTCTGGAACATGAATACACGCAGATGGAAAGAGAGAGGAGAGAGGAGCTCAGTGTGTCAAAGGAGGTACCCCGGTAGTCTAGAACTATAACCGCATAGGGAGGCTGTGTTCGATGATTGTGGCTACACACTTTCCCCCGCTGGTCTAGGCTAACGCTGCAACACCTTACTCCCTAAGTATGCATAAGCTTTCTATGGGGAGAAGCAGTGATAGGATGGGGGTGCGCCATGACTGAGGCTACACACCCACCCCCGCCGGTCTAGGCGCATGCTGCAACTCCTCATAACCTAAATATAGTAAGCTTTCTATGAAGAGAAGCAGAGATATGGAGGAAGTGCGTCATGACTGTGGCTACACACCTTGCCCCGCCGGTCCAGGCGAATGCTGCAACTCCTAACTTCCTAACTATAAGCTATATCGAAGAGACAGTTTTAAGTTTACTCTTAAAAGTGCTGACGGTGTCTGCCTCCCAAACCCAGACTGGGAGCTAGTTCCAAAGGAGAGGAGCCTAATAGCTGAAGGCTCTGGCTCCCATTCTACTTTTAGAGACTCTGGGAACCACAAGTAACTCTGCATTCTGGGAGCGTAGCGCTCTAGTGGGACAATAAGGTACTAAGAGCTCTTCAAGATATGATGGTGCTTGACCATTTAGAGCTTTGTAGGTCAGGAGAAGGATTTTAAATTCAAACCTGGATTTTACTGGATGCCAATGCAGAGAAGCTAATACAGGAGAAATATGATCTCTTTTCTTAGTTCTTGTCAGAACACGCGCTGCAGCATTCTGGATCAGCTGGAGGGACTTATTTGAGCATCCTGATAATAGGGAATTACAGTAGTGCAGCCTGGAAGTAACGAATGCATGGACTAGTTTTTCAGCATCGTTTTGAGACAGGATGTTCCTAATTTTGGCAATATTACGAAGGTGAAAAAAAGCTGTTCTTGAGGTTTGTTTTAAGTGGGCATTAAAGGATAAGTCCTGAAGATTTCTGACAGTAGTACTGGAAGCCATGACAATGCCGTCAAGAGTAATTATATCTTCGGATAATGAAGTTCGGAGGTGTTTAGCGCCCAGCACAATAACCTCAGTTTTGTTCGAGTTCAAATGCAGGAAATTGTTGGTCATCCATGATTTTATATCTTTAATGCACACTTGTAGTTTAGCTAACTGACTGGTTTCGTCTGGCTTTATTGATAAGTATAATTGGGTGTCATCCGCATAACAGTGAAAGTTAATTGAGTGTTTCTTAATAATATTGCCTAGAGGAAGCATACCGTGCCTTGCGAAAGTATTCGGCCCTCTTGAACTTTTCGACCTTTTGCCACATTTCAGGCTTCAAACATAAAGATATAAAACTGTAATTTTTTGTGAAGAATCAACAACAAGTAGGACACAATCATGAAGTGGAACGAAATTTATTGGATATTTCAAACTGTTTTAACAGATAAAAAACTGAAAAATTGGGGCGTGCAAAATTATTCAGCCCCTTTACTTTCAGTGCAGCAAACTCTCTCCAGAAGTTCAGTGAGGATCTCTGAATGATCCAATGTTGACCTAAATGACTAATGATGAAAAATAGAATCCACCTGTGTGTAATCAAGTCTCCGTATAAATGCACCTGCTCTGTGATACTCTCAGAGGTCCGTTTAAAGAGCAGAGAGCATCATGAAGAACAAGGAACACACCAGGCAGGTCCGGGATACTGTTGTGGAGAAGTTTAAAGCCGGATTTGGAGACAAAAAGATTTCCCAAGCTTTAAACATCCCAAGGAGCACTGTGCAAGCGATAATATTGAAATGGAAGGAGTATCAGACCACTGCAAATCTACGAAGACCCGGCCGTCCCTCTAAACTTTCAGCTCATACAAGGAGAAGACTGATCAGAGATGCAGCCAAGAGGCCAAATGATCACTCTGGATGAACTGCAGAGATCTACAGCTGAGGTGGGAGACTCTGTCCATAGGACAACAATCAGTCGTATACTGCACAAATCTGGCCTTTATGGAAGAGTGGCAAGAAGAAAGCCATTTCTTAAAGATATCCATAAAAAATGTTGTTTAAAGTTTGCCACAAGCCACCTGGGAGACATACCAAACATGTGGAAGAAGGTGCTCTGGTCAGATGAAACCAAAATCGAACTTTTTGGCAACAATGCAAAACGTTATGTTTAGCGTAAAAGCAACACAGCTCATCACCCTGAACACACCATCCCCACTGTCAAACATGGTGGTGGCAGCATCATGGTTTGGGCCTGCTTTTCTTCAGCAGGGACAGGGAAGATGGTTAAAATTGATGGGAAGATGGATGGAGCCAAATACAGGACCATTCTGGAAGAAAACCTGATGGAGTCTGCAAAAGACCTGAGACTAGGACGGAGATTTGTCTTCCAACAAGACAATGATCCAAAACATAAAGCAAAATCTACAATGGAATGGTTCACAAATAAACATATCCAGGTGTTAGAATGGCCAAGTCAAAGTCCAGACCTGAATCCAGCCGAGAATCTGTGGAAAGAACTGAAAACTGCTGTTCAAAAATGCTCTCCATCCAACCTCACTGAGCTCCAGCTGTTTTGCAAGGAGGAATGGGCAAAAATTTCAGTCTCTCGATGTGCAAAACTGATAGAGACGTACCCCAAGCGACTTACAGCTGTAATCGCAGCAAAAGGTGGCGCTACAAAGTATTAACTTAAGGGGGCTGAATAATTTTGCACACCCAATTTTTCAGTTTTTTATCTGTTAAAACAGTTTGAAATATCCAATACATTTCATTCCACTTCATGATTGTGTCTCACTTGTTGTTGATTCTTCACAAAAAATTACAGTTTTATATCTTTATGTTTGAAGCCTGAAATGTGGCAAAAGGTCGAAAAGTTCAAGGGGGCCGAATACTTTCGCAAGGCACTGTATATAAAGGAGAATAGAATTGGTCCAAGCACTGAGCCCTTGAGGAACCCCATGGCTAATTTTAGCGTACCTGGAGGATTTATCGTTGATATTAACAAATTGAGATCGATCAGAGAAATAGGACTTAAACCAGCTTAGTGCGATTCCTTTAATGCCAACTAAGTGTTCCAGTCTCTGTAAAAGGATGGTATGGTCGATAGTGTCGAATGCAGCACTAATTTTCACCAGTGCCGTCTCTGTGATGCTTTCTAAATCCTGACTGGAAGTCCTCAAATAGACTATTCCTATGTAGAAAGTCACATAACTGATTAGCGACTACCTTCTCAAAGATCTTGGAGAGAAAGGAAAGGTTTGATATAGGTCTATAGTTGGCTAAGACCTCAGGATCGAGGGTGGGTTTTTTCAGAAGAGGTTTTATCACAGCTATTTTAAATGACTGCGGTCCATAACCTGTTAATAAAGACATATTGATCATATCTAGTAATGAAGTGTTCACCACGGGTAATGCTTCTTTAAGTAGCCTCGTTGGGATGGGGTCTAAGAGACAGGTAGAAGGCTTTGCTGAAGAGACCTTTAGCATTAATTGTTGAAGGTCTATAGGAAAAAAGGTCTTGTCGTTCTTTCTAGCACTCCTATACCAAAAGATGAACCGTTAGAAGTTGAGGGCAAAAGGTGATGAATTCCATCCCTAATTGTTATGATTTTATCATTAAAGAAACTCATGAAGTCGTCACTACTAAGAGCTAGGGGAATAGATGGCTCAGTAGAGCTGTGGCTCTCTGTTAGCCTGGCTACAGTGCTGAACAGAAACCTTGGGTTGTTCTTATTTTCTTCAATTAATGATGAGTAATAGTCTGATCTGGCATTTCTGAGGGCCCTCCTATAGGTTTTTAAACTGTCTTGCCAATCTAAATGAGATTCTTCCAATTTGGAGGAATGCCATTTAGTTTCAAGTTTTTGTGAGATTTGTTTTAATTTGCGAGTTTGGGAGTTATACCAAGGCGCTAGTTTCCTTTGCTTCATCTTCTTCTTTTTGAGGGGAGCAACAGAGTCTAAAGTCGTCCGTAGGCAGGCCGTAGCACCATCTATAAAATTATCAATTTGGGAAGGACTAACATTAGCACAAAGGTCCTCCGTTATATTAAAGCATGACATTGAGTTAATTGCTGTTGGAATATCTTCCTTAAATTTAGCTATAGCACTGTCAGATAGGCATCTAGCGTAGAAGGTTTTATTTAATTTCGTATAGTCTGGTAGTAAGAATTCGAAAGTTATTAAAAAATGGTCTGATAATAAAGAATTCTGTGGAAATACTATTAAATCTTCAATTTTGTTGCCATATGACAGCACAAGGTTGAGGGTGTGGTTAAAACAGTGCGTGGCCTTATGCACACTCTGACTGAAACCAATTGAATCTAGTAGTGAGTTGAAGGCAGTACTAAGGCTATTACTGTCAACGTCCACATGGATATTAAAATCACCAATAATTATTTTATCTGATTTTAGGACAATACATGACAAAAACTCTGAGAATTCAGATAAAAATTCAGAATATGGGCTGGCGCTCGGTAAACAACAACAAATATGATTGGCTTTAATGATTTCCATGTTGGATGTTGAAGATTAAGAACAAGACTTTCAAACGAGTTATAATTTAGTTCAGGTTTAGGATTAATTAACAGATTTGAGTCAAATATGGCTGCAACTCATCCTCCACGGCCTGAGCCTCTAGGAATTTGAGTATTATTATGACTGGGAGGAGTGGCTTCGTTTAGACTAACATATTCTTCATGGCCCAGCCATGTTTCAGTAAGACAGAATAAATCAATTTGATTATCTGATATCAAATCGTTTACCAGTAATGCTTTAGAAGACAGAGATCTGATATTTAATAGTCCACATTCAATTCTCTTATTCTGTTCTATCGTTGCAGTGGTTGTTTTAATTCCAATTAGGTTGTTAAGTGTAGCACCTTGTTGGTGCACAGAGGAGTGTGTAGCGCTGTACCTTTGAGTAATGTTATTACTGACTCTTACTGGAATGATATAGCTGGTCTGTGGGTTAGCAGAGTTATTTGTAAAGGAGTGAGAGCTTATGGGAGAGTGTGATTGGGAGGTGCGCCTGTGCGTGTCTTTACAGGGTGTAAATAGTCAATCTAAGGTCAGAGTCTGCACCCAGGTCTGGGTCTGCACTGCGTGTCGCAAGTTCTCACATAGCACCTGGCTGCCGCATCTATTGGGATGAATCCCATCCCTGCTGAACTCTGCTGATAGGACATTTCGTTATGTCCGCAATGGACCACGATGCGTTTAATAGAGGTCGGGAGTGACGGTATCAGGTCCACAGCTTTAGCCAGGATGTCTGCAACTTTGGCTCCAGGAAAGCAGTGTGTGACCGCATTAAAAAAACGTATATCCTGGGTGATGGAGTCGCCGATAATTATTGTGGTTGGGGTGAAGAGCGGACGAGTATTGGATTCAGATGGACAAGGAAAAGAAGAGGAATATTGCTTACCTTCATTCGGTGGGGGAGATTGTTTTTGAGGAACGTTGTCATTTGGCTGGTTCAGGCAGGGGAGGCCACCGGACCGTCTGACTACCGATCCCTCAGAAATTGTCGTCGCGAGGCAGCGGTGCTCCTCGTTGACGCCCGCAGGTCCATCGGCTTTGAAGCGGGGCGAACCCAGGTAACCACGTCGGCCATTACCGGAGGAACATTCGGCTTCGACAGGGCATCGAAGCCACTGGAGAGGCTGAGGGCAGGAGGTGATGGAGCCCTACCCGAGGCTTTCTTTCGGCCACAGATCACTTCAGTCCAGGATGCCCTGGTGGTCGGTCTCGAACTAGAAGATGGGTGTGGACAGGCGGATGTGTCCCAAATTACAGTATCCTGGAGTGCCGTCGAGAGAGTTGTGATGCGAAGCGACTGGTTTTGAGCAACGTCCAGGTAGGAGGTCAACAGGGCATCTTTGGTTTTCAAGTCCTCGGAGAGCCGGTGAACGTCTTCCCTAAAGTCATCAATTTCTTTATTTGCATTTTCAAGCAACGAGGAAATCCTGTGGGGAGGTGGGGGCTCGCAAGGTGTGGAGGTAGCTATGGGGCTGGTGTTAGCTTGAAGCTAATGTTTAGCTAGCTACTACTCGTAGAACAAGTGCGGTCCTCCACGCACAGGTGCGTAGATTTGCGTAGATGCTGGCTCTTTCTAGAGACTAAGGGCTACCAGGGGGCTAAAAGAAACAAAAAAAATAATCAAATAATACAACATTTATCTCGAAATAACACGAAATTCCTCCGTCAGTCTTTTCTCCCCTCCACACTCTCACACTGCGTTTTACTTCCGGCTTCCGGTTGTCAGAACACTGACATGTTAAATAAAAGTTTTCAAGTGTCTAGCATCCCGTATAGTGATAGTGATCTTATAGTATAGTGATCACACTATACGACAATACTTACTTATTCCTAGAAAAAACAAATACTCTGCTATGTATTATTTAATTATTTTTTATTTTATTTTACAGGATTGCTTTGATCTGCGATCAGATCGCATATCGACGATTAAAGGAATGATCGCAATGGGGTTTTTCTTACGCATACAGTATATTTAAGTGATTTTAACTAACTTTTCCCCTAAGAACTATAATATCTAGAATCTGCTCCATACTGTTTATTTTCTTAAGTCCTCCTGCTGAGCCATGTTAATCAGCACGAGTGACGAGTGAATGTTAAATCCTTAACATTAATTACAAACTAGTTTGCCTTCTCTTTTCCGTGGATCGGACTCCTGATGGACTGTGCTTCTTTGAGGCACACAGCCTCCTTGGCTTCCCTGCAAAATAAGTGCAATCAGTGAGTAATCAGTTTTGGCTACATTTCTTTTGATTTTGTAACCTAAAACTACCTAAAAGCAACATATTGAAGCTATGGTGCGCGACTATTTTATATTACTGAACGTCTGTTACATTCAAGCCATTGCCAAATGATTTGATACAAAGCTATTTAAGACTATCAGCTCCACACACCTCTTTCTGGATTTCTCACTATGACTATGTTCAGAAGATGATTGATTTGACGAGATAAACTCTGCTAGCAACTGTGTGGAGGAGGAGGGGCGCGGGGTTGTCATCATTACTTAGAATTCCTCATGGGGGAGACAGAAACTATGCACTATAGCTTTGAATGTAAATAAAACTCCTGCCAAGAAAGCATCTCAAATGTTTATAGAGGTAGCACAAAACCAAACAAAGTATACAAGCACATGTGTGTGTCTTTCACTATACAATAAGAAATCGATCGTTGTATTTTTGCACCTTTTGAAATGTTTTTTATACGGGCCGCAAAAGATGACACGATTAATGTTTTGGTACGGCAGAACAGCTAATGCTAGTGCTGTTAACAGCAGACAAACTAACGGTACTACTTTGGCTGTGTGTATGGACTCGGGCCTGCATGAGTCAGCATTTTCATACTCTCTGTGAGGATAGTACCTTTTCAGGTAATAGAAAGATTTATTAAGCAGACCGGCTTAATCTGCTCCTCGCCGCTTTTGTCAAATCTGAACCATTTCCACACAACTGATGTCTTGTAGGATAACGTGATTTCACGTTCATGTGGCTGTGTCTGGCATCCAAGCGGCAGACTGTGGCAGTTGTGTTATCTGGGTTAATAAGTCTAAAGCTTACCATTGTTATCGAGCTGAAGACATGCAGGAAACCGTCACAGGTCAGACTCGAACCCTGGACCTTCTGCGTCTAACAATAACCCTCTACATATGTGCGCCTGCTCTACTCACTGAGCTACCCAGCCACAAGAAAGAATTGTTTTTAATCTGCATTTTGCATCCCATTCTCATCCCCAATTAAAAGTTAATAATACATTGTGTCAACGAAATAAACCAGAAATGTTTCAATAATATAATAAAACTGAATAGAAAAGATAAAGAAGAAAATGGAAGAGAAATGATGGGAGAGAACCATAATCTTTTTTTTCCTTTTTTAATAATGTGGCTTTTATGAAGTGAATCTTATGTGTTAACTTTTTCTTTCCTTTCAACAAGACTGCCTTGACTTTGGCTGCATCCTTATCTTTTCTTTTTTTGTCTCCTTTTTATTATATCTCTCATTTCTTTCTTCAGCCAAGCTCATTGTCTTTGAACCCCCGAAGCAAAGGATTCTTTTAATGACAAAAGAGGCACAGTGTGGCAGAGAGGTGAGGCTCTGTAGTCGCAAAAAAGATTTCCTTTTTCAGTGCTTTACACTGAACTTGAAATGTTTTGTGAAAGCTCTGTGATGACTCCCTGATCCCTTAGCATAGAGGAGTTGAATCAAGGTCAATACGCCCTAATGGTTCAACAAGTGCAGTAGTTTACCTCTAATTCGGAGGTTGCATTTTGTACATTGCCACAAAGTCTGCTGAACAATTTGGGTGGAAACTATATATATATATATATATATATATATATATATATATATATATATATATATATATATATATAAAATCATATTGTAGGATTTTTTATGAATTTATTGGTAAATTCCTCGGTAAAATAAGTATTTGGTCACCTACAAACAAGCACTATTTCTGGCTCTCACATACCTGTAACTTCTTCTTTAAGAGGCTCGTCTGTCCTCCACTCGTTACCTGTATTAATGGCACATGTTTGAACTTGTTATCAGTATAAAAGACACCTGTCCACAACCTCAAACAGTCACACTCCAAACTCCACTATGGCCAAGACCAAAGAGCTGTCAAAGGACACCAGAAACAAAATTGTAGACCTGCACCAGGCTGGGAAGACCGAATCTGCAATAGGTAAGCAGCGTGAAGAAATCAACTGTGGGAGCAATTATAAGAAAATGGAAGACATACAAGACCACTGATAATCTCCCTCGATCCGGGGCTCCACGCAAGATCTCACCCCGTGGGGTCTAAATTATCACAAGAACGATGAGCAAAAATCCCAGAACCACACGGGGGGACTTAGTGAATGACCTGCAGAGAGGTGGGACCAAAGTAACAAAGGCTACCATCAGTAACACACTACGCCGCCAGGGACTCAAATCCTGCAGTGCCAGACGTGTCCCCCTGCTTAAGCCAGTACATATCCAGGCCCGTCTGAGGTTTGCTAGAGAGCATTTGGATGATCCAGAAGAGGATTGGGAGAATGTCATATGGTCAGATGAAACCAAAATAGAACTTTTTGGTACTCAACTCGTCGTCTTTGGAGGAGAAAGAATGCTGTGTTGCATCCAAAGAACACCATACCTACTGTGAAGCATGGGGGTGGAAACATCATGCTTTGGGGCTGTTTTTCTGCAAAGGGACCAGGACGACTGATCCGTGTAAAGGAAAGAATGAATGGGGCCATGTATCGTGAGATTTTGAGTGAAAACCTCCTTCCATCAGCAAGGACATTGAATATGAAATGTGGCTGGGTCTTTCAGCATGACAATGATCCCAAACACACCACCCGGGCAACGAAGGAGTGGCTTCGTAAGAAGCATTTCAAGGTCCTGGAGTGACCTAGCCAGTCTCCAGATCTCAACCCCATAGAAAATCTTTGGAGGGAGTTGAAAGTCCGTGTTGCCCAGCAACAGCCCCCAAACATCACTGCTCTAGAGGAGATCTGCATGGAGGAATGGGCCAAAATACCAGCAACAGTGTGTGAAAACCTTGTGAAGACTTACAGAAAACGTTTGACCTCTGTCATTGCCAACAAAGGGTATATAACAAAGTATTGAGATTAACTTTTGTTATTGACCAAATACTTATTTTCCACCATAATTTACCAATAAATTCACAAAAAATCCTACAATGTGATTTTCTGGATTTTTTTTTCTCATTTTGTCTCTCATAGTTGAAGTGTACCTATAATGAAAATTACAGGCCTCTCTCATCGTTTTCAGTGGGAGAACTTGCACAATTTGTGGCTGACTAAACACTTTTTTGCCCCACTGTGTGTGTATATATATATATATATATATATATATATATATATATATATATATATATATATATATATATATATATATATATATATAAGAAAGGCAGAGAGGAGAGATGCTACAGAGGAGAGCTTTTCACACTAAATACTGTACATAAAGCATGGACCATCTGGCAATAACCAGATTTTCTCATCAGAACCAGAAGCAACTGATGATGTAATGCCTGTTGGGTAATATAATAATCCAGAAACGTTTGTCCTTTTAAATAGGTAAAAATGCAGATTACAAGTATTGGAAAAATTGCCATATATTTCCATAATACATAATAAGTTCACATCGACCACACTCCCAGTCCACAAAAGTCTGTACACAATCCGCCTGTACACAAAGCCAGCCCCACAAAGAAAGGATTTTGGTAAGGAAGGACTTGCCCTGCCTCCACGGAGCCCTGACCTTAACCCCTCCAAAAGCTTTGGGATGAACTCGAATGCCGAGCCAGGCCTTACTACCCAACATCAGTGTTAGACTAAGCCCTTTGGCCAAGCAGGTTCCAAACTCTAGTGGAAAGCCTGAAGACATGTTCAACAATCACACATATAAACTTTAAGTGTTCACATACTTTGTTTGGGTGTCCAAATAGACCTGAGCGATTTGGAGAAAATCTGATACCCAGCAATATACATGCCGACAGTTTGCTACAGCTGAAATGATTAGACCATTAAACACAAAACTGGATTGTTTCCAGTTTCTAAAATTGGAAGATTTTTCTGCATTGACTACTTTTACTTTAAATACATTCAGTACATTTTCCTGGTGATACTTACATACTTTAACTCAAGTAACTTTTTCAATGCAGGACCTTTACTTGTACCAGAGTATTTTTACAGTGTGGTATTAGTACTTTTACTCAAGTAAAGGATCCAAATACTTCTTCCACCACTGATAATATTGATATGTTGTCCAGGGCTGCAACCCGGTCTCACGGCAGTTTGTGTAAATGTCACGTTATTTTTAATCTATTGATATGTGTTCACATGGACGTTTTTTCTCGTTTTTTTTTCGTGGCGGCCAGCATGAAATAACGTACGGGGAAAGGATGCCTCACATGCAAGGCGGCCGCGGGGGAGGCGCGACAATAACGGGACGGCTGTGATTAGGAAGACTACGGGAAACAAAACGCCACACGAGGGACGCGATCCCCGCTCGCCCGGGTAAAAGTCCTGTGTTGTTTGACCCATCTACCACCCCAACCAACCACCCTATGCAGATTTTCAGCTTTTTATACTACACCCTACCATTTTCGTGCTGTGACCACGAAATATGCTTCCCATTGAAATACATTACTTCACATTTTCGTGCTGGCCATCATGAAAAAAACGAAAAAACGTCCCTGTGAACACGTATCAATAGATTAAATAACGTGACCATTTCACGAAGTGCCATGAGACTGGGCTGTGTCCAGCCCTATCTCCAAATACTTCTGGCCTTGTAGTGCTGTTGAGACATTTACAAGCACAATCCATCTAAAAATGGAACCTACAGTAAATTAATGAAATACTGAAATGTAAGTAACCTTTCCAAGTAGATGTGAGTGCACACTGAATCCCAACATACGTAGGAGGATGTTTGCAACCTTGGATTAAAGCCCTGTCTATAAAACATCAGAACACTGCAGAGGCATATTTTCAAAGCACTTTGTGGCCTCTTGCCTGTCTTGATGCCAATTGACATTTAAAATGTGCTTTTTTTGATGACGGGTGGGTCTGGGGGAAAGGGAAGGTGAATGCCTTGCCTTGCTTCTCCTGGGAGGGTTAAGTGTTTGTGAATGTATCCTGCAGCGTAAACACTGGCACCACTGGCTTAGCCTGATTAGCATGAAGAAATGTAGCCGCGGAGAATCTGATGGCAGGGAGAGAGCAAGCAAAAGAGAGGAGGAGAAGTGAGGAGGGAGAGAGAGACAGATTGAGGCATAGAGAGCAGGTTTAACACAGAGCTGGCAGAGAGCTGAAGGAGAAGTATGAGGAGATAAATGAAACAAAAAAACAAGCGCACAATAAATATTATATTGTCCAAGATATATAGAAACTAGAGGTATAATGTTTTATTCATTGCATTGATGCATCCATCACACTGTGAATAGAAATCATTGATTGAAACACATCTTTAGCAGTAATCAATATAAAATGCTTTGAATCAAACTAATGGTAGGACTGGGCAATATGGATTGAATCATCTTTATGTCCTTTCATATTGTGATGTGATGTGATCTGTATCTCTCTGTAAATAACCAGACAGGAATGTGGTTTTATGTTAATCCCATGAATAAAATACCTGAAAAATCAAGGTACTTGATACAAAAACCATGTCTTCATTAATCAGAGGTGTGTTTTGGGCGTAACATGCCATCAACCAATCAGAGATCATCTCCCATTCCCTTTAAAAGCCAGGCGCGTTTAGACCATTGCTGTTATGATGGAGGACTTGCACCGTAATGTTTTTTTTTTTACTCTTTTGCATGTTTGTGTGCTGCTGCGCTTCCCTGGGTGTGTAACAAGCATAGTGTGTGCACGTATTTTACTAATGCTCTGTTAAAATAACAATGAAATGCTGCGTTATTGACTTTAGACCAGGTTTCTGTTGGTCAATGGCGCGATCACTTCCCACTGCCTCAAGATAGCAATACGCCCAGAATGCACCTGAACACACCTCCCTGTAAGACCAGCAGGCCCAGAATGCACCTGAACACACCTCCCTGTAAGACCAGCAGGCCCAGAATGCACCTGAACACACCTCCCTGTAAGAGCAGCACGCCCAGAATGCACCTGGACACACCTCCCTGTAAGACCAGCATGCCCAGAATGCACCTAAACACACCTCCCTGTAAGACCAGCACGCCCAGAATGCACCTGAACACACCTCCCTGTAAGACCAGCCATGGGCCACAGATGGGTGCAGGTGCATTTGATGTCTTAGACTAGCAAAGACACTTGGGTTGGGCTTTGTGCTGCACTGCGCCGGGTGCAAGCTAGGAGCCCTAGGTCTCTTTGTGCTCAGTTAAGTTGTTGCCTTTGGCTGTGGAAACTTTAGGTCCCAGAAGAGAGCAGAAAGTGTCGCCCGTGTGATTAGCTTTTTATAATCTACTGTCCCTTTTATCATGATCTTTGTGTTTAGCTTTTCCTGAAAATGTCTGCAAGACTTTCCAGTCTTTTTGATATGGCAGATGATTGTAAATTACAGTACATGTTTACATGCAAGACATTTAACGTATCACAGTTTTTGTTAAATGCCGACCATCAACGTACTGTATAAGTGTGTTGTATGTTAAATCTGTTTATATCTGATATAACGTGTTTGACGAACATGTATACAGTGCAACGTATTGGCTTGCTTTGTTTTCCCTTTCTCTTTCCTCTCTGAAGTTAATGTAAGTAGTGTCTTGTAAGCCCATGTGGGCTGTGCACTTCAGGGTGTATGACATTTGAATACAATTTTTTATTAATTAATTAACTAGCTTAACTACAAGAAAAGGAAAAAGACAACATTAATTTCATCTTTATGTCATAAAAACAAACAACAGTCACTCTCAAGGAGAACTCCTTGCTGATGGAGTGTGTAGTTCCAGTCCAAATCAACCTTTCAGTATGATTCATGCCAGGGATTCTGACAGGCCTAAGAAAAGCAGTCTCTGAGCTGGAATACTGTAAACCAGCTGGAGTAGCAGTCCATGCCTCTGACACAGCTCAGCACACACCATCTCCATCACCACCTCCCAGTCCTGTTTCTCAATCCTAACGGCCTAACAGCACTGACAAGATGTTCCATCCTTCTCTTCCCCCACCATATAGTGGTGTACACACACACACACACACACACACACACACACACACACACACATACACACACACACAGTCACTGTAATTGTAACGAACACACTCCCAGCTTACCACATCATACAACTCCAGACTATCTACTACACTGTCCGCACTCTGCTTTGACAGAGTTGTGTGTGTGTGTGTGTGTGTGTGTGTGTGAGTGTGTGAGTGTGTGTGTGTTTGGGTGAGTGAGTACACCATATGAGTTCAATTCTTTATTGAGATCAAAACTTTTAAACTGTTGTGTTCAATCTCATCACACAAGAAGAAGCACAGAGGAACATGCTGTACTTGATTAAGCAAACTGAAATATGTGTTAAGGTAAATGTTTAATGTGGAACTAGGTCTTCTCCTGCACCATGCGTCTGATCTATTACAGAACAGAGGATGACCTTTTTAAAAAAAAAAAAGTAACCTCAGCTCTCTCAACTCCTTCTGACCTTTGGCTTCTCAGGTGTATAGAAATACTATTTATGAGGTGAGATACTCATTTAATCTCAGCACGCCCTCAATTTGATTTCCGATAGACATCTTTTATGTGTACGACTGGCAGGACATTCGCCTCTTCTTCTCATTCTCTTTATGACTCCCTGCCTTTCCCTCCGTAAGCCTCTCATGACTCTACCCACACAAATGTTTTCTCTCTGTCATTCGTTGCAATAAAGACTTCGCAATCTGAGCTATGATAAATGACAAGTAACAAAAAAGAAGTTTCCCTTTTGATTTACCATAATCAAAACTTTTCAGTAAGTGAACAATATGAACCAACACTAAAGAACACACTACACAACACTATTTTTGTGAAATTGATCCCAGTGCTGTGATTTAGGAGTTAAATTAACCTCCTGCTCATATTCAACTGCAGATTAACTTTTCACAAACATCCCAGATAGGCTGTAAAGGATATTTGTCCCGGCAGTATTGGTATACACTCTGATAGAATACAACTGCATGATGCCCTTTCCATGTTATATACAATATGTTGTGGCATATAGAGTGAGACACAAGAGGCTGGAGGTCATTGTCACAGGTCTTTCTTTTAATGCATTTGAGAAGTTTTCTTTAAAAAATAGCAAATCCTCAAACCCAAATGATTGCCACCAGATAATGTCAACATGTGCAATATGTACAGTGGGGCAGGTTTGGGCCATCTGCCCCACTAACATTGGCTAAAGAAAAATGCTGATGTTGGGAGCAGATCTCTGGTCGCACCACTGTGATGTACAGTATCTGCGGATGTAAGAGAGGCCCGTGCGGGGCACAGGGCGCGAAAGAAATCTTCACAAGTGCATGCGCGAAGGGATTAATCCAATAGCAACCGCCCTTAGAGGGCTACGCCTATACTGACAGAATCTGGAGTTACAATAGGTAACTATTGTTCTATTTCATATAGGCTTCACCCTCTAAGGGCTGTCACTATTGGGTTAGGGTGAAGCTGATGTAGTCAATGCCACCTGCAACACAAGGTCCACAAGCAGAACACAGACTAATTTGTCTTCCTATTTCCACTGAACGAATTAAATGAATTAATGAATTAAAACATATTTTGATGAGAAAACCCTGTCATTATCATGAGTAGGCCTACTGATTGTGAGGCCCATGTCATGTGGATTGTGAAAATGTTGTATGGTGACAGAAAAAAACACAATTAATAACTGCAAAAAAAACCTGCATTCCTCCAAGCCACTCAAGTGCAGGAGGATGGAGACAGCACCAAAACCAAACCTGACAGCGCATCATCTGCCGTCAAGCGCGGGTAAAACTGCGTGAGTCATGGGGAAGGAAGCTGCTGCGCAAACGTCAGCCACGTCATGCCTCTGAGGAGGCCACAGACGCTGGCAGCGCTCTCGTGGAGTGTGCCTGAATGTTCTGGGGGGGAGACTGGGGGGTTCCACTCCCTCTATAGACCTGGGTGATAGTGTCACGCAATCAATGAGACAGACGCTGCTCCGAAAGAGCCGCACCCAGTGGGCGTTCTCTGTAGTGAGCAAACAGCCACTGTGTTCGTCTGATGTCTGCCATGCGTAAAACATACTGGAATAATGTGCGTACCAGGCAAGTCGGTGAGACGCCTCCTCCGCATCGTTGTTATGAGGAGGAGAGAAAAACTCCCTTGTCTGTTAAGCTTGAGCGTTCCGGTGCCACCAGAATGACCGACAGGCTCTACTCCTGAATGTGTGCCAGGAGGCGAGGAATCAGAGGGACAGGGGGAAAAGCGTATAGGAGGGCTATGGGCCACGGTCGGTGAGAAAAGGCCTCGACCCTGAGAGGTGGGTTGTCCTGTGTGTTCATAGAAAAACCACAGTGTGCACTGTGTATTTTATAACAGATCCACCTTCGCTCTCCTGAACCAGCTCCATAGCTGAGTGGATTAAATTTCAATTTGCTGTGAGAGGGACCCCCCCTCGACATTAGGTCTGCTGTGCGGTTCAAAACCCCCAGAATGTACACTGCTCTGAGTGACAGCAGGTGACTGTGTGCCCATAGTAGAAGGCTCCTGGCTATCTCCAACAGCCGAGCCGAGCGTACGCCACCCTGACCGTTTATGTACGTCGCTGCAGTCATCTTGTCCGATCTGATGATTACATGCCTCTGCCACCACTTGAGTGAAATTTTGCAACTTTCAGCACAGTTTGTGGGGAAGAGTGGAAACTACCACCATTCGTACATGCCTCCACATGAGGTCCAGCAGCCGCAAGATTCTCAGGAGGGACAAGGGGGACTGTCTGAGAGGGAAAAACTTCTTTTTAACGGCCCTTAAAAATGCTGTTATGTTTCTAACTCTAGCTGGAGTGAGACACGGGTTCCCGGTGCCCCTTCACTGTCGCTGCCACCGCCGTTGCGGATTGGCGAGTGGGATGGGCCAGGTGGGTGCTGCCCGCCGGGCCTCATGGCCGTGCTGCCGTAGGTGGAGCTGGAGCCAGGGCTTGGAGAGGCGCAGACTGCAGCCCGCGGGGTGCCGTCTCCTTGAGCCGACACCTCGGTGTCGGCTCAAGGAGACATCTCCTAGAAGTGCTGCCTTCTAGGAGATGTGTTTCCACATCCCCTCCACTACCTACAGCTCGTGGCTGCCCTAGCCTCAGCGGGGAACAGCCAAAGCTTAGCGGTCATGGCAGAGACAGCAGAGCTAATGGTCATGCTAGCAAAACGGTATTGTTCAGCGCTGCGGCCACCTAGGTGGTACACTGGTACACGCAGTCAGTGAAGCGAATATGGACATGGTTTTGGGGAGATGGCGGTGTGGGCTTCCGTCAGCTGAAAAAAGGAGCTGTCGGAAGCGGGATGGAGGCCAAGCTCTGCCGCCATGGCGGGACTGCCGTCCACCTCCCGGGGTAGGGGTTTCACACAGGTCGAGAACAAGAATCTTAGTGTTGGGCAGGGAGCCCGCCTGCTGCGGAGGAGAAAAAAAAGAGGAGAAAGCCGATGGTGTGGTGCTCCTCTCCTGGAACGGGGCTCCATAGTCCTCCACCGTTAAAAGCTCCAGTCCTCCCAACAAAGGGGGGGGAGGGAGAGCCGGCAAGAGAACCGTTTTCAGGGGATTGAGTCAGCGGACTCGTGCCCGCCAAAGAGGTCCCCTTCCCGGCTGTCTGGGTGTCACCGCTGGTGGTATCCTTACCTTACTCGAATGTCCGCTCGGCTGCCATCGTCTGCTGCTTTAGTACCTCCGGTGGTAAACGACCGCAGAACTGCCGGCGGGGTGCCAGCCCGGTGAACGGGGTCGAAGGCACACCTCGCGGCTCGAGTGGAGGGCCAGCGGGAGGATGTAGCCGGTCAGTGGTCGGTACACGACGGACACCGCTGTTCTTCGAAGTCTTCAAACTGTTTGTAGCTGAAGAGAAATGGGGCCGAAATAGGGCAGATCTCTGGTCGCGCCACGGTAATATACAGTATCTGCAGACGTAAGAGAGGCCCGTGCGGGGCACATAGCACGAAAGAAATCTTCACGACTACACATGCGCGAAGGGATTAATCAAATAGCGACAACTTTTTAACAATTTTGAAACCTAATTTTATATACTTACCGATTCTTTTTAATTATTCATATTTGGCTGGGTGGTTAATAACACATTTCCTTGTGGTGTGACAGACTCAGAACACATTTGTTTTTGCTTTAGCAGGACTTTTGTCTTAATTTCTTAAGTTTTCTTTTTGAGTGTATCCAATTTAGAACTAGGACATTTGTTAAGATTCTTACTTTCCTTTCCACAAGGCAAACACACCTAAGTCATCCTGACCCCATTCAAATCTCAGCATGCTAACCAGGGAACTGGCTCTCCATCCTAGTTTGCTTTATTTGTGCTTATTTAGCATTTCTAATTAGAAGACATGGGAATGGGAGTGGAGGAGGGATAGAGCGCAAAAGAGTGAGAAAAGATAGAGATGTGCAAAGATAGAGATACACACACACACACACACACACACACACACACCTCCTTCACAACTGGGCATTAGTGATGAGGAGATGAGGCCTTAAGCTTTATCCCATCCTCCAGAGAGAGCTGTAGAAAGATGGAGAGAGGGGAGCTCCTAAATATTCCTCCTGCAGGCCTGCTGGCTACGTTGTTTAGCACAGTCAGGAAAGTCACTTTCTAATTCACTGCAACTTTTAGAAACGTCCTGTTAATAGGTAAGAATGACAATATCAATGGAAGGTCATCACCAAGGTCCTATTGGGAATTATAACCACTCAGCGTAACCTTCTGCTTTTATAAGCAGAATAAATAAGACAACTAAGGAGAGTGTCTAGATGATAGCATGCAATGATTTCAGTTAGTTGACAATCTCAACTCAAGATCTACCTACTCACTTTTTCGGTATCTTTGCACTGTATCACATTGGCCTATTTAGCATTAGCAGTTTTCTCATTCTGAGCACCTCTAGGACATGTTATTGACAGTTCATTGTTTACCTTGGAAAGGAGTTTGTAACTAGTGCAAATGTTCCATCAAAACAAGTTTCTTCCCGAGACCATTTTGCAGAGCCAGCTTAGCACCGTCCAAGACGATTGTGACAACTGTGATTTATTTGGCCCTAAGCAGCTGCTTAGTTCGCTTATGCGTCGGGCAGGCTCTTTATATGTGTATGAAAAATATTTGCCTCTGTGGTTGTGTGTGTGTGTGTGTGTGTGTGTGTGTGTGTGTGTGTGTGTGTGTGTGTGTGTGTGTCTGTCTGTCTGTCTGTCTGTCTCTCTGTCTGTGTGTCTGTCTGTGAGTAAGACAGGGAGTGTGTGTGTTTGATAAAGCCTGCCAATGTCTGTTTTCCCTGCTTTCCATATTTAATGACTTGTCTGCCTCTTACAGATGATCTACATATTTCCGTGTGAACCAAATGCATTTTAAGAAGTTGGCAGCCATAATTAACGCGGCCATTTTTCAAAACTCAAAATGTTGTTTCTTCTGTGTGTTTTTTTGTTCTTTTTTCCAATGTCCGTGCATGAATCAATACAGCAGCTAATTAGGGTTTATATTTAGAGGATGTGAAGAGATGCAAGGGGAGGAGGGAGTGTTGTTAGCAGAATATAGTAAAATGGCTGAGAATATTCAGGAAAATGAAAGCATGAGGAGCACTCCTGGCAGCTGACTCCTGCTGTGTGCTGTGCTGACTGGAGGACACCGTGAACTTAACTTAAGTTGATGCTTTATGATGCATGGGAATGAAAGGCATATGTATATGCTTTTCATTCATTATGTAGAAATTGGTAATGTTTCTTTGCAACACGATTTTTTCATGTTGCTGTATCTTGACACTGCAGTGCCCCATTGTTAAAACAAAAACAAACTTTATTCCTTAATCGTAAAGGACACACAGTACATACATACATTTTAACAGCTATACATAGAGCATTCGGGTAGCAAATTAGGGTTCAGTGTCTTGAGTCAGGGACACTTTTACATGTGGTGGGAGGAGCCTGGCATTGAACTGCCAACCTCGTGGTTATATGAACACCACTCTACCTCCAAGCCAAGCTTCATTTCTGTCATCAAATTGTCAGGTTAATACATTCTTTTTTTATTTCTTTTTTTATCTTGGATTATCAATCTTGCAAGTGTAAAATGGCATTCTACATTTCAGAAGACATTCTAATTTCAACATTGTACATGAACAATGATACAAAATTTTGCAAATTATGTACATTACTACTTTACTGCTGTTTTGCACTTCTGGTTAGAGATGCTCCACCACTGCATTTTGTCATATTAAAGGGATACTTTACCGATTTAGCATTAAGCTTTGTCTCAGCAGAAACCCGGTAGTATTTTTGAATGGCCGTGCTTCCCTCCCTCATGTCTCCCTGAGACCAAAGATCTCTGTATTGTGGGTCTGGTCTGGTTGTGGATCTTCTGATGACGTAAAACAACGATTTTTGCGTCATCTGAAGAATTTTAGAACAACAATTACGTGCATTCATACTACCGCACACATGTACCACCGGGATACATTGGTACAGATCAGAGAATATGCAGGAAACTTTATTACAGACGGAATACTCAACACGGTTTCGCCCGCCTGCTATGGAGACCAGCGGTGTTGCTCGATGCCTTTGGCCATCAGCGGGGAACGTTGGACGAGTTTTCCGGTGGAAAGCTAACGCTAGCCAGCCACCTGTTCCATCAATCCTGCTTGCAAGTGTCCGCTCATTAGACAACAAACTGGACTACATCCAACTTCAACCAAACTCCCAACGCAAGTTCAGAGACTGCTGTGTTTTTGTTGTTGTGGAAACAATTGCTGTATCGGACTATCCAGCTAGCAACCAGGCCTGCTGCTCTGTCGCCGGGTAAGACTAGCTAGTGGAGGTGGGCTGTGTTAACACGGACTGCCTGGTGCAGAAATAGGGTGCTTATATCCAACTAACTGCTAACTGCTAGTGGAGTTTGGGACTTTTAATTCCGACCATTCTACATTCCACGCAATTTTTTATACTCTGTGATACAGCCCACCAAGCGCTAATGCTAGTAGCTATGTGTTAGCTGAAATTTACGGAGCATATCATGTGTGTGCACAAAATGTAGCCTGTTTCGTATGTTGTTTTTATATGATGTCGTTTTTATATATTTTAATTGTGTAACCACTTGAGCCACGGTGAAACATTGTTTCCTGTATATGGTTGAAATGACAATAAAACACAGTTGTTGAGTTTATCGTCTCACTGTCTGTCTGTAACGGTAGGCGTGGCTTGGGAGTAGATGCTAAAGCAGCGAAGCAAGTGCATTCTGGGATTTGGTGTCTTTCTTCCATATGAGCCAAAAACACATTTTCGGGCTTTTCTCGGCCTAGAAGCCCCCAATTTCTAAAATAAATTTCACATTTCTACTGCATACGTGACCCAATTTAAAGATATATTCATCTTTCCAACGGTGAAATATCCCTTTAGTACTTGCAGTGTTTTCCCTAGCTTAGTGTAAGACTTAGGTGCACGTATTTTGCGGGGGGTTTAAGTGTCCTTCCTTAACAAAATGTGACGTTTTTCAATAAATAAAAAAAAATGAAATGTCCCCATACATTTTGTGTCTCTTTTGGGGATTTTGTCTCTTTTTGGTCATTTGTGTTTTCTCTAGGGTTGGTTTGGGTCTCTGTGGTCATTTGGCGTCTCTTTGTAGTCCGTTTGTGTCTCAGAAAATGAAGGGACTGCGCCGCGCGCATACACAGCTCTTTTGTCTTTCGTCAGGAATGAGTCATTTATACATTTTTTTTAAACATAATTTATTCATGACTAACGGAGGCTATAGGCCACTTGGAAGTTGGAACAAAGAAATAAAATAAGTCCTCCAGAGGCCAGCCTCGGTTTCACTTCCTCAGCATCTATTTTCGCTCTAATCGAAACGCATCACCTGACCGCTCATTTACCACGCAACCCGGAGTGCAAGCCCGAGCCTGGCCCAATTCTGTCTAAGATCTTCAGCTCTACGGCGCTCTTTCCGATGCCGCTACACTCTTCCTAGCTGGTCCGTTGGTCCTCGTAGCCTCCGCCAGGGAACACCACCACACGGCAATCTCAGATGCCGACTGCAACAGCTTCTTCTGTGGCTGTTTCTCTGTTGTTCTACTGTTCAGGAGCTAAACAAAATAACACACGTCATGCAAAAAACACTTTTGCCCTGCGACATGAGCATATGACTTCAGTAATTCCACAGGATCTCTAGACACCATCTAGTAAAACACAGCTGCTAACATGCGGCTCACCCTTTTTTTTTTTACTTTATAAGCAATGCAACAAACGCTGTTTAGAACCAATGCAGGTAATATAAAATCACCCCACCTCCCCAAGAGAAATAAATTCAGTCCAAAATTGAAAAACAAGCTAAGATAACCCTGATGATGTCATACTAATGTCATAGTTTTCTCAGGTGTGACAAAGCTCCCTGCAGAGCCACAGATAAATACAGTGCAGTATTATAACAAGTTTCTCACAACACCCTTACAGAAAACTACTCTTTCTGGTGATCATTTTGTTTCTCTCTTGAGAACATTGTGTGATTTTGGTCCGTCTGTCTTTCTCAGGCCTAGTCCATACATACGTCCATACATACATACATACATATTCTTTTTTAAACTTATCTTTTTCTATGCATTTTGGCCTTTTGTCCACACACAAATGCCATTTTAGGTCATTGTAAAGTGAGCTTTTGGATAACTCCAGCCAGGGTGAAGACTTTTAGGAACTAGGTGTGTTGCCATGTAGACAGGGAAATCAGAGTTTTGGGTTTGTAACGTCAGAATGTGCGGCTATGCATCCTTGGCCAGGCGTCACAAATGAGGCAACATTTCATGCAGGCGGACGTGGCCAAATAGTGCTGGTAACAGGCTTGCTAGCAGGACTTGTTTCCACATAAATGTACAGGTACTCTTCCTTTGTATTGTAGAACGGAGGCGTCAGACTGCACTACAGAGGTCACTGCTACGTAATCCAAAATATATTATAATAAAATATATTATATTCTGCTCTATGATGAATCAAGTGTAATGAGCGGATGGGTGTCAGGTAGCAGGCTTGGACCCAAATGCAGGAAGACGAGGACTAAGCAGCAGTTTGTATGAGTAATTTAATGAAACAGAAGGAGAACTTACAAACCACGTTATCAGAGGAATAATACAGACACGGAAGAAGTCCAGAAACACAGAGAAATCCAGTAACACAGAAATACTGCTTAATCACAAGAAGGGACCTAAAAGGACTGACGACGATTGATGAAAGACAATCAACCAACAACCGACAGATAGCACAGAGACTAAATACACAGGATAACGAGGTAACAAAGGACAGGTGACACAAGGCTGGGGAACAGGTGAAAGACATCAGGGAGGAGCAAACAATCACAAAGGCGGGAAAACCAAAAGAAAGGAAGTGAAACAAGACACACATAAGGGAACCGAGAGACTACAAAATAAAACAGGAAATGGAAAATCAACAGAAAACCCAACTAAACACAGAAACTTGACACTGGACAAGACGTGACAATGGGATAACATTTCACTGGAATTGCACCTCGTACGATTTAATGTGACAAATTAAATTGATTGATTCATTAATTGATTGACAGTCTTTTGGTGACAGCTTTTTTTCAGGCTTCTGATTGGCCAACATCTTCTTCTTCTTTTCTTTGTGTGACTGCTGTTGACAGCGCTTCAACTGGGTTTTTGTGTTTTCATGTGGATGAAGGTTTTTGTAAACAGTAGATGTGTGGAGGATGGGATTATGTACGTAGGACAAAGGAAAAACCATGTTTTTAAAAAACACCTGTGTATGTGCGGACTAGGCCTCAGTGTGTTCTCGTTTCCTCCCCCCTGTTTTCTCTGGTTGTAAAAAATGGTACACTGGTTAATGCTTTTATCCTCTAAGCACATGCCAGTTATTAGAAATGAAGGCAGTGACGGAGAGCTCACCTTTGTAATCCACTCTCTACACATCTCACCCGCCCCTGCTTGTCATCCCTGCCTGCATTCCAACGTCCCACCATAACCTTTTGACACAGAGGGAAGGGGACCTTTGCATTTGTTCTCAACAGAATATCAAGCTTTTTTTGTTCTTCTCACTTTTACACCATGTGCTTTTTTCACCCCTGCTGCCATGAATTGCCCCCCCCCAATCTCTCTCTCTCTTTTTCTTGAGGTCTTGTGTTTGCAGCCTTTTACTGACGTCGTTGGCAATGATAAATATCCTCAGCACAATGTCATTTACATACATGATTATATTTTTAATTTCACACTTATTTGCATGGACTTGTGAGGCCTTCTTATGAAAGTCATACATTATTCTGTCTGCACTGCCCGAGCAATTTCACAAAAGCAAAGTGGAAGAAAAAAAGAACACAACATACTACATTTTCCCACTCTCATGCAGTCTGTCATAAATGTAGTACATCCTGCGCTTGTTTTTGTTAAAGAGAGCCAGCATAGTCTTTAAGTCTTTAAGTCTAAGTCTTTCTGGATGTTATTTCTACCAGAAGGTTATCTGTTGTACTCCTACAACTGTATTTTTGTGGTAGGTTAAGATAAAGAACAAGACTAAAAGTCTGACGCTGTGTTCACACTGCCTGCAGTTCGTGCAAATAGCTTGGCACGATTACATTCAAAGTCAATGTAAAGCTGCAAATAGACTGAAAGTCGCAGCGGGTAAAGTGCATGGTGTAATGCAAATGCATGGAATACACATCATTCTTGTATCCATGTGAGTTGAAGCATTTAGCAATATTTAAAGGGAATGGAATAAATTGTCTATGTTATGTGCAATGTGTTGTGTATTGTATATAATGTATGTTTGTAATTTGAGGCATATATGTTTTTAGTTTTTTTACATTTAACCATGTCATTAGATGGCTGTGTGAAGCTTGGTACCTAATCAATTCATTTCAATTTAATTTATAGTATCAAATCGTAACAGAAGTTATCTCAGGGCTTTTTTATATAGAGCAGGTCTAGACCACACTATAATTTACAGAGACTAGTGGTGTAAGGGACCATAGTTGATCCATGGTCCGTACGGTTCTACACTCACAGTTTGGAATGCATGTTAACCGCAGATCAATTGCAAAGTTTAACTAAAATATTATTGTGAAATAGTTTTTTTTACTGTCGCTGTTACTTAAAGTAGGCTGATAAATCTCTATGGAGGGTTGCCGTGAAAAGTTTCAGGAAATGCAATTTTCTGTTCACGTGAACGGTGCGTGTTCAAATCCGGTACTAATATGGCACCGGTGTCCGGTATCTACCGGACGGAAAGCAACGTGAATTTCTGTGCCTCATTTCGGTGCCACTTAAATGTCTGCGCTGCTCTCTCATGCTCTCTCATGCTCTCATGGTTAAACACATGTAAATGCGTGACTGTATTTCACTGTAGAGGATTCCAACAGCGGGACGTCCAACAGTCTGCCGCTAAAGCTATGAGACTCAAACTAGCTCTATGGTCACTGCTGTTGTTAGAAAAACAACAATACCTTTTTCTCATCTGGTTTTGTCACTTAACAGCAATTTACTGGTGAAAGAAGTTATTATTGTTGAAAGTTATTGTTATTACATTTTTAATAAATCATTTAAATTCCCCCCCTTTTTGTGCTGATCCGAAAATTTAAACGATCCAAGACTCAAAACCACAATCCGAACTGTGAGTTTTGTGATGCGTTGCACCCCAACATTTACCCATAACAATACTACTTAATTATGTGTGTTTTTATGTCCTTCAGCTAGTTTCTTTTAAAACTCTACTATTTGTTGATAATCGTCAATCATACATTTTAGTGTTATGTAGTCATTATTCTGTCCATCACTATTCTATCCATCTCAAATAGTAGCAGCAAGACAGGAGGAGGTGAAGAGGCTGGAGGGAAGTGAGGCACAAGATAAACAGGCTCAAATAGAAAAAGAGAAACAACAGAGGCAGTAAGCTGTGTTTCTTTGAACAAACAGCCGAGCTAAAACAAAGCTGCCTCTTATCATTTCAACTCTGTCAATCAGATATCCCTCTGCGTTTTTTATGCAAACAAAGGCGTTGCGCACGGCGTGGTATAATGAAATAACGTCTGGACGAACGGCACTGTGCATGATTAACCTAATAGAAGATCCTACTCACAGCTGTCTTGCTCATTTGCTTGTTTCAATATGAGGGGATTATCACTTATTCCATGATAAGCATGATGGTTGCTTTGAATCAACAGCGCCCTTCCCTGCTATCATTGTAATCCACAGCATGCCACCTGTATACTCTACAGCTACAGCTATGCGCTTCATTGATAAACATGTTTTTGTGTGCATGAACCAGTGTTGTAGTCGAATCACCATCTGTGGAGTCCGAGTCGAGTCTCGAGTCCCCAGTATTCGAGTCCTATTCCAAGTCTGAGTCACCAAAGAAGAGTCCGAGTCGAGTCACCATTACCTGAGTTTGAGTCTGAGTCGAGTCTCGAGTCCCCAGTGTTGGAGTCTAAGTCGAGTCATCAAGGTTGAGTTTGTGTTGAATTCCAAGACTGCCTACATTTCTCCACTCTGGCACCTTTAAAGAGCTGATTGCTTACATATACACTTTGCAACACAGTAATACCGCAGTGAAGTAATATATTGATATATTTCAATATCAAGCCATACAGCTTAAAGTTAAAATCTGTGTAGGCAAACAACATGACCCGGGGTGCATCTCTCTGCATTTTCCAAATGTGCACTTGTAGTAGGGAGCCCGTGAATCATGCACTGCAGTTGCATATATCAATATAAATTCCTTTGTTATGAGAGTAGTAAAGTAAGATCGACAATGCAAGTGTTAAGTGAGTGACGTCAGTGAGTGTGTTGTCAAGCAAGGAGAGCGAGCGGTAGCGGTGTCCGACTGAGAAGCTTATGTGTGGCTGTGAGGAAAAAGCTAGAGAAAAAAAAGATCCCAAAGATGATGTAAAGTGAGTTAACAGTTAACAAAAAACAAGAAGCTTCTCAAGACATGGTGGCTTCATATTTTGTTAATACTGTCAGTGAAGTAAAGGGTGTTACCCCCAAAAGAACATCTGCCCTGGACGGAATGTCTCCCCAGCTGCTTCCAGGCCTGTTTTCGATCCTGAAACAGGAAAAGTGTAACATCTTATATCAAATTTGTATAACCTATTAAGTCAGACGCTTCATCCAACATCCTTTTTCATGAATGCTCAAGTCCGATTTTATATATCCTCGAGTCCAAGTACAAGTCATCAGTCCGCGACTCCAAGTCAAGTCACGAGAATAAAGTCTCGAGTCGGACTCAAGTCCAAAATAGAGACTTGAGTCGGACTCGACTCCGAGTCCAGGACTCGAGTACTCCATCACTGGCATTAACACACTGAAGATCAGGCCATTCTGGTCTCGGACCGGCTTTTCATGGACACCTCATTACATGTGTCTTGGGTCGATCACACAGCTATCCAATTTCAAAAAAGTTAAGTGTGAATGCTTTCAAGGAGCATTTAAAGGTCCTATGACATGCTGCTTTTTGGATGCTTTTATATAGGCCTCAGTGGTCCCCTAATACTGTATCTGAAGTCTCATTTATATAGACCTTAGTGGTCCCCTAATACTGTATCTGAAGTCTCTTTCCCAAAATTCAGCCTTGGTGCAGAATTACAGCCACTAGAGCCAGTCCCACAATGAGCTTTCCTAAGGATGTGCCATTTCTGTGTCTGTAGCTTTAAATGCTATTGAGGAGGAGAGGGGGGGGGCAAGGTGGGGGTGTGGCCTTGACCAACTGCCATGCTGCTTGTTTGAAAGCCATGATGTCTCTCTCTTTCTCATGGGCGGGCCAAATTCTCTCAGCGGGCAAAGCAGAGAAAGGAGAGGTAACCTTTCCCCTTATGATGTCATAAAGGGAACATTCCAGATTGGCCCATCTGAGCTTTCATTTTCCCCCTGAATCCAGGCTAGCTAGCAACTTTCCTGAGCCCCGGCTAGCTAGCAGCCTTCCTGAGCCCCGGCTGACTAGCAGCCTCCCAGTTTCCCCGCTAGCTAGCAGCCTTCCTGAGCCCAGGCTAGCCAGCAGCCTCTCTGATTCCCGGCTGACTAGCAGCCTCCCAGATTCCCCGCTAGCTAGCAATCCCCCTGAGTCCCAGCTAGCTAGCAGCCGCCCTAGTGCCCCCGGGCAGCTCCCTAGTGTCCCCCGGCAGCTCCCTTGTGCCCCCGAGCAGCTCCGTAGTGCCCCCGAGCAGCTCACTAGTGTCCCCGAGCTCCCTGGGGACCCCGGGCTTCCTAGTGTTCCGGGATACCCCAGTGTTTCTAAGTTTTCTAGCATTCCTGAGTTTTCTGGCGCCCCCGAGTTTTCTAGGGCCTCCGAGTTTTCTAGCGCCTCTGAGTTTTCTAGCTCCTCTGAGTTTTCTAGCGCTTTTGAGTTTTCTAGCGTTTCTGAGTTTTCTAGCGTTCCTGAGTTTTCTAGCGTTTCTGAGTTTTCTAGCGTTTCTGAGTTTTCTAGCGTTCCTGAGTTTTCTTGCGTTCCGGGGTGCTCTAACGCCTTTGAATTTTCTAGCATTCCCGAGTTTCCTTGCGTCCCCGAGTTTCCTAGCGTCCCCGAGTTTCCTAGCGTCCCTGCGTCTCCTAGCGTTCCCAGGTTGCCCTGTGTCCCAGACTCCCGGCAGCCTTCCTGATCCCCGGCTGGCTAGCAGCCTTTCAGATCCCCGCCTGGCTAGCAGCTTCCCAGATCCCCGGCCGACTAGCGGCTTTCCTAATCTCCAGCCGACTAGCAGCTTTCCTTATCCCCGGCTGACTAGCAGCTGCCCTTATCCCCGGCTGGCTAGCAGCTGCCCTTATCCCCGGCTGGCTAGCGGCTCTCCCAATCCCCGGCTGGCTAGCGGCTCTCCCGATCCCCGGCTGGCTAGCAGCTGTCCTGATCCCCGGCTGGTTAGCAGCTTCCCAGATCCCCAGCCGGCTAACGGCTCTCCTGATCCCCAGCTGGCTAGCTGCCCCCCTGAATCCCAGCTGACGTCCAGCCTCCAAGAGTCTGCGCTGACGGAGCTTCCAGAGTCTGCACTGATGGATCTCCCAGAGACTGCGCTGACGGATCTCCCAGAGACTGCGCTGATGGATCTCCCAGAGACTACACTGATCAGCACCCCTGAGACTGCCTCTGAGACCGCCCCTGAGACTTTGCCGGTCTCCGGCGCCCCTGAGACTGCCCCTGAGACCACCCTTGAGACCCCCCCAGAGACTTTGCCTGTGTCGGTCAAAGCGACCCCTGCCCCTCCTGTTTTGCCGGTACTGCCTCCCAAGGGGCTTCGCTTTGGCTGACCGGCTCAGCCCTCGGAGGGGCGCGGCCTTCGACGTCCAGTTTGGCCACCCGAAGGGACTCGCTGGCGGCGACGCCTGCCAAAGAACCCTCGACGTCCAGTCTGGCCACCTCAGAACCCTCGACGTCCAGTTCGGCCACCTGAGGGGTCTTTCCTTGGCCGACCGGCTAGGCCCCCGGAGGGCCGCTGCCCTCGACGTCCAGTACGCCTGAGGGATTCTGACCTCATCGCCGGTGGCCGGAAGGTTTCTGCCTTCGTCGCCGGCCACCAGAAGGCTTCTGCCCTCATCGCCGGTGGCCGGAAGGTTTCTGCTCTCGTCGCCGGCCACCAGAAGGCTTCTGCCCTCATCACCGGTGGCCGGAAGGTTTCTGCTCTCGTCGCTGGCCACCAGAAGGCTTCTGCCCTTGTCGCCCGTGGCCAGAAGGTTTCTGCCTTTGTCGCCGGCAACCAGAAGGCTCCTACCTTTCTCTCTGTCCCCTGTTGCCGAGGTCTCTCTGTCCCCTGTTGCCGAGGTCTGTTCCCCCGAGTGACCCTGCTCAGTTTCCCCCGGGTACCCCAGTGACTCTGTTTCCCCGGGGTACCCCAGTGACTCTTTGTCCTCTGTGCCCCTGGACTCTCTGTGCCCTGTGCCTCCGTGACTCTCTGCCTCCCAAAGACTCTCGCCCTCCCTGGGTTGTTTTCTGTTTTTCTTAATCCACCCATTGAGGAGGGGGTACTGTTATGGTTTTGGTATTTTGGTCTTGTATTTTGTTCCATTTGTGTTACCTGGTTTTGTTCATTTCGGTTGCCTGTATTATTGTTTCTGCATGTTCCCTGTGTTTGTATATTTATTCTGTATATTTCTGTTTAGTTATCTTCTTGTCTATTGTGTTTCCCCTGTCTTGACCGTGTTCTGTGTATTGTGCATTTTTTGGTTAATTCCTGTGTTCCCTGTTGTGTTGTGTCAAGTTTCTGTGTTTAAGTTGTGTCATGTTTCCTGCCTGTTTTTCCCAGCTTCCTGTTTTATTTTGATAGTCTGTTTTCTTTTTTCTGTCATGTCTAGTTTGACTTTGTTTTCCCGCCTTTGTTGATTGTCATGCCCCGCCCTGATGTGTTTCACCTGTTGTATCACCTGTCCCTCGTTTGTTCATTACCTCTTGTATTTAAACCCTGTGTTCCCTTTGTCTCTTGTCAGTTCGTTTCGTGTTGCGCCTGCATGTGTATCCCTTTGCGTTCAGCCCTCTGGTTTTTCCTGCCTCTGTTCTGCTGTTTTTTGATATCATTAAATCATTGCGTTTGCACCATCTCCTGCCTGCCCTCCCTCTCTCTCTCTGCATTTGGGTCCACCATCTCCACCACCTCTCACAAGTCTGTGATTACTCCACAATTTAGCTGTAAATATTTTGTGAGTACAATCCGCAACGTAACCAGTAACATTTCTCTGTCAAGTAAATGTAGTAGTACAATGTTTTCCTCTGAGGTAGAAGTACACAGTAAGTCAGTAGTCAGTGGGGTTGCATATTAAGTGCTTGGGGGCCTTCTGTAAGTCATTTTGGGGTACAGGAGAAAGCTACAAGCAGCAATACCACAGGCCAAGCAATCAGCCCAATCTAAGTCCCGTTTAGAATGAATATGGACCATCCTAAAATTTCAAATCTTAGTTTATCTTCATTATCATTAGTTAAAATCATTCCAAGTGATCTTTAACTGAATAAACATCCTCCAGATGATTATATTTTTCTTAAATCCATCGGAAAAGATTAGATAAGAGACCCGAGGTATCAGTCACACAACATATGAAAAACAGCTTTCAATTTAAATTTAAATTGAATTTCAAGTAACGTTAAAGTATTTCCCTGCAACCTTGATGAATGGAATATTAAATAATCGTTTTTGATTATTTAATTATATTACAAAGTCAGATGGTCAGTTTACCCTGAGATAACTCAATTTATCCACTCACTCAGATCAAAGTTGAGCCACAGACAGCAAGGTTACAGGAGTGTCAGGTACAGCCTGACTCTGACCAGTAAAACTGACTTCCCATTAGCGCTAGCTTTACAGCCGGTCGTTCAGGCCCAGTCAAAACAAAGCTGCTTAGCGCCAGCATCATGTGTAAAATATAGGGAAGTTAACTGCTGAAAGTCAAAGACGTTTTGGCGCTGGTGGTTTTCCTTTGGCGCTGTCAAAAACTACTTTGGGGGATGTGAAAAATGCACACTCGTGCATTTACCTTCTGTGAATTGCAGGCTGTGGAAAGTTTTTAGACTCTACACTGCAGCACACCAACACGGTGCTCTGTGCAGAACGAAGCTGGTGGGAGAGTGTCTCCGGTCTAGCCTTCCTGTGTGTGCTCACACACGTTTTTTGTTACTAATAAGGTTTATTTTGTTTACTTTTATGGTTTATAATGTAGCATTATCAGGGGGAAACAAGGGAGTATGTTAGTGCATAGTGAGTTAACTGTGTCCTTTTGGTTTTTAATGTGTCCGAGACGCGTCACTGCTGTTATAATGGTGTTGCAGTTGTGCTCTTATAGCATTATACTGTTGTTGCTTTAATATTGATGTAGCATCATAGTGCTGTCCTGGAATTCTAATTCCGTTGTAATGTAGCACCATAATGCTGTCGTTGCAGATGCGTTGCTCCAACATTATGAAGCTGTTGTTGCTGTGGTGATAGTGTATGAAAATTGTGGTGTTGGCGTGGCTTCAGGGCCTTATGAAGCTTTGAAGCACTGGGCTGCAGGCCTGCTGAGATTAGAAGGTGGCAATGCTGTTCTTGGCTCCATTATTCATTGGCTGTTGCACATTTTGTTTTGGAGCAAAACACGCATTGACATCAAAGGCAAAATGGGAGAGGGGAGGAAAACAGCCCAGTGTCTTAAAAAACCCATGTTGCATTTATGTATTTCATTATCTGGCCCAGGAGCAGAGGAGAGGATGGAGCAGGAGGCGAGAGATAGAGAGAAGGATGGAGAGGACTAGGACTGATTGTGTTATCACAGTGTTTACATTAAACACCCAAAGGCTGAAAGGCCCTGGATGGATTAGAGCCACAAGAGAGAGTTTGTGTGTGTGCTTATGTATGTATGTATGTATGTTATAGTGACCTGCTCAGTTTTGCACGAATCCCTATCTCTACCTCCACCTGTCTCGCTCACCTCCAGACCCACATACACATATTAACCAGTTGTATTCATACACCCACTTTATGGCAGTCCAAACATTGCTGTTGTTAAGGAAATAATAAGAATGGCATAGGCCAGCCATTGGCTGGATGTGGCTGAGTCTTTCCATAGATGTCTCTGTAGTTGATATGTTCCAGTCCCCATCCACCACCTCAGATCCCTGTCAGATCTAAGCGAGTGGAGCTACAGTGCAGCCTTGGCCTCTGTATCTAGACAGCAACGGATAACTGAATGATAAGGGGTGACTTACTGATCAGAGGTAAGGATTGTGGAGACAAATCTCAAACTGAAAACTAGTTCAAACCAAATAGTGCTGATCTGTGTGTGGAAACAAGTGTAGCGTAAATGCATTTATTTGTAAGAAAGATGACGTGGAGTAATTGCACTCAACTTTGGGCTATCAGAAAGGATCAGTATTTATACTGAGTAATAGCATTTAAATTGAATTATGGATTAATGGACAGGAGGAGTGGGGGATCGAGCCTCTAACCCTTTGATCAGTAGACAACCCGCTCTGCCTCTTCAAGTGAGCCAAACTGATTTGATACAATAAGTACACATAACCTTGGTTTAAACATATATAATATCCTGAACTTTACATTGAAAAGTGTTGCATTATTCTTCAACTGTCTGTTTGCCTTCATGTTTGTAGGAGTTAATGTGATAAATGTATGGTTCTAATGCATGCACCCTGTGAAAGTTTGTATCCAGCCCAATGTCCCGGGTGGTGGATAGGCATCTCAAAGCATGCATTCTTTTAGACACACTGCTGTCTCTGGAGTCATACATCACAGAAATTCCACACTTCAGAAAGGACACTCTCGTCAAGGTTTTAACCATTATTGCAGAAATATGCACTTTAGTTTGCCGGTGTGGCTCTACTCATGTCATGCTCTGGGTAAATCTGAGCAAGCTTCACACAGACTTTCCCTGCTACACAACATTTAATGAACATGAACAAACGTCAAACTTCACGCATGATTAACTGATAATACAGGAGGAAGCTGGGAAGGTTGAGGGAGTTAAACTTGTGAAAGCAGGTAGCAGTGGAGCAGCATGGCTGCAGCGTGAACATATTATAATCAGTGTTTTCATTAAAAAATGGATTAGATAAAGTGTCACTTATAGTAATGGATCCACAGAGAATTATTTACAATTCTGCAGTTCTCTTTAGCTCTAAGGAGCATTTTGGTGTCTTTCAGTTAATTGTTTTCTAGGCAAACAACTAAATGTTTTAGTTCAGTCTCGCTGCTCTCGCACCCCATCACTCATCGCTGTATACATCAACAGTGTGGTTTGAATATTAACATCCTGTTTAGCTAGTGGGTTTGCATAAATGCACAAACATGAATGTTTTGTTAGATCACCTAGTTCAGCGTGGAATGTTTCCCCTTGCTGTGTGATGGCTGGACAGGTGCTTTAGACGTTTTGAGAGAGGAGTCAGTCACTGTGAGCCCATCAAGTCATCCTTCTCTCCCTCTGCCCATGTTGTAATCATCAGAGGCAAAATTCAGGGGCCCTCCAATCACTCTGCTCTCTCCCCTTTTCTCCTTCATTGCCCCTCTTCTCCCCCCACTGTTAGGCAGTGTTGAATGGGTTATTACCAGTGTCTCTCCATGCTATCCAGGGTCATTAATACATGCCAGCTCTGTACACACCAACTCCTCACTTCATTTATCCCAGCACGCCTTTCAATTTAATCAAAACTGCAGCAGCAGGACACACACACACACACACACACACACACACACACACACACACACACACACACACACACACACACACACACACACACACACAGAGATTAGTTCTAACGACTGTAAGGGGAACTTCTTGTGTGGGATTAAAAAATTGAATTCAGCGATGGATACACACAATCATTAATTATAGGTTATTTTCCATCAGCACTTGCTGATGCTGCCTAGCTCAGTCTGTTGCATACATCACATTTTACCATTTAAAAAAATGGTAAAATGGGCTGCATTTATATAGCACTTTTCTAGTCTTAGCGACCACTCAAAGCACTGCAGGCAGCATTTACCCCATTCACAAACACATTCATACACTGGTGGCAGAGGCTCATACACTAGTGGGCGGCTTCCATGAGCAGGTGGCACCTTGTATGGCAGCCTTGGCCACCAATGTATGAATGTGTGTGTGAATAGGGTGAATGGCATACCAACAGTCCCGATTTACATGGGAGTCTCCCTACTTTCAACCCTTTTTCTTGCCTTGCTCCTGATTGGTAATTTGTTCTGCTAATCTCTCGATTTCATAGTGATAGGACTCAAATAGGTGTATCCAGAAAAAAAAGAAAATGGACGAAACAGCTTCTAAAAAGAAGTATATGATTTAATTAAATCAGAGTTTGGCTTTGTGAAACAAGAGAAATGTATTAGAAGAACTGAGTGAATTATATAAAGTCTGTTTGATAAATGAATTCACGTTTTAAATGACTGACAACAATACAAATAAAGTCTTCAACTGTAGGAAAACCTACATTAACATATTGTTAAACTTAATGGAGCAGAGTTTACTGGTAAACATCTACTCATAAAAGATAATTTACGATTTGTAACGACTCATAAACAGACACTATTTTGGCCAACATGATACAACATAATGGTTCCCAGATAAAATCTCATCAGTCTTTAATGTGCACCATCAATTTTCTAAAATTTAACTAAATGTGCTGTTTTTGTTACTGATGGGCTCAGAGTGCTATTCTAAGTGTCTGATAAAATTATGGAAAGAGAGAGATCCCTACAGAGACAGAGCTTTTTGTTAAAGAGTAAAATCCTTTTTTTAACCAGAAACGGCTCATCACCAAACCCACCAGACTCCATGTAAATAATTAGTACTTTTAGCGTGTATAGAGCCAGCATATCTCCACCAGACTCCATGTAAATAATCTGCACTTTTAGCGTGTATAGAGCAAGCATATCTCCACCAGACTCCATGTAAATAATCTGCACTTTTAGCGTGTATAGAGCCAGCATATTTCCACCAGACTCCATGTAAATAATCTGCACTTTTAGCGTGTATAGAGCAAACATATCTCCACCAGACTCCATGTAAATAATCAGGACTTTTAGCGTGTATAGAGCCAGCATATCTCCACCAGACTCCATGTAAATAATCAGCACTTTTAGCGTGTAAAGTGTCAGTATATCCCCACATGTAAAAGGGTGAATTAAGAGTTTATTTCAACCAAACCAGAGTGGTGATTGTTGGAACAGTGCCAAGATGGCTTTTGATAGTTTTATTTTGTTGAATAAAGTGTGTTTTATGCTTGATAAAATTACTGTTTATTGTGTTTCATGGTAAACAACAATGTTAAACTTATCTTTAACAAAAACCCTAACCCTCTGTGGGGATCCTTTCCACTATATTGTCACGCACTTTGAATAATAATCTGGTCATGTCAGTGGCAAAACAAGCACTTTTTGTGGACCTAAGGGCGTTTTCACACCTGTAGTTTGTTTGCTTTGGTCCGAATCAGTTGGTGAGGTAGTAAACTTGGAGCGGTTTGCCCTCCATCGGTTTGGTTTGGTTTCACACCTGGAAAAATCAAAGCGTACCAAAATGCGTCATTACAAATCAGGCAAGAATGTCCATCCCTCTTATTGATCGGATATGTCTGGGGGTGGGAGCAAGAAAGTAAATACAGGAAGAAGATCCTGTGTTCTGGTCTAGTGGTCAAACCAGCTCATTTCATTAAAATTATCAGACATTGTTTAGCAAGAGACGTGACTACGTCTGCTCTGCTCACCGAGACTTCGCTCTGCTTGCCGGCTTCTGTCTCCAATTTTAGCGGCAGCTGGTTTGACCACGGAGATACGAGTGACGGACGGCGAGCTTGACCGCTGTCTATTTCTGTGATAGAAACAATGCAAGCTGCTACAGTTTGCTGCTCTTCTGCATCGCAGATTGCTAAACACACCTGACCACAGGAGACATTAGCGCAGACTGGAGGAGTACATATAGTTGGTGCGGTTCGAGTACTGATCACGTTCTCACCACAAACGAACCGCTCCAGATTTCGATTGAAAGTGTACCGAGACCACCTCATCAAGCAGGTCTCGGTACACTTGTTTGGTCCGCACCAGAGTTCGATTGCCGCGTTCTCACCTGCCCAAATGAACCACACCAGCGGGTCAACCGAAATAAAGGCTGTCGGTGTGAAAACGCCCTTTATTGAAGGTGCGCGATTGCCCATTGACATTACATTGTGTTATGGTTTTGGTATTTTGTCTTGTATCTTTGTTCATTTATGTTGCCTGGTTTAGTTATTTCTGTATGTTTCCTGTGTTTGCACATTTTTTCTGTTCCCTGTTGTGTTGATCTGTCCTGTGTACTGTGGTCTGTGTATTTAGTTGTGTATTTCCCTGTTTATGTTCTGCTTCCTGTTTTATTTTGATAGTCTGTTTTCTGTCCTGTCATGTCTAGCTTTACTTTGTTTTCCTGCTTTTGTTGATTGCCCTGCCCTGCCCTAATGTGTTTCACCTGTTGTACCACCTGTCCCTCATTTGTTCATTACCTCTTGTATTTAACCTCCGTGTTCCCTTTGTCTCGTGTCAGATCATTTTGTATTCCCGTGCCGTCAGTCTGTGAGTCTTTTTTGTATCCTGTTTTGCTCCTGCTTTTCTGTTTTATTCCCTGCCGGACGTTGTGAGTTTTTCCAGTCTCTGTACTGCCGTTTTTTTTGTGTTATATTAAACTCTTACATCCTACCACCTCCTGCCTGTCCGCCTCTCTCTGCATTTGGGTCCTCTTTTCCTTGCTCCCTCGTCACAACATTGTAGCTTGTTTCTCTGACTGCTGACTG
The DNA here is from genome assembly GCA_023566125.1 of Zingel zingel. NCBI lineage: Eukaryota > Metazoa > Chordata > Actinopteri > Perciformes > Percidae > Zingel > Zingel zingel. Next base: position 30,325,401 of record CM042334.1, read on the forward strand.
CAGAGATCTCTCTTAATACTGGACCAATGTCAAAGATTGTTGTTCCTATCAGTCACTTAGACAGAAAAACATAGGCAAATATGGTCACGGTTCAACAAACCTGAAGTTACCCTTTCACATTGTAAAAGAAAGGGAATTCCACTATGTGATTCTTAAAATAGAAAAAGTGTTTACCTGGCAGGGATTTCCCAGTGCCTGATGGGAGGAGAAGCGAGAGGGACGGAGTGGAAAATGGAGCTGAGGTCTTGGCTAATCCTCTGCTCAGGTGTCAGAGGGGAGTGTTATCTACTGTAAATATTAGCTGTGACATGCTTCTGGTATGTGGTGGTCCCAGGTTACACGCTACCTGCTAAGCTGACACATGGGTCAAAATAACACCAGCCATAAAAAACAAGCTGATCCTGCCGCTGCAGCCACAATCAGGATGAGGATCACATCAATAGGACCACAGAGGGTGGGGACTACTTGCTGATCGACTCGTTTCTGTTTTTCTTTTTTGCTGTTGTACTCTCAGTCTCTGTCTCTCTCTCCATCCTTCCTCATTTTGTGAAAGTGCTGAACAAAAATAGCGTAATGCTCTCTATTGATATTCATTGAGAGAAACCCTCTAGGGATTGAAATGACTTTCTTTGTTTCATGTGGCGACCTTCGAAAATCCCAAAGACCCCCCTCCCCCCCAATCTCTCTCTCTTCATGAATAAAGCCAGCAGAGGTGTTTTAGTGATTCAGCTCTTATTTGTCTGGCCGCAGCGGCTTTCCCTGCACTATCTCATGGCCCAGGGGAGGGATTAAAGCACGGCTCAGAAAAAATCTAATATTTCTGCGGACAGCCTTTTTATCAGTGGATGTGTGTGTATGTTTGTCCGTGTGTTTGTGCTGAAGAGGATGATACAATGTTGACTCCTCGGCCAGGAGAGAGGCCCCTTAGCTTAACACTGTGATTTAGATTTAGAGAGCTCGGGGAGGTTTAAATACCCAACTGAGGAGAAATGGTTAAGTTTGTTGTCAAATTATAATGATATATTATATTTAACTTTATATATTTTTATATATTTTAGATCTTGCCTCAATCTTCATTATATTTTCAGTATTACATAAGACCAATCCAGGTGATTGTTGTTTGTGCAAACAAGAGTTGCTAATCATAAAAGATGCATGACTTTCCATGGTGCATTTAAATTTCATGAATTCAAACACAAATGTGTGGATCATTTTAAGTTCGATATTCAGACGGGGTTACTTACTCCTCAATAACTTGTGACAGAAAAAGAAAAAATTCACTGGATTTGGATGGCTGTTGGACATGTTACTTTTTCCCAATGATCAGGTTTTGAGGCCTGACACCTTGAAAAGCTTGCATGACTTTAGCGTTACTCTTGGGTTGGGTATACATGTATCGGATTTTGACACTGTGGCGGTGGCAGATTAGAAAATGTTCACAGGAATAACCAGTGAAAAATGTGTGTGGAAAAAAAAAGGATATTCAGTGAGTACCTGATTCCCTTCTGTCGCTGACCGGGCAGTTAGTTAACAGTTATTTAAAGGGCATGAATTTGTACCATCCAATCCAATCTCGCTGACCTTTATGAAGCATCTCTTGTGGAGCAATTCATACTCCAGCAGGGTTATATACAGGAGTATTGGATGGGAAGATACACAGCTAATACAAGCTTCCTCCATCAGGGACTCTCCGGGTCATCATTTGCTCACAGGTCAGCAGTGTTAGACCATTTGAAATGGGACAACCGTACAAATTCATGAGTCAAAGTTGAACTCAATACTCGCCTCTGTGAGCAAATCTACTGCTTACAGTGGTTCCATTGAAATAATGTTGGTCTTAGCTTTATTTAAACACTGGTGTGAGCGGGAACTCTGTGTGACATGTGTTCATGCCTATACCGTTAGAGGCAGTGCAACTGCATTTGAAGTCAATAGACCGTAGGAATGTGCATCTTCGATCTGAGGCTGATGCAGTACGAATCTCAATGCATTGCTAACGAGTAGTCCATGAAGAACACATTCAATTATGATATATCAACAGAAGTTCTGTTAATAGCCTATATCATAATCAGTCAGAATCCTCTCTGCTTTTACTTGAGTTTGTTGTAAAAGCTAATTCTGACTTTTACTTGAGCAGGGTTTGATATAAGCAATGTCCCTACTACAATATGAGCATGAAGAGATAACACACTTATTACCAGATGGCTGTTTAAATTAAATAATTTTTACTTTAAATATCTGATATTTGCCTGATCAACATGTCTTCTCCTCTTCATAACATTGTTGCAAATAAGCTATGTTGCATGATTTAAGGACAATAACATATATACCAAAACGATATCAAAAATGTTATCAATAATTGTTCTTTTTTAACCAAAATACACAATATTGATTCCTGGTGATCATCGACATTGGAAGTTCACAAAGAGTGAGTGAAGGCAGCAGTGTCCTGGCCTTGACACAGTGAAACTATAGCCTCACCTCACTCTGGCCTTTCAACGTGAATTAAAACAAGCATTACTGTATAATAACTATGAATATTATATATATATATATATATATATATATATATATATATATATATATATATATATATATATATATACAGTGAGGAAAATAAGTATTTGAACACCCTGCTATTTTGCAGGTTCTCCCACTTGGAAATCATGGAGGGGTCTGAAATTGTCATCGTAGGTGCATGTCCACTGTGAGAGACAATCTAAAAAAAAAATCCAGAAATCACAATGTATGATTTTTTAACTATTTATTTGTATGATACAGCTGCAAATAAGTATTTGAACACCTGAGAAAATCAATGTTAATATTTGGTACAGTAGCCTTTGTTTACAATTACAGAGGTCAAACGTTTCCTGTAGTTTTTCACCAGGTTTGCACACACTGCAGGAGGGAGTTTGGCCCACTCCTCCACACAGATCTTCTCTAGATCAGTCAGGTTTCTGGGCTGTCGCTGAGAAACACGGAGTTTGAGCTCCCTCCAAAGATTCTCTATTGGGTTTAGGTCTGGAGACTGGCTAGGCCACGCCAGAACCTTGATATGCTTCTTACAGAGCCACTCCTTGGTTATCCTGGCTGTGTGCTTCGGGTCATTGTCATGTTGGAAGACCCAGCCTCGACCCATCTTCAATGCTCTAACTGAGGGAAGGAGGTTGTTCCCCAAAATCTCGCAATACATGGCCCCGGTCATCCTCTCCTTAATACAGTGCAGTCGCCCTGTCCCATGTGCAGAAAAACACCCCCAAAGCATGATGCTACCACCCCCATGCTTCACAGTAGGGATGGTGTTCTTGGGATGGTACTCATCATTCTTCTTCCTCCAAACACAGTTAGTGGAATTATGACCAAAAAGTTCTATTTTGGTCTCATCTGACCACATGACTTTCTCCCATGACTCCTCTGGATCATCCAAATGGTCATTGGCAAACTTAAGACGGGCCTTGACATGTGCTGGTTTAAGCAGGGGAACCTTCCGTGCCATGCATGATTTCAAACCATGACGTCTTAGTGTATTACCAACAGTAACCTTGGAAACGGTGGTCCCAGCTCTTTACAGGTCATTGACCAGCTCCTCCCGTGTAGTCCTGGGTTGATTTCTCACCTTTCTTAGGATCATTGAGACCCCACGAGGTGAGATCGTGCATGGAGCCCCAGTCCGAGGGAGATTGACAGTCATGTTTAGCTTCTTCCATTTTCTAATGATTGCTCCAACAGTGGACCTTTTTTCACCAAGCTGCTTGACAATTTCCCCGTAGCCCTTTCCAGCCTTGTGGAGGTGTACAATTTTGACTCTAGTGTCTTTGGACAGCTCTTTGGTCTTGGTCATGTTAGTAGTTGGATTCTTACTGATTGTATGGGGTGGACAGGTGTCTTTATGCAGCCAACGACCTCAAACAAGTGCATCTAATTTAGGATAATAAATGGAGTGGAGGTGGACATTTTAAAGGCAGACTAACAGGTCTTTGAGGGTCAGAATTCTAGCTGATAGACAGGTGTTCAAATACTTATTTGCAGCTGTATCATACAAAGAAATAGTTAAAAAATCATACATTGTGATTTCTGGATTTTTGTTTTTAGATTATGTCTGTCACAGTGGACATGCACCTACGATGACAATTTCAGACCCCTCCATGATTTCCAAGTGGGAGAACTTGCAAAATAGCAGGGTGTTCAAATACTTATTTTCCTCACTGTATATATATAACCCCAACTGCTCAGTGGAGCTGCTCAGTGGCCAGCAGATCAGACTGTGGTGGTACTGGGCAGCTTCCAGGTATGAATGTGATCAGATCAGACTGTGGTTGTACTGGGCATCTTCCAGGTATGAATGTGATTAGATCAGACTGTGGTGGTACTGGGCATCTTCTAGGTATGAATGTGATTAGATCAGACTGTGGTGGTACTGGGCAGCTTCCAGGTATGAATGTGGTCAGATCAGACTGTGGTGGTACTGGGCATCTTCTAGGTATGAATGTGATCAGATCAGACTGTGGTTGTACTGGGCAGCTTCCAGGTATGAATGTGGTCAGATCAGACTGGTTGTACTGGGCAGCTTCCAGGTATGAATGTGATCAGATCAGACTGTGGTAGTACTGGGCAGCTTCCAGGTATGAATGTGGAACTGTGTGAATGTGACACATCGTCGTTGCAAATGAGAAGTTGTTCTCGATCAACTTACCTAGATAAATAAAGGTTACATAAAATAAATAAAAAATAAATATCTGATTAATGAATTAACAATTTGGAAACGTGTTTTTCCCTTTGCCGGGCCAATCAAAATATACCAGGGGCTAGTAAAACCCTGATCTACTGGCCCGGTGGTGCCAGTGGGGACATTTTTTTATGTTGGACACTGCTTGAGTAATTAGTTATGAGAATATTTGTATGCTAATTTTACTCAGTAGCCTTAATAATTTCAGTACTCTACCACTGCATATAAGCTATCTCACTTTGTCTCAGGCTCATGCATTGCCAAAAGTGGACCTTCTCTCAGTTTTCCTTCTAATAAAGGCTTTCGTCAGGGTGGGAACATCGAAGACATCCAAAATGTCACCGTGAGCAGAGTAGCCCAGCATCTCGCGACTATGCTTATCGGCGTTGCCAGGTCATTTTGTCGTAAGCCTGTTGTAATGTAAACCTATGTGAAGCTTGACAAAAAGTCTGTGCTGATGCACAAACCAACACAGGCACACTCTGCACGTACACATACACACATGGGCTAATTTATAAGAGGTTATACAAAATAATGTGGCAACAATCAAACTACAGCTGTGTCTGAACTACATAACTCTCGCTACAGCCTGAGTGATTTTTGAGGCTGAAAGTAACATCTTTATTTGAAGAAAAAAATAATAATATTAAAGGTATGTTATTCCTTTTTTGAATATGAAGACAAAAAAAGAAAACTTGATTAGAATCCCTTACATTTAAATATAACATAATTGTAAATTGAGTGGGACATATAGGGTCAAAATAAACTTCAATACTTTCTGTAGGACAAACACTGTTTCTAAATGACCTCACACATGTTGATTTCTTTACATTTCTTGTAATATGCTGTCATAGACAATGATCCTAATATGTTAAAAGTATTACATATCAGGCTCATAAGCTAAAATCTAACAATATTTGCCATGCCAGTGATCTATCAAACTCTAATTGTAAGCAGGTTTTGAGTCTGTAGTACATTTACAATGAAAATCCTCAAAGAGAAGATAAAATGGTCCTGATTTTTGACTGTAGTCCTGATGTCTGGATACTGAGCAGTGCTTCCTGTGCAGGAGTGCAGACAACAAATAGGTCTATCTGATTGGCTGCTCTGGAGATGAGAGAACAGTCTGAAGACAGAGTCTCCAGGTGGAGCTTGAACTTTGAGCCTTCTCTAGAATCTAGTGTGTGTATATATATATATATATATATATATATATATATAATATGAGTGAGTCAATCCTGCTGCGTTGGAGACTAATTTTAATTCCATCTTCCTCAAGTTCTGTTGACCAAATTGGATTATGCTTCATGAAGTGCCCTCGTGGTAAATTACTCACGAGAGTTTAGAAAAGTGGAATCGAGCATGGAGTTGACTCAGGGAGAACGGTAGAGATTGGCAGAAGAAGTGCGTTTCGCCGCTGAGGATGAGCGGTTATTGTTTATCTGTGGAAGGTGAGCAGGTTGAATGCAGATGCTTGATGATGATGAGGTTTGCGGCCGCTACAGCTTCAGCCTGAGATCAGAGGCAAAGAGAGGATGTATCTAGCCCTCTCTTTTTTCTCTGTCTCCCTCCAGCCTGTCCATAGTGCTTGCTCACAAGTTCAGTTGATTGTTAATTGTTGAAGTTTGTTTTCCTTGGAGGACGGGAGGCTCTCCTCTGATCCGCCCTGCTTAGCATGGAAGAGTTCTCACATCCTTCACTGTCTGCCCCTCCCTCTCTTGTTTTTTCTTAGTTACTCATTCTCTCCCTCTCACCTTTTCCTTTAAACTCCGTTTCTTTGTCTCAATCCTTGCTCTCCCCAACCAACCTGCGTGCCACGCTGATGTTTGAAAAGTGTTCTCTATCCCAGGGTTGATTCATCCCAATTATGACTAATTAACATGAGCTTCATTTGTTTGTGTGTCACAGCTGATAAAATCCTAAAGAAAAAGTGTGAATTATTGCAACAACATTGTACTGTAGAAACATGATGACGTTATTAAAACAAAGTCTGATGGGGCCACAGCAAACCAAGTTTGTCCAGATTATCTGAATTACTTTATTTGGAGGACAAAGTGAAATAAAAGTAGAATGTCTGTATCCGTTTTTGTTATTTGAGATTATTATTTGAATTTAATTTCAAATATAAATCACAAACAATAAAAAAACACTGTGTAATCATAAACAAACAACAACTAACTTGTTTTCTTTCTCTGTCGAGTTAAATGAAGTTGCCATCTGTAGAAAGGACCTGATGAAAGCCATTCATCTATATGTAGATGTTTTCAATAAGTAAAATATGTGTGTGTGTGTGTGTGTGTGTGTGTGTGTGTGTGTGTTTGTGTGTGTGTGTGAGAGACAAAATTAAATTTTAGTTATAATAATGGTTTTACAGATATATAAAGAGACTTATATTCTTACACACACCATAGGCCCTTAATACATACACATGCATATAGACATGTATTTGTGCAGAGTGATGGGTCTGCCGCATAGCACAGCACCCTGAGCAGTTAGTTGTTCATTGCCTTGCTTTAGGGCACCTCAGCAGTGCCCAAGAGATGAACTGGCACCTTTACAGCTGCTAGTCCACACAAACGTTGCTAGAATGGGATGAAAAAGAAAAAATGCAGTTTGAATTGAGAAATATAAAGAGAGAGATTTTCTCCATAGAAATACTAGAGGAATGGGAACGAGTGCCTTGCTATTTCTGTACTGTTCGCCCCACCTAGTGGACAGACAGCTTTACTACAACAAAGGGTGAACTTTTTCTGTCGCAATAACTAACTCAGAAAAACATAATGCATTACTTTATACATTTTATTTCTTTCTTATACATTTTGTTTATCTTCGTAGCTTAAATATACTTTTATTTTGTGATTTGTATGAACACTGACATGAACATGTTTGCAGTTGACATTCTTTATGTATGGTATTTTTTGTATTTTCATTCATTACTTTTTCTCTGTATGTTTCTAGTTAACACACTTACTACACATACTGTACTTTCTCTAATTCATTGTTTTTAAATTAAATCTGTTCTTCATCCCTGTTTTTGCACCTTCACACACACTTCCTGTGGTTTAGACATCATGAGCCGGCAGAGAGAATGACAGTGGTCTGAACTTATCAGAGGCTATTAAAGGCAAAAAAATAATATCTGTTTTAAAATGTGCCATACTTCACTCCAGATTGTAATGTCTGTGTGTATCCGGCAGCAGAGTGTCTAAGCTGCCAACAGATGGCAGTGTAAAACTGCAGTAGTGTCAGCATAAAAATCTGGAGAGTAACGAAGTCACAGATCCACTCCCACATAAATACTGTTCCACTGACCAATGGTCTTTTTAATGGTATGGACACACTCTTTATGGATGTAAGTTTGTTCATTCAGACCTAACAGGCTGGTTGTATAAATGAGATACAGACTAAGGATGACTCAGGTTTACTCACAGGTGAAGAGGAGTAATAACCCTGTAATCCTATCACAATGCAATTTAATGTATTGAATATAGACACAGATAAAAAGGTTTTACAACTTGTTTATTTTAGTATTGCCATATTATAATTAGCCGATACTTAACAACAATGAAACAAATCATTATATGTCATCTTTAAAAGCATATTAAACAACCAAAGAGTGATAGTGTAAGCCACAGAAAACCGAAACAAAGGAATAGAGAACAAGATGTGGTGTATTTCAGCCAGTTACCTCAGGTTTGTCTGTATTCTGTGTGTGTGTGTGCGTGTGTGTGTGTGTGTGTGTGCGTGTGCGTGTGTGTGTGTGTACGTGTGCGTGCGTGTGTTTGTGTGTGTGTGCGCGTTCACTCTGCAATCAGTCCATACACAGAGGCACAGCTGTACAGGAGAAATAAGAGTGAAATCCCGGTGTGTTTTAAAAAGCTGCATTTATTTCCATTATTAATTATAGTCATTACTGCTGTCTCCTCCCGCTGAGGCAGTGGGGGTGGGGGGCAAGAGAGGGAGGAGAAATGATAAGTAAGAAAGAGGAGAAAAAGAGGAATGAGGAGAAAAAACAGGTGTGATGTGAAGGGGCACAGAAAGAGAAGGATTGGTGAGAGGGAAAAGGAAAGATGGTGAGAAAAGACGAGAGGATGATTGAGCGAGTTGGTTTGAAAGTTTAGCTTGGCATCGTTTTTACATTTATACTTGCTGTTTTAGACACCTGCCGTGTGACAGGTCTTTCCTGGGAAAAAATCCCACACTGCAAAGTAGTTAGGGAGATCACAGATGAACAGATGGAAGAGAACAGAACCATCAACAACAGAACAGAGACATTCAAACAGAACTTGTTTGTAAATCCTATGTACAGACACTTTATAATACTATTAATTAGGCCTGTCAATCAATTAAAAGATTTAATGGTGATTCATCGCAAGATTGTGCATAGTTAACTTGTGATTAATCACACTTTTTTATCTGTTCTAACTGTATTTTAAAAGGGATATTTTCTAGATTTTAATGCTCAAGTGGCATTTGAGACTGGAGGTACTCAGGTGGTAACTCAATTCCCATCAACAGTACATGCAAATAACTTTACACAAAAAGTTTTGGCAGCTCATTACCTGGACTTTGCCCTGTAATAAAATTTTTTTTAAAAAAACGAAATAATGTGTGTAGGTTTCCTATGGTTAAAATACAGAACATTTAAACGACAAACGACAAACGCCAGGGAAAAGAGCAGCAAAAACATCAGAAAAAGCATCAAAGAGGTGAAAAAAACGACTTTAATCCCCCAAAACCAACCTTGTGGCCAACAAAATTTGGCGGAGCACATTTATGCAATTTGAAATGTTAAAATATACAAACACACAACTGTTAAAGCTATACTGTGTAGTTTATGTCTCCCCCATGAGGAATTCTAAGTAATGACGACAACACTGTCAGCGCGTCCACATGATACAAGCCCCCCCCCCCCCCTGCTCCTCCTCCACAGTAGCTAGTAGCCAAGGAGGACACAGAGGATTAAAAGACATGATGGACTCTTCAGAAGAGGTCATTATCGTCACTCGAGTTTCCGAGCGGGAAAGTCACCGGACGCCACAATCTTCCGAACATAGTCATACTGAGAAATCCAGAGAGAGTTGTGTGGAGCTGATAGTCTTAATTAGCTTTGTAGCAACTCATTTGGCAATGGCTTGAATATAACGGACGTTTATTAATATCAAAAGGTTACGCACAAAAAAAATGTATACACAGAGTGTCTCCACAAGACTACACAGAGTGTAGTCTACACAGAGTGTAGTCTTGTGGCGAGAACCATCTGGAAGGGCTTTTGAAACTGAAGTTGTCATTCAAAAGACCCGTTTCTTTATCCATTTCTGCTCAAGGAGCTTTGTTTCTTTTTCTCTGGGTCTTGAGCTGCTTTTTAATGATTTAGTTAAAAATAGGCATAGGCATATGAGATTCTGACGGTATGATAACCTTCAGTAAAAATACCACGTTTTCACGGTATTGCAGTATGGCAGTTACAGCTTTAAAGGGGTGATAGAATGATTATATAGGGTATTTCACACTGTTCCTTAAGGTCTCCTAATAAGGTATGTAACATTGGTTGGACTGAAAATTGCCCGAATGCTATTTTATGGGCCCTTGCTCATGAATATTTAGATGAGCTGCGCGCTGATTGGTTTGAGTGAACCACATAGAAACACATTGGAGACGAGACAGCAGATCTCATATTTCAGACACTGCAAAGATATACATTGTTTGTCTACTATTTCGATATTAAATTCACTTCTGAGACTTTTGTATGCGAGAATTCAACTATATAAAGCCCAAATATGCCCAAATAAATATAGTTTTATAAAAATTGATGGCTAATTGCAAATTTGGTAAGGCGTGTCGGACTTTAGGAGCTCCAGACAGTCTGAAGAGACAGTGGCAACCTCCATACCCAGTGAAAGTCACCGTTTCTCGGTTACTGGACTACCGGGGCTCGGGGCTCCACGGAGCTCTGCGGAGCTGGCCAGCTGCCAGCTGCCGGCATAACTAGAATAATTTACAGTTTGAATTTCGTCACGCCACTTATATTACAGCTACCCCAAGGTCTTATAAAGTTAACAATTGTGTCCGCTTTCAATTTAATGCAATTTTGTGAACATGAGGGGTTTCGTTAGCTGCCAGCTAGTTCTGTGTACAGATTGCGGCTAGTTAGCTACACTTTCGGCATAATTATCGTATATTTACAGTTTGAATTTCGTCACAACATGTATAGCACAGTCATTTAATGCATTTTTGTGAATTGTAGGGGTCTCCTTAGGAGGAGCTGCTAGCTAGGCTACGTGTCCCATTTAACCCTATGGGAAAGATCGTTGGTACACTTTCGGCACAAATATTGTATATTTACAGTTTGAATTTCCTCATGACATGTATATCAGAGCTCCATAAGGTCTTAACAAAGCTAACACTTTTGTCCGATTTCAATTTAATGCATTTTTGTGAATTTTAGGGGTCTCCTTAGGTGGAGCTGCTAGCTAGGCTATGTGCCCCATTTAATCCTATGGGGAAAGATTGTTGCTACACTTACGGCATAACTATCATGTATTTACAGTTTGAATTTCGTCACAGCATGTATATCACAGCTCCCTAAGGTCTTACAAAGTTTAGCTAACACTTTTGTCCGATTTCAATTTAATGCATTTTTGTGAATTTCAGAGGTCTTGTTAGAAGGAGGAGGCAAGCTAGCTAGCTCTCGGTGATAGAGCTCCATCCAGCTCACTCGCGGACAAGAGGCGTTTATTTCCCTGATCGTATGTTTAAAGAACTCAACACACATATCCATTATAAGATTAACTGGAACCTGTGGTAAGAGATTGCGGGCGTAACAAGGTGGCTGACCGCGCTCTCACTCACACACACCGGCCATTTAGCAGGAAGAGGGGAGCTGCAGGCCCTGGAGCTCTGTCAGGGCAGCGGTGTTTGGTATTCCACTGTCAAGTCAAACTGGAGAAAAACGGTTTACATCCTAAGCAGCTGTTTGAAGCTGACGATTGGTAAAGTGGGCGGAACCAATGTGCCCGGCCGAGTTTCGCCTGGGGCTTTAAAAAGGAGGAGGAACAAGAGGGCTTCCAGAAGCACGTAAGAACACTCCACATCCCACATCCCCAAACTGGTATCTAGAAAGGCTGACTTTATACAGGCAAGAATAAAGGAGCACACTGAAAGACTAACACAGAGGTTGAATGCTTTCAATTATTCGACACCAGCTATGAGATTGAGACCCATAACCCTTCCAAAGTTTACTGGGAACAAGCGTGACTTTTACAGATGGAGGAAGGACTGGGAGGCACTGCAAGGGCAAGGTGAACCCACTGGACCGAGAGAGGTGAAGAAGGCTCAATTTCTTGACAGTCTGGAGGACAGAATGATAAGAGACCTCCGCCTCACAAGTTACAACACTGCAGAGGATATTTTCCGTGTCCTAGAGAACCGGTTTGTAAATCATACAGCTATTGCTATTGAAATAGTGGAGGAGCTTCCACCTGTCAAAGGACATCAGCCACGTAAAATAGTGGAATTTATTCAAACTGTGGAGAAGGCGCTTCAGGACTTGAGCGATCTTGGAGACACAGGCGCTATTAAAAATCCACTGATGACAAAATCAATTGAAAACAAGCTTCCAGAAACCCTCAAAAAGGAATAGCTGGTTTATGTTGCTGACAAGATGAATGCTGTGGCACCAGAGAAACGCTTTGACGGTCTCTTTGCATTTCTCAAAGAGCAGGAGGGTATATACGAACAGCTGGAACAACTGAGAGAGGAAGAGCCGAGCAGAAAGGAAACTCGGACTGAACCAAGACATGCCAGAACCAAATCTACCAAGGCAGGAAACGACCACACAGGCTGTGTTGTTTGTGGTGATGTGAAGCACATAAGAAAGCGGTACTTCTGCAAGCAATTTCGAGGGCTAAAGCTGATGGAGAAAAAGGCTGCAGTAAGGAAGTTGGAAGCTTGCAAAAAGTGTCTTGAAGTTCATGATGATGGTTCATACTGAAAACCTGCATTTCTGTGTAAAAATCAAAGCTGCAAGGATGAGAATACTCCTGAGCATCATTTTTTATCTGTGCCCCAATTATGAGATGAGGAAAAGCTGTGTGGATTAGAGAAGAAGTAAATTCGGTCCAGACTTCCACCAGAGTTGGCCAAACAGTGCCGGAATGTGTTCTCCAACACTGCATCCAGAGCTTTCAACACTGCAAAAGATCAGCCGAGCCTCCTGAAGCCAGATGGATTGCAAGAGCACCCAGTGATAATGATGCTTTTGGAGGCTATAGCAAATGCTGGACATAAAGTTGGAACATTAATTGACTTGGCTTCAGATACTAACTACATAACTCACAGATCTGCAAGTAGGCTGAACCTCGGGAGTGAAGACATCACTCTCATTGTCCATGGAGTTGGAGGGATGAAGGTCCATGTAGAGACAATGCGCTACCTTCTAAAAATCTGAGTAAAGACTCCCAAGGGCACACTCAAGTCACACCAGTTGGTTTGTTATGGATTGGACAGCATTGTCCACAAGCATGTGACACGACAGCAACTGCAAAAAAGACCAAAAGAAATACATTTGCTCATAAGCCACAGGGAAGGTCAGCTAGCGCCACAGAGGAAGAGAGCTGTTGGAGATCTAGTGCTGTGGTAGGGACCACTAGGAAAGACTGTCAGAGGGTGTCATCCTGAGTTGTTTGAAGAGCTTAGCATGTCAGCCCACATGTCCAAAACACACTTCGCAAGGTCAATGAGAGCAGCTGCTTTAAAGTATGAGGAGCTCACTGATGTAGTCCCTGAACATTCCCCACCAAGCAAAGAGGTCGTGGTCAAGGTCCATGAGTCATGTACATCAACCATAAATCGGGACTTCTTGGACTGGTGGAAGTGGGATAGTATTGGAGCAGCATGCAAGCCAAAGTGCAGAGGGTGCCGCTGTGGAAACTGCCAGCCAGGAGGAAAAGAAATGACTCTTGCTGAGGAAAGAGAGCTTGAGGTGGTAAGGGAAGGTGTCACCTATGTCACAGGAGACAGCCACAGCAAAGACCCACATTGGCATGCCATCTATCCTTGGTTGAAGGACCCAGCTTCTCTACCAAATAACAAAAGGACAGTTGAAGCCACATTTCTCAGGACAGAGAAACAGCTATCTAGAGAACCTGAGTGGAAAAGCGCCTACATGGCTCAGGTGCACGACATGGTAGACCAAAAAGCTGCAGTGAAATTGTCTGAAGACGACATTGGCAACTGGAATGGACCAGTGTGGTACGTGAGTCACCTTATTGCTCCAAACCCCCACTCTGTCACCACCCCAGTGAGACTGGTATGGAACAGCAGCCAAAAGTGCAATGGTGTCAGCTTGAATGATCTGCTAATGAAAGGTCCAGACATCCTCAACGAAATTGGCTCCGTCCTCAGATTCAGAAGTGGAGTCCATGCTGCTCTGGGAAATATAAAGAAGATGAATAACTCAGTTTGGCTAGAGGACCGTGAAGTACACTTGCACAGATTCCTCTGGCGAGACTGGCGAACTGGGAGAGTATGCTGTTACGAGAGTAAACATCAGTGACAAGGCTGCTGGTTGTATTGCACAGGTAGTGATGCGTGAGACTGCTAATCTTCCTCCCTTCACCCACCTCAAGGAAGAGCAGTGGGTACTCCAGGAGGACAGCTATGTTGATGACATTCTCACATCCCACAACAGCCTTGAACAGCTGGAAATCATCACCGCAAATGTGAAACCTGAAAGCTGGTGGATTTGAGCTCAAGCCTTGGGTCCTGTCGGGTCAAAGTGGGAGGAAGGTGAACAGTGGTGAAGGAGAGGAGAGTAGGATAAAGACAATGATCCTACCAAACCAAATGTGTGATGATGATAACAAGGCACTTGGTCTGGGCTATATTGTTGAAGAAGACAAACTCCACGTTATAGTGGGAATCAATTTCTCCAAAAGGAAGAAAAAAATGTGGCTTGGTCAAGACCTACAAGAGCAAATCAGAACCCAGACACCAAATCCCCTAACAAGAAGAGAGCTTCTCAGCCAAGTATCAGGGCTGTATGATCCAATCGGCCTGGTGGCTCCTGTAAAGCAAAAGGGAGTGAATCTGGTACGCAGAGCTTTCCAAGAAGCAAAAGAAGGAAGCTGTTCGGCCAGAGACACATGGGACACAGCACTCTCAGATGGACTCAGGGAGGATGGAATTAAGCTCTTTGAACAGTATGAACAACTGGGCAAAGTCAAGTTTACAAGGGCACTGACTCCATCATGCTCCACAACGAAACCTTTGGCAGTCATCTTTTCTGACGGAAGTGAGCATACCTATGGGGCAGTGATGTACCTAAGGTGGGAGTCAGACAGCGGCCCAATTGTAAGACTTGTGGAGTCTAAGGCCAAATTAACTCTGTTGGACCACAGAGGAGACACTGTTAAAGCAGAAATGTGTGGAGCAGTATTTGCCTCACGCTTGAGGAAGTATTTCGAGCTATACAATCAAATCCAAGTGGAGAGGTGGTATCACCTTGTGGATAGCCAAACAATCCTTGGTGCAATACAGCGAGAAAGCTACGGCTATCAGACATTCTTCGCAAATAGGATTGGAGAGATGCAAAACAGCACAAGCATTCAGGACTGGTGGTGGATTCCCGGTCCGCAAAACATCGCTGATGTCATCACCAGAGGTGCCAGCCCTCAAAACCTTGATGAGGACTCGGAGTGGCAGAATGGACCAAAGTTCCTGGTGTTTCCTGTGAGTGAGTGGCCAATAAAATCAGCTAACGAACTGGCTGCCACTGCCAGAGAGAACATTAACAAGTTGCAGAAGAAAGCTTTTGTTGCAGCACTGTCAAGACACAAAATGGAGAAACAAGAAGCAGAACCAACAAATGCAAGGAAACCACCTGCAGGGTCAGTTATTCGGAATCTTGTTGATGTCAAGCGGTTCAGCATTCTAACTCGACTGGTTAAGACAGTAGCATGGATTTGGAGAACAGCAAAGAGATTTCTCGGAAGGAACAAATCCCTAAACCGTTACGTGGGAGGCGGTCTCATTAACCGAAGTCATCACAGTAAGAGAATGAGAAGACACCCTAAGAGACATTTTTTGTGCTGCGCAAATGGGCACAACCTTCCCAGGCACCACAAAAGACCGACAGGTAGCCTATAGAGATCAAGACTCTGGGCTGATGGTTTGTGGTGGCAGAGTGCAAAGAGTCATGACGGAGTGGCTGGAACCTTGCTTAAAATGAGAAGGAAAGCTTGGATCATAAAAGGAAGGATTGCTCAAAAGTAATTGATTACTGCATAATCTGCAGGAAAGCAAAAGCAAAGAAATGTCAACAAGTAATGAGTGATCTTCCACCTGAGAGAACTGAACCTGCTGCTCCTTTCAAGTTCAGAACAGTGGACCTCTTTGGACCCTATTACATTAAAAATGAAGTCAAGAAGAGGGTAACACTCAAAGTCTGGGGAGTCGTCTTCTGCTGTATGGCTAGCAGAGCTATCCACACAGAGTTGGTCAACACGTTATCAAGTGAAGGGCTCCTGATTGCTTATCAAAGGTTCACAGCAATCTGTGGGCACCCCAGGAAGATCTGGTCTGATCCAGGCACCAGTTTTATTGGTGCAAAACCAGCCTTATAGGAGCTCTATAGATTTCTGGACAGTATGGATAGGGCAGTTCTGGAGGAGAACGCAGCTAAAAATGGAACAGAGTGGATGTGGAAAATCCATCCAGCTGATTCTCCACACAGGAATGGCGCTGCGGAAGCTGCTGTGCGTGTTGTAAAGATAGCGCTCCAAAACCTTGGAAAAGAATCTTCACTTAGTTATAGTGAGTTTCAGACAGCTCTTTCTTCGACGGCCAACCTGTCAAATGAATGTCCAATCGACGCCAGAATACAAAGCCGTGAAGACTGCATCCAGTACATCACACCAAATACTCTTCTGCTTGGGCGAGCATCTCAGTGTGGAGCTATCAAGACTTTCAACTTTTCCAGCTACCCCTACAAAAGACTTAGAGCGATGCAGTCAGAGGTAAACAAGTACTGAAAGTCCTGGAGCCAACTTGCTGGTCCTAACTTGTTTGTAAGGAGCAGGTGGCACACTACTCAGAGGAACGTTCCTGTAGGAGACATTGTCTGGGTGAGTGACCAAAATGCTTTGAGGGGGCAGTTCAAGCTGGGCAGAGTCATCAGAACTAATCTAGACTGCAAAGGCATTGTGAGAGACGTCAATGTGCGGATCTTTCCAAGTTACTCCATCCCTTTTACAACAGGATTGGAAAGACAAAGAATTCCAATCAGGATAAGGAGAGAATCCAAGCAACCGTTGTTCACAGGGATATCATGTATTATATATGTCTTACTTCCAGTGGAAGAACAGATGGTGAGTCAGGACAGAAATGCGTCTTGGGCGATCTCCCAAGTGATTCCATTGGGAGGTCGAGTGGGAGGTGTCAAGTCAAACTGGAGAAAAACGGTTTAAATCCCAAGCAGCTCTTTCAAGTGGACCATTGGTAAAGTGGGCGGAACCAATGTGCCCGGCCGAGTGTCGCCCGGGGAAAAAGGAGACAACATCGGAAGTAAAAGGAAAACACAAGTTGACGAGCGGCAAACGGCGAGAATTGAAAGGAGAGACTGTCCAAAAAGCTGCCACAATCGCAACAATAAAAAGTTTAATTACTACTTTTATATATGGGGAAAACGTACTATAAAAATGTTAAAATGGGTTTAAAAAATGGTTAAAAAAAATGATAAAAATGTGTATTTTCTTTTCTTTGTGTTAAAGGTTTTTCGCCTGCTACAGCTGCTGCTACTGCAAGAAAATACAAAACTGTTAAGCAGCTTAAAGACCTACAAAGAATCCAAAATGTCTTCTTTGGCTGGAGTAATAACTCAAAGTGAACTACTGCGTGTGCCAAAATAAAAGAAGGAAAAAAGGAAAAGAAGTATTTGGTCATTGAGTGAAATCCAGTTCTTTATTCTGGGGTGGATGCATCAAATCCCTTTCAAGTGGGGAATCTGCACAAAAAATCAGAAGAGACTTGACATCCACTAACCCAGAAACGGTGACTTGGCGCGGGTATCGAGCACCGTGGACTGCCAGCCGTGACGGAGCCCCATCTACCTCACAGCAGGCCGGTTTAGCCATCAATTTTCGTAAAACGGCCCATAATTGACCTCTACATAGTTGATTTCTCGCATAAAAAAGTCTCAGAAGTGAATTTAGTGGCAAAATAGCAGATGATAGCATGTATACAATTTCTGAGATCTGCGCGACCTATTCAGAAGACTAAGCTGACCTCAGATCAGTGGTGTAGCCTATGTAAATGTTTGGGCGTGACAAAGATAGAGACTAGAGCCAAATGAGGAGGAGCCGCCGAGTTGACGTCAACTAGGCGGTTCGTTGAGATTTGCCCGTTTTCAGAGGCAGTTTCAAATTGTGAGATCTGCAGAGGACAGAGGTGTCAATGGGATTTTGAGGTTCTATGTATGTCCTAGTTACCCATTAAACTGTCATTATTCAACTATGACAAGGTAAAATCGGTTTTGCATTCTATCACCCCTTTAAAATGTTTTATTTTTGAAATGTAAAAAAAAAAAAAACACTAGCAGGGAGAGGGATTTCTAAAGTGCACTTTCTGTCCTTGAATACTTGTAAAAAACAGCTCATA
Source organism: Zingel zingel (assembly GCA_023566125.1). Taxonomy (NCBI): domain Eukaryota; kingdom Metazoa; phylum Chordata; class Actinopteri; order Perciformes; family Percidae; genus Zingel; species Zingel zingel. Next base: position 30,343,783 of record CM042334.1, read on the forward strand.
CCTTAGGAATGGTACGACAGAAAATGTTAGTGGTTTTAAAACCATGACTTTTTCAAACCGCGGTATACCTTGAAACCGGTAACTGTCCCATGCCTAGTTAAAAATGTAAGTAATAAAGCCTGTTACTCACAACGGGAAGTCTCTCTTTAGATGAAGTGTGTGGCTCTTAAAATAGCCTTTTATTTGGGATTCAGGATCCGGTTCAACCTCAGAGCGTACACCACATACATGGCGGTCACCGTCTTCCTCTTAGGGTGCTCAGTGTTAGGTGACGGCATCACGGATCACAAGGACACCTTCAGCACACACGCAGGTCTCCTCGTAGGTCAGACCAGAGATGCTCTTCACTCAGCCAGGTGACGGATGGCAGGTTTGGTTATCCCCTGGATGTTATCATGGAGCACTGGAGCTAACGGCAGTGCTGCCTCGTGGCCTGAGGCCAAAATCACAGAAGGTTAATCGCGCGTCAAAACAATGAGTGGCGATTTTGTGTTAACTAATTATTATGGCGTTATCAGCCCTACTGTTAATTGATCCTGGTCTCAGTCTGTTCATTGCAAACGCAGTTCTTTGCCTTAAGGGGAGACACTACAGGCAAAACCGTCATTTATCAATTTTGAGTTTTGGGTCTTCTTTCAGCAAAAAAGCATCTAAAACACACATTTAAATGTTTATTTTTACCCCACTTTGTCTATTTGTGCCTTAGAGCATTAGTAAGACCATAAGTTAGCATTAGATAATGCCTCATTTGCATATTTAAACATATCATTTCAGAAAACTTGTAATATAAAAATACATTTCTTAATGTAAGTAATCAACTGGGGAAGTTTCAGTTGCTGATATCTGTTAGTAAATCTTTTTTACCCTATTCACCTGTAATGTCTTCCAAAATGTCTGATATTTTATAATCCATATCTTTAAAGGCAGTGTTCTCAAAATGTTTTTTTTTCTCTGACTCTGAGCCAGAAATCTCCACTTCAGCAACACTTACACACACCAAACATTCCACTTTCATTCCTAGCTATGTATATGTTGAACGTTTGCAGAGGGGTTTGTTCAGATATCATTCATAGCCTGATTTTTTTTTTTTTTTATGGCTGTTGACACCATATTCTGATTCATGAGTGATAAAAAGAGATATCCTAAATTCTTTGACTCTAATATGTCAACAAAATGAAACAAGACTTTTGAGAAAACTTGTAATACAAAAGATATGTCTTAATGTAAATAATCAACTTCAAGTTTCATGGTGATATCTATTAGTTCATTTTTCATTCCTATTTACCTGGGGTGTCTCCCCTTAATAATTCCTTCCTCTAGACAAAAACAGTAAAAAAAAAGAAGAAAAAAAAAGTGAAGTTGTGACGGTACCTCGTGCACCTCACCTTCAAAAGATGCAACTAGTGTATACATTAAAACAAGAGTTAGTATTAATCTACAGTTCTATGAAATCAGGATGAAAGCCAGATGTATGGGCATTAACATGGCTGAAGCATGTTAGTGGACGTTGGCGCAATCATCTGACAGCTGTGAAGGGGGTGGGAAGTATTTGAAAATCTTTGGTAAAGTTACTGCAGTGTTGAGTTGTCATGTGGTGTTTCCTTTGTATTATCCTCTCCGTGCAGACATAAAACACAAAGCTCCCTCGGACCTGAAGGCCTCAGCACACCGGATCATAGCTCCCCAGAGAAAGGTACAAACATCTGAACTGCTTCACATGGAAGTGTGTTTCATCTAAAAGAAACACTAGCCTCTTTTACACAGAGAATGTGACAGCGTCACAAAGCGATCCTTCTCCTCTCTCTCTCTCTCTCTCTCTCTCTCTCTCTCTCCCTCTCCGATAGAAAGAGACAGGATGAGTGAGGAAACTGTGGTAATTGGTGTGTGTGTGTGTGTGTGTGTGTGTGTGTGTGTGTGTGTGTGTGTGTGTGTCACTCTCTCTCTGTCCATCCTTCGGTCTCTCCCTCCGTGTGTCTGATCGCGTGTCTCGCTGTGAGAAGTCGAGACAGCCAAAATCACCATGAACCTAAGTGTTTTATTTTGAAATGTGTTTTATTTTGGTAAAACATCTGGCTGCTCTGTGGTCTTCCTGTATGTGATTACCTGCCTGGCTTGACACATACGCTCGCGTCTCGCGCAAGAAATAGAGGAGACGCCGAAACTATCGCTGCCTCGGGCGGGCAGACGCAAACGCTACGCATCCGGTATGAACGGACAGATTGGATAACATGCGCACCGAACAGTGTTGGGCAAGTTACTTTTAAAAACTAATTAGTTTCAGTTACTAGTTACTTCTTCCAAAAAGTAACTAAATTAGTTATTCAGTTACAAATTTTGAAAGTAACTAGTTACTTCAGAAAGTAACTATTGTGTTACATTCAAGTACATTTTTAAATGCTCAAATGTGACCCCACCCCCACCCCTCTTTAATGGAACTTAAAATACATGTGCATGTTCAATTTTTTATGATAAATCTGAATATTATAATGACATGGACAATACAATACATTATTAACAGAAACAATGTACACAAATCTAAACTATTTTAATGTTGCTGTGGGACAAAGTGAGACTAGCCTCCAATCAAAAGCCATGTATGTAGATATTATGTTTATATAGTGGATCGATACAAATAACACAACACCTCAACAGGCCACAACTGGGCAAAATTAAATTATGCTTATTAAGCACTATACCTAAACTAAATAACAAATGTATACACTCTTTGTAGTGCAAATAACGTAAGTGGCCTGATCTTTATACTTGTGTGCTGGTGTGTGCGTCGAACCAGCGTGTGTGTGTGTGTGTGTGTGTGTGTGTGTGTGTGTGTGTGTGTGTGTGTGTGTGTGTGTGTGTGTGTGTGTGTGGGGGGGGGGAGTAGGTGATAGAGCGAGGGAGAAGTGAGAGAGTGACGGGCCGCGGCGATTAGCTTCGGAGCGAGTAGCGACTCTAGAGTCATAGTGATAGAACCCAAGTGTCTCCCCTGTTCTTTCTGACCACAGTAGGAAATCTGGAGCAGGAGAAGTTAACCCTCTCCTTGATTTCATAACGCCATACCTGTCTCTCTCTCGTTGACTGACTCGCTTGTGTTGTTTGTTGTCTGTCTGACTATGCGTGCTTTCGAACACATTTTACTCAACCTCAGCCAATCGTCAGCATGTATGCGCTTGTGTCGTGCACTGCCCACTAACCAAGGAACAACAGTATAAAAAAGTCTTTGCCTCTCGGCTCCGACTCAGAGATCTAGTTGGTCTGATGAAAAAAAAACGCTTAAATATAGTAACGTGCCGCATTTTTTGGCAGTAACGGCGTTATGAAGATGGGAAGAGTAATCAATTAGATTACTAGTTACTGAAAAAAAGTAACGCCGTTAGTAATGCCGTTATTTATAACACCGTTATTCCCATCACTGGCGCCGAAATAAAAGTAGCTGTGCTACGCTGCTATACGTGACGCTTACCCGCCTGGTGTGTTTGCAATAACACAGAAGGACCGTAGGCTCTGTGCTGCCGCTGGCTGATTCGGGCAAAAACACTGTTTTGTTGTATCATAGCAATGGTTTGTATATCCGGTTTCCCTTTTTTAATCAACAAAGAAATGACTGTCGCCTGCTGGTGTAGAGAGTTATTTCCTCTCAAACGGACGTGCTAGTTGGCCGACTGTATTGTTTGCGGTGTGTTCAAGTGCAACTTTTTGGCCAAGACATAGTTCACGTTAAGAGAGGTGAGGTGACGCCACAGGCTGCCTTTGTTGCTACTAGTTCTTTGCCGTCAGCTTGGTGTGTCAGCACCTTAAAACAGGAACAACACATGAAAACATTAGAACCTTCATGAAGAGAGGACCTTTTCGTTTTATTGGTGGAACTGGCACCCTACTGTATTTAATGTTCTTTACATCTCTATATCAATCTAATTTAAATAAAGAAAAATAAATAAATCAGTGCCGCACATTGTATCTTCTGTAGAATGCAATGTGCTGTGCAAGTTTGGCTTAGTCTTTTTCTACTTTTCCATTTGTGTGTGCAAACTCCTAGCTGCATCTTTTGTACTTTTTCTCCACCATACTAGTGCAGTTTGAGCAGCGCTGACAATACTGAAAAAAGTTTATGACAGTAAGTGACCTGGTCCCGACTCAGGCGTGCAAGAGAAAAGGCTACAAAACATTTTTTCTGTGTGTGTGGATAAGGAAAAGTCTAGCCGTCATGTGAGGCTCTGGTCTCTAGATGGATCTGAAGAAACACCCAGTATGGGGCTTCAGCAGCGCTCCCCTCAGCCTCGCTACAGTTTGACACTTAATTAAAGCTTTCATTAGCTCCCTGGGAAGTGCCGAATGGTCCTCTCTCGCTTATTAGCCATTGTCTTCCCTTACACCTCTCATTATGTGACTCTGTGTAATTGTTGCCATGTATTACCTGTGTGAAAGGCCTCCGCCGGCATGCAGGCAGAAATGAAAAAAGCTGTCTGTTTCATTTCTCACACCGTTCACTTGTCAGCATCGTTGACTCACTCTGTGCTTGAGGTTTGTACTTTTTAATAATGGGGAAAAAATGACACTGCTGAGAATAAATACACAAATAATACAAGTTCTCCATCCCTCATTTGGCCTTCCTAGTAGCTTTAACAGTTAAAGTTTAGTTTTATTTTTAACATTTTTTTTTAAATTTGATTTAAGGGCTTGTGGATGAGTTCTCGATACTGCTTTCTTGATATAGATCCTCATTTTTTTCTTTGTCTGCCCTTTCACCAAGCTTCTCGGTGTGTTGGTGCAGTGCTGTAGATGAAGAAAAATGAGAATACCAATAACCCTTGCAAACAAAATACAAACATATTTCTGCAGAAGTGTGCATCGTTATGCATCATAAGATGCATTTCCAAGCCATTATTAGACAAAGGCTGACAATCACTGCTTGTTATGCAGAGCCACTGGAATGACAGATCTAAGGAAAAGCCTATTTTCTCACACTCATTTGTTTGTTGTGTGTTTTACATCTGACTGTCAATGTGGGAGCAGGGCCACAAGAACACCATCATGAACATCCTCTTCCCACATGTTCATAAAAATTCACATTATTCCAGAGCATTTTCGAGCCCCGGGAGAGGAACAATGGAGGGCTTTCTTCATTGCAGACCCTTAAATTAGCATGGTGATGTATTTATGGCAGTCCTGTGCGACATTAACGTTTTGGGTAGGAAAATGATGGCACATTCGTCTGTGGTGTAAAGGCCCTGTAAATCTGGTAGCTTGCACTTAGCATGCTTTATTACGCTGGCTCTGGAGCCTCTCATCAGCATCATCTTCCTCCGAGTTCACACTCTTTCTTACTTATTTCTCTTCATTTCCTCTCTCTCCATCATTTCCCAATCGCTCAGCCCATTTTCCTGTCAGATCCCCACATCCCTGGGTCTCATTGTTCTGCTCTGTTTTCGTTTTTGATTCCACCATTGCTTATTCACCAGTGGTCATCAGAATTCTCAGTTTTTGTTCTGGACCTATCTTTCTCTATGTGACATATCTTTTTTCTCCTAGAGTTGTGAGTGGGATGGATTTTTTATCAGGTGTCCACGGTTTCTGAACTAAAAGTCCTGTTCCTCTTTTTCTGCACAGTCAATGTTAGGTGACTGACAGTTGGACAGTCTTGTATAAAGTACTTGAAAGCAATACTTGAGGAAAAGTACAAGTATCTTGCCAGAAAATTACTTTTGTAGAAGTTAAAGTCCCCATTTACAATATTACTTGAGTAAAAGTCTTAAAAGTATCTGATATTTGCTGTAGTTGAGTAATTTTCTGATATTAAATGTACTTAATTATTAGAATTAAAATTAAAAGTCTCCAGAAATATAAATAACAAAGTACAGATACTTGAAAACTCTTTTTAAGTACAGTAACGAAGTATTGGTACTTTGTTACATTACAACACTTCAGTTGAAGGGACTTTAAGGCTTGTATGGCTGGGTGACTCTCCTGGCTAAATCATCGTCCATATAAAAGCGATGAACAACTGTATTCATCTGGTTCTATATACAACAGTCAAAGGTTCAAGCCTATGGACATAGAAAACTACAACTTCCAAACGGCAATGCATTAAGGAACATGCAATCACTAAACCAGAAGAATAACTTCACACCCACTAAAAATCTTGCACTTGCTGACTGCCAGTGGTTTAACTCACCTTGCAGCAGTGTTGAGACCTGTACTGCAGGGTGTCTTGGTACTCTGTGACATCACTCTTGGGTGGGATAACAGGTACAACGAATACAGACACCTACTACCTTATGAAACATCTGCAAATTAAGCGCTGGCTGGCATCTTCTCCATAACAATGGCAGCTCATAGGAATCGTAACGTTTAGAGACCTGAACGCAGCACACACCCGCTTCTTTTAGAGCCGACTGGCATGAAACCAGCTTGCTAAATTGGAGACCTGACCTAAGGGTATATTTTTTAGTTTCTCAACTATTACTGAACATTATCTTTATGGGCAGATTAAGCTGTTGTTGTTGGACCCCTCAGTATCTCAAATTTCAAACAATTTACAATAATAACTTATTATGTATTACTATTTCACATGCAATAAGCCTTGAGCCTGCTAGCCTGTTGCCTGCTTTACCCCCGTTGGTAAACCAGCCTTTGTTAGCTTACCAGACTAATTTAATGCATTGGCTACACTCTGTATTTTGCCTCTTGTTGCCTGTGAAACATGCTGTAAGTTACACCAGGGGTTGGCAACCTTTTAAATATGAAGTGCCATTTTAAAATGTTCTTGTTAATCAGCGTTCCAGTTAATCAGTGTGCCAGCATATCAGCATTAAGCCTGCCATCCCTACCGAGCCCGCTCAGGCAGTGTTCATTTTTTTTCTTTGCGCCGCATTCTGTGAAGAAGGCAACCTGTACTAGCCAATCAGAGGCAGAGTAGGGAGAGTCTCCTGCCAATGGCTGTGAAAGAGGTCATTTGGCATGCAGATTTCCAAAAAACAATCTTGTACACTTATTGCTAGTGTTCCATTGGTTTAGCTAAAGCGTGCCACCATTGCTAGTGCTTAAGGTTGCTGACCCCTGAGTTACAATATCATGGTGTGTCACGACAGTGTGCCTGAAAATGAGACAAAAAGAGTTAGTCAGAGCAAAGCCTTAAAGATCTGTAGAGCACAGAAAGTGTGTGTGGACGATTCAAAGAAGAAGAATGTTTGTGTGAATGCTTGTGGTGTGCTTGTGTGTTTAAAATTTTCTATTAATAATGAATAATTTGTCTATTTACATTTAACAGGGGTGTGTGTGCGTACGTGTGTGTGTGTGTGTGTGTTAGCACATGAGCGGTTATTCTAGCAGTTATCTCAACTAAAGGTCAGGTTTGTAATTAGATCATAGGGCTGTGTGTGTGTGTGTGTGTGTGTGTGTGTGTGTGTGTGTGTGTGTGTGTGTGTGTGTGTGTGTGTGTGTGTGTACGTTTACGTGTATGTTTGAGTAGAGTCATTCAGAGTGATTGAATGACACCTATGATTACCCTCTGCTAGATATGAGGAGGTAGGGCCTCCACTACAAAGAGCTGTCATGACAATGATGAATGGGAAATGAGGTTTCCCTTGTAGCCACACACACACACACACACACGGATGAGAAGATGGCCCACATCCTGTCATGTTGTTATATCAACATTATTCAAATTTAGGATGAATGGTATAAGGGGAAACAGCACAGAAAGACAGTGGGGGGGATCCATTTGTTTAGTATTGAATTTGTTCCCTCAGTCAGGCAGAAAGCAAATATGCATGCATTAAGAAAAAGTAATGAGTTAAATGTAAGCAAGGAGGAGAGTGAATATCTTAAACAGTGTTTGCTGCAGCGGCCCTTTCTAGAAATGACATTTTGCTTCCCTAAGCATGTAAAAAAGGGATGGAAACAAGAAGGAGCAGATGCAAACAGGACTATGATGAAGCCCATGAAACCAGGCTGTTTGTACATTATGCCTGATGTGTGTGTGTGTGTGTGTGTGTGTGTGTGTGTGTGTGTGTGTGTGTGTGTGTGTGTGTGTGTGTAGGTGTGTGTGTGTGTGTGTGTGTGTGTGCAGACAGCTGCATCTCTTCCACCATATCCCACTCATGACAAACAGATGATAACTGATCTTACATTTTCCAGCCTAAACTCAGCTACCACCACACACAGTGACTGACATCAACAGATGGGGATTTGTACTCTGTAATTACAGCAACTTATCATGTTTAACAGTGTTTTTCATGGAATTAGTTTTATCATTATGTTATTTTTATGTTTATTTTTTCTTATTGTCAACAAGTCTACAACAACTAACAATGTGTTAATCTGCCTCTCAATCTCAGCACTATTACTATTAGTTTGATACTGAACACATGAATCTCTTCAATTTCCTGAAAATGCTGGCCACTGTAGCAGCAAACTCAGAGTAAAAGTAACACACACACACACACACACACACACACACACAGGTTCCTCGATATATAATAAAGATAAACACACAAAACATATTGATCCAAAATATTTCTAATTGTAGAAACATGATAACACCAAATTATTTCCTAACACTCCATAAGTTATTTGAACTATGTTCATTTCACTCAAAAATGGAATGGAACGGTAGAGACGACCTTTAATAATGAAAACTACTATATAGCAAGGTAGTAATGTAAATACACTGAATGTCTATTGCTGGAAAACACTGGCCCTAATTCATATTAAACCATAAGGATTATTCCATGAACTGGGTTAATACAGGTTCTACAGATGTTGAGTTGCTGAGGTTGACCATCTATATTTAATGGACAGAATAAACTTTCTCCTATTGGGTTAGTGCCTCTCTCTCCTTGTCTCTGTCTTTACTCTCACTCACTCGCTTGCGCTCTCTGGCTATCCAGAGGAAGACAGAGAGCACATTAACTATTGATAATCTGTGGAATAGCATCACATTCAGAAATAAAATCGCTGTCTAAATGTATTCAGAGGCTGCTCGTAAAACTGTAATTATACACATTACTTTGAATATGAAATGCTGGCTGACAGTTATTGTCAGGGGCTAATAAAAGCCATGCATCTCCTCGGCTGTTATGTGCAATGCACATGCAGAGTGGCTTTCAATATGTTCTTAACATGGGTTTTCCCTGGGCCTGGTCTCACCTAACATATTGTGAATATTTCACTATGTGTCCACTTGTTGGCGTTGTGGTCGGTTTGAGGGGATTATTGGCAGTATGGCAAATTATTGCAGGTCCATGGCTTGACCCGTAATGGCACAACAATACCTGTGGCACGCATACGAAACGGGCCTTGGTCTGAGGAAGTGAGACTCAAAGGGGCCAACAGTAAGGTCGGTGTTATTAGCTAATATAATAAATAGACTATACATTGTTCTAAAAATGTCTAAGATAATATAAGATAGAACTTCATTTATCCCAAGGGAAATTGTTGTGCAGCAGTTGCAGTTTAGTCTTGCTCATCGGATATACATTGCTGTGATAAAGCCTGTCATCCATCTCACGGGGCGGATATCCCTCCATTTTTCAGCTATCTATTTTGCAAGGGTACCGTTGCACCGTAGCTTAGCACTGCCCAGGATGGTTGTGATTGGTTTAAAGAAATACAAACCTTCCAGGGCGTATTTCCCTTATCCTAGAATAGCTAAGCGGTGTAGCCAGACCTGACACAGCGCAGTGGGAAAGGTCTAACAATGGGACACTAGCTGCAGTACAAACTAGGAAAGAATGCAAATATAAAGATTGCAAACATAAATTATCAATAAATATAAATGCATAAATACAAATTATACACAAGGTCAATGGTAAGGATCATAGGTTGCTCATATTTCAAGTTATCTCACGATATCTAGTCTCATATCACGATATCGATATAATATTGAAATATTGCCCAGCCCTACTTTGTATGTACAATATCAAACCTCAAGTACAAGTAAGTATATATGGTTAATTCAGAATGTTGATCTCCATGATATTGCTTTAAATGTCCTGCTACTGCACATTATGTCCCGTAAATCAGAAAGTTGTAATTTTCGTAATCTACAAGAGACAGTAATCCAGGGAGAAAGAGAAAGAGTAAACAAGCAAAGCAGAACAGAGCCATGGATTGAAGGCTGAAGCCACCTCAGCAACCCATGCTTTATTGTGCATCTCTCGACATGAGGTAGATGAGTTGTAAAGTTAGACTGCCAGAAGAATGAGTAGAAGGAGAGTCATTGTGCATTATGCTCCGCAAGAGACAACGGTAGCGAGTAGTATGAAAGACCTAAAATCCGCTTAAGTAAGTTGGTTGGGGTGGTGGGTGGGCTAAACAACACAGGACTTTCACCCAAGAGACCGCGGTTCGTGTCCCTTTCTTGTTCCGAGTGTCACTGAAACATACATTTTGTAACCCCACCCACCATCTTTTCCTAAACCTAACTGCCCCATTCTTGTGCCGCATGTCAGTTAAACGTACGTCCCGAACCCAGGGCATCAAAAAGTGATGCCAATAGGTCTGACCCAGAGCGTCTAAATATGACGCCAAAGGACTAGACGCGAGTCCCAAGAGCGTCAAATTGTGACGCCAATAGTCCCAACCAAGCGCGTCTAAATATGATGCTAAAGGAGACTTTTTGCATCAATTACAAATGCCAAAGGCACCTGAAAAAGCGCCGCTTTTTGACGCGATGGGAGTGAGAATGTGTTGGGTGAGGAGCATAATGGCAGCTATGACCGTGGTGTGACAGCCATCAGAGGGTGTTGGACTCTACCTGACTGTCTGTTGTCATTGATTCTGTTTGTGATTTTCATTGACACTTTCAAGGTGCAGTTAATGATGTGATGGTCACTTTTGGTGGCCTTGGGATTGAAACTCTGATGATGATGTGGTTCTGCTGGCTTTATTAGACTGTGACACGGTCTAATAAATGGGATGGGTTTGGAGTTGAAAATGAAGGGGGGAGGAATCAGCACCTCCAAGTTTAAGACTATGGTAGTCTGTCATAAAATTGTGGACTGTTCTCTTTGAACTCATTCCCAAAACTGGGCTGCTTCCAGGTGTGAATGTGTGTAACTGTGTGAATGTGATCAGGGTGTTACTGCAAAAGAGAGGCTTCCTCTCAGTGAACCTTCCCTGAATAAATAAAGATAAAAAAAATAAAATAATAAAGACTCAGTTGTACAGGCCAACCCAGTCTCACGGCAGTTCGTGAAATGGTCACGTTATTTAATCTATTGATTCGTGTTCACAGGGACATTTTTCTCCTTTTTTTCTTGGTGGCCAGCACGAAAATATAAAGTTATGTATTTCAATGGGAAGCATATTTCGTGATCACAGCATGACTACGGTAGGGAGTAGTCAGTACAGGACTTTCACCCGGGAGACCGGGGATCGCGTCCCGTGTGTGCCGTTTTGTTTTCCCGTTGTTTTCCTAATCACAACCATCCCGATATTGTCGCGTGTCCACCTCAGCCGTCTCCTAGTATGTGAGGCGTCCTTTCCCCGTTGTGTTTTTCCTAAACCCAACCTCCGCCATCCCGTTGTTGTTGTCGCATGTCCTCCAGAGATCGCGGTTCGTGTCCCGAGGTGTGACGTTTGCTTTGCCTGTTAATGTTTTCATGCTGGCCACCATGAAAAAAAAACGAGATAAACGTGTTGTTGAACACGAATCAATAGAAATAACGTGACAATTACACAAACTGACGTGAGACCATGTTGTACAGGCATTGGAGCTAAGCATGAAGTCGTCACCAATGGTAACAGCTCTAAGTACTGTCTGAAAGAATGCGATAGCAGATACAAGCAACCCTAACAGATTATTTTGCATGTCTTTTGGGGACAGGGTGAGAAGGAGAAAGAAGCTTGATGGAGAACTGCTGCTTCTTGCCATTGAAAGGAGCCACTTCATGTAGTTCAAGGACACACTGGTAGGATTATATATCCCACCTGGCCTAGGAATGCCTCTTCCCAGAGGAGGAGCTGGATGAATCACTAGGGAGAGGGTGCATCTGGGCTACTTTGCTTAGCCTGTTAGCACCATGACCTAGATAAGTGGACAATAATTGATGGATAGACTCAATGGGATGCAATGAACGTCTCCATGAGTGCAGAACTTGTTAAGATCTGGCATGTTGTGCATGGTATTGCACCCTTCATTTGCGCTATTTGTTACGGTTGTTATATTACACTTTTTCCTTTGTAATTTTTCTGCTGGTGCTATTTGCCGCAACATCAACTCAGTTTCTCCACAGGGATTATTAAAGTAAACGCATCTTGTCTTAACCTGACACCATTTTAATTTTCTCTATTTGCTAAACCTTTACTCATCTAGAAATCCATGTAGGATAAAATCAACCCAAACAATTATTTCCAAATGCTCATTGACTTCATTCCTCTGTGTATATACTTTTAAATCGTGCATCAGCTTCTGAAGTGTGTGTGATCCACCCATCCGTTTCTTGCCTGTGGCTGGCGGCCGATGGAGTGTATAAAATAAGACTAGCTACAGCCTAGAGGAGAGATAATTGAAAATCAAAGGAAGACTTTGTTAATTTGATTAGGCAGCACTGGATCAAATGAGATTTCATTATGACATGCAATTAAATAGAACTTGCTCAGGAAGAGGGGTGGGGAGGGGCAGAGGAGAGGTGACATGAGGTGGAGATGAGGTGAGGAAGGAGAAGAATCTGGGCTGCTTGAGACAGGAAGATGGTCTGACAGTTGATAGACAAAGGAAAGAAGAAAGAGACAGTGGAGTGGAGGAGGGTTGAGGTTGAGAAAAGGGCTACACAGATAAGCGTACAGAAAATCTTGGCTGTGCTAAAGATGGAAACAGAATCAAAAAACAAAAAAACAGAAATGCCATTTTATAGCAATACTCCATGGTTCGTTATGCTGGTCAACTTCACTGTTAAAATGTCAGTGCACTGTTCTTTATCCCAGAGCTTATGACAATATTGATTTAAGTTATCCATAATTATCTATAGCTTCAGTTTTGACAACCTAGCCACTCCGGCAGCTGATTATTAGAGTGACAAAGTGTGAAGAGGGAGGAGGTCGGGATAGATGGATGAGTTAACAAAACATCTAACTTGTTTCCCCATTTCCTGCTGGAAGTTAATGTTACTGTCTTTTAACCATGACCATGATCACTGGAATTGTTGGGTCTCTGTAAATTATCGAGTGTGGTCTAGACCTACTCTATCTGTAAAGTGTCTCGAGATAACTCTAGTTATGATTTGATACTATAAATAAAATTGAATTGATCATTCTGTAGCCTTAACCATATGACACATGGATGACAAAGTTCCCCTAATCTGACTACGAATTTAAACATAAACCATGATGTTTACCTATCATCAAGTTGTCGTTTTTGCGCCTAAACCTAACCACCTGAACTATTACATCATAAAAGAGATTTCTTTTTCAATATTGATGTCTAACAGTTTTGTAAGATAATGATGTTGTCCTGCCAATACGTATGTGTGTGTGTGTGTGTGTGTGTGTGTGTGTGTGTGTGTGTGTGTGTGTGTGTGTGTGTGTGTGTGTGTGTGTCTCCTTGTAAAGGATAGTTACATCACAGTATTTTCTTGTTTGATTTAGAGGACTTGGTTGAATTATTTAAACCTTCAAAACTACTAGAGAAAGCTAATAGTCCACGTTTTTATATTGTACATTTAACTTTGTTAGATTGTATTGTCTTGAAGTATGGAATGTTTAAGTTGATAGATGAAAAAAAATGAGATCTATAGATTTATAAAACTGTGCTCACACACGCCTCTGAGTTTCTGTTGATGAGGACTGAAAATTCTAATTGTCTCCGGTCAGAATGACCGGTGGAAATAATTCCCTCTGCACAATTTCAATTGTGTTAAAATAGACTACAGTGATGTTCATATCTTCCGTTCTATTAAAACAATGAACAATCATATTTTTTCATTTAGAAATGACTTAAGACTGTAGCATATGCGATAAAGGAAAAACTACATGTTGCGTTCTTGCTCTGATTGAATGCGGAAGACTAGCATAGATTTACAACAAACGGTAACAAGCAAGTGGGAAACTCAAAGCCCAAGCCTTGGCGAAACAGGGAAATATTGTGAATTACTTCATAACACTAAGCAGCGGCCGGTTCTTCTGCCCTCTCTGCCTGTAGCAAGTAGCCTACATTTCAATAAACATAGTATGTCTCTGCATCCCTTGATGATATTATTCTTTATATACATTATAGCCTGCCTATCAATTGTTTAGAAGTGCAATAAACACGGAAAATATTTGACCGAAAATTTTTCCCATTTGACCGGTAAAATGAAACAGGTCACATGACCGGCACCAATTTTTTTCTAGCAGAAACTCTGACACGCCTACATGCAAACTTCCCTTTATGAGTAACAATCAACTTGAAAATGTGCACATATTGATGAGCATCTGACACTGAAGCTCACCTCCTGGTATTTGTTTAGCATTTAGAGTACATGTGCATACAGTAGCTGAGGAAATCACACATTCAATATCTAGAATTTTGTGTTCCTATAAGTGATGATGATAATGTCATCAGTATGTATGGTATGGTACTAGGTATTAGGATATTCAGGGTTAATAATGGGGAAGCCAGACTTCCAAGAATTATATCAATCATACTTGGCATTTCAGCAGTGCTGTGGTGCGCTCCACTGGGACAACGGGTGGGCATCATACAGCCCGACCCTCCACTCGCACTCTGAAGGTTTGGGAATGTGGTGATGAGCCAGCTCCTGGCACTGAATAGTAAAAAAAAACAGTTCAATGAAAATCACAGATGCTAATGTTTATGGTTTGGGTTGGCCTGTGTCTTTTAAAATGTAAATGTTCTTTTGGAATAATTATGGATTACTACAAGCAAAAAACACATGGCATGAATATATGATGAAGTGAGTACTCTAATATGAAGTGAAATGAAACTTATGACAAGGATCATAAAATCTGGCTTCAATTCATTACCTCACCACGTGCGTCACCAGTTTTCACTGCCTTTAAATTATTTGTATGCCAGGCTCAGAGTTTCCGTACATGTGCGCACATTCTCCTGTCAAGTTTGGTTTTATGAATCCCAATTTTTCCTTCAGAAATGGCATACGCACGTTCCAAGCCCTGTCATCTGTGTAAGCAATGTTTATAAATAATAATTATATAAATCTTTCTCTCAATATTACTCAATACTACTTAATATTTTGAGCTGGGAACTAACTATGTTTTTCAGTGAAAATAGTATTAAACTATAAAAACTAAAATTGTGTTCGTATTGTTTGGCGCAAGTAGACTGGGACTTTGACTAACAAAAAGGAGGGCTTTTTGAACGAGTGGATGTAAGGTTTAAGTTGGAGCGAGCTGGTTCATTCTGGAATTTGCCTCAATTAAACACCAAAGAGAGAGAAAGGGCTGCCTTTTGTGTGTGTGGTTGTCATTACACTGCACATTGTCATACTGTGTGTGAATTATGTTTTTTCATGCTTCATATAAAGTCGATTACTGCTAAGTTAATGTGTAAATGGGAAATAATAGCTTACTAGCTAAACCTGGCACAGTCCCAATGTCTGTTAACACATTTGTGCAGTTCAATCAACAACAAATGAGAGGCACAGTAATGGGCTGTTGACACCAAATCAAGCGGCGGGGGGGATAGGATTAAAGTTGTAAATGTACAAGAAAAAAAGATTGTCACAAATTTACCAGAAAAAAAAACTTTTTTCTTAAGGAATTATATTCACTTTGCAAGGTTGGATCAACTTTATCACATCATAGACACTGCCACTTTCCGTGTATTATGCCTGCATTGATGATCGTCGTATTGTGTGCTGCTGTACCACAAATCCCATTTGAATTCCCCATAGATGTAACCAGCAATATCCTTGCATCTGTCCATTGCGTTGAAGTTCCGGACTCTGGTGCCAGAATAGGGGGGACAACAGGAGTTTTTGTCCACCTACTTTCAGGTGTTATGGTATAGAGATATCCTACATTAAAGGGGTGATAGAATGATTATATAGAGTATTTCACACTATTCCTTAAGGTCTCCTAATAGGGTTTGTAACATTGGTTGGGCTGAAAATGGCCCAGGTGCTGTTCTATGCTCCCTAAAGCAACACTGTGAATTGGCTTTAGAATGAATGAGAGGTTTTCTGCCATATATGGTATGCTCATGAATATTTAGATGAGCTGCGCACACACATCAATGCAAAGTTTCGACACTTTCATTACAACTAGTGTTGTTGTAACGATACCCTTGGGACATAAAAAAAACTCCAGCAAGGAATCACAACTCACCCTGTAGCCAGTCAGCACAGGGGCATTTAGCGAAGACTGGAGCCCTGCAGGTATGTCCTTTGGCCGCTGCTTTAGATCCAGTAAGTAAGTCCCACTCCATTGTCCGATATCTACTCGTTCTAAGCACTTTTCTCTGGGCCAGTATTCCGTTGTACAGCCTGGAACACTGCATTTACGACCAGGGTTCATTTTCAATATCCTTGAAAAACGTTCTTCTTTTTAAAGTACACAGGGCAGCTGGTGTGTGAGATTCTGACAGAGCTCCAGCTCAGCAGGTCTGTGAAGGTGGAGAGGCCGACCGCGAAGGCAGCAAACCCGGCTGGCAGTCGCTGCTTGTCACGGCAGATTGTGGAGCTTCTCAAGTCCGACACGTCTTACCAAATTTGCAGTTAGCCATCAATTTTTGTAAAATTACCTATATTTGAGCTCTACATAGTTGATTTCTTGCATAAAAAGGTCTCAGAAGTGAATTTAGTAATGAAATAGCAGACGAACAATGTATACAATTCTGAGATCTGAGCGACCTAGATTTGGAAAACTAGCTGATCTCAGGTCAGTGGTGTATGTCAATTTGGGGGCATGACAAAGGTAGAGACTGGAGCCAAATAAGGTAGAGCCACAGAGTCGACGTCAAATATGAGCTTTGTTGAGATTTGCCCGTTTTCAGCAGCAGTTTCAAATTGTGATATTTGCAGACGAAAGTGGTGTCAATGGGACTTTGAGGTTCTCTGTATGTCCTAGTTACCTCCAAACTGTCCTTATTACACTATGACAAGGTAAACTTGGTTTTGCATTCTATCACCCCTTTAAACATTTAAGAATGGAACTGTCCTATAGTCCAGTGACTGTTAGAAGAATTGGACACAAAATGGGATGAAACAAGAGATGTGCAAACTTCATTCTAATACAAAAAGAAAACAGTGAGAGAGACAGAGAAAAAAAAGAAGACACAAGCCAGCGACAGTATCTTTAATAGCCGCCTGTAGAGTTAAATCGCTCATGCCAAAGAGATCCCTGACGTCCTGCATTTCCAGCAGCAACTGTGCTTCCTCCTGAATACACACTGCAGAGAGAGCATCCATTAATTAATATGGCTGGGTATTAAAGTTTTCAAACAATAAAAAAAGGACACAAAGGGGGATTTAAGGAGGGAGTGTTTGCAGTGAGGACAAATTAATGAAAACATCAGCCTCTCAAGGATAGAACTTCAATTTATAATGTGTCTCTATCAAGCTGCTGTTGCACTGTAACTTTCCCCACAGCTCCTCTTTGTTTGTTACGTTAGTTTGACCATTGAGGATAACAGAGGTGGAGATTTAAAGGATGGCTCCATAAAAAGATAAAGGCCTGTGGAGAAGAAAACTTCACAAATTGAGGAAGACGGCCATGTTTAATTGTTCAGTTACCTCTGAGACAAATTTGTGGCTAATTATTTTCATCTAAAGGGTCACTCGCTGATATAACTGAAACAGTGGCTCACAAAAGCACTAAAGAGTGACACAGGGAAAGTTCCCACTGTATTTTACACTTGTATTGCTAGAGACTTGGGATTGTTCACTTCAACCAACTTTAAACAGAAAAGATGCTTCTTATGAGCATGTCACAAGAAATTGAGATTTTAGAATATAGAGCGCTGAAGTGAAACGGGAATCTCTAAATTCTGTTCCAGAAGTAAGAAAACCAAATTCATCTATCTAATAAAGCAAGACATACCTGTACTGGGGGCGTGTTTGGGGGGAAGGTAACCTGCACGTCACACGCAGACGCCACATGCAGAACGCTTTACAACAGCGTGAGGGGGGGGGGGGGGGGGGGGGGGGGGGTTACAGCCTTTGACTCTTTTCCTGCTATTGTATTAAGTTGCTGTGAGCTGGCAGAACATAACGTGATCTCTGAGATTATTCCTTCACAGCACTGTGCAATGTGAGAAAATCTCAGAGTTGACCCGGGCAGACACAGCACCCTGGGTCAGGTTAGTTAAGTCTACTGCTAACTTATAACACTAATAACATTACCATCGCCAAAATGCCCCCGCCAATCAAATCCATACTTCACCGTTAACCGTCAAACCACTAAACCTGTATCGAAATGAACACCTCTGCTGAAGTGTTAAATTCGTTAACGATCATATGACACAAGACAACACCGTCTCTCTCTCTCTGTCTCTCTCTCTCTCTGTCTCTCTCTCTGTCTCTGTCTCTCTCTGTCTCTCTCTCTCTCTCTCTCTCTCTCTCTGTCTCTCTCTGTCTCTCTCTGTCTCTCTCTCTGTCTCTCTGTCTCTCTCTCTCTCTCTCTCTCTCTCTCTCTGTCTCTCTCTGTCTCTCTCTCTGTCTCTCTGTCTCTCTCTCTCTCTCTCTCTCTCTCTCTGTCTCTGTGTGTGTGCACACACAAACAAACGGCCCGGTTCTGGTGGTTGATGAACACAGATATGTGCTGATTAGCTCTCTTAATGGGCCGGGTGGGTAGCACACTGCCATGAGTCCATGACACTAATGTCTGATTACTCTACATTGTCATTGTGATATTTTGTGATTACATTCTGAATCTGCAGTGTTCTCTGTCAGGTAAATCACTATTTTGTGTGTCCCGGAATGCTGTGTGGACTAGCCAGACCCTTCTCCGCCGCGCTGTGGAGGAAGGTCTGGCAATGTGAGACTAGTGAGGTGGCAATCTTAGGTGTAAACTAAGACGTTGTTCAGACTGCCAGCACAAATCCGTTTTTTTTGGCAAATCCAGCTTGCATCCAGATTGATGTGTTATCATTATTTTAGTATTATTCTATCCAGGGAAATGTTTCAGTTACCTCTGTTACCTGTGTACATAACTCAAACAACCTCACTCCTGGCCCAGCCAGGTGTGATGATATGAGATCGGCATCATCCCTGTCCTCTTAGCAATATCAGACTGCATGCTGGTTAATGAAAGGGACTTTGTTGCATGGCAGCATGGTGGAGATGGAAGCCAGCAGAGATTGTGGCTGTGAAGGGGTTGTGTGTTTTCATTAAAGAGCAGGAAGCAGACGGACAGAGGACATTACTTTGCTTTTGTGCTGGCCAGGAATGGATGGCCGTGTACTGTCTCTGTGTTACTCTAGCACTGAGAGCATGTACAGCTGTACTTAAGCAGGCATTCAACTGTGTATATTCCAATTAACAGTATAGGCTATATGTTTAAAATGATATCCCCCCCCCCACACACACACACACACACACATTCACATGATATCCTTCACATGATCTAGGGAATAGGAAGACTACAGAGTGGCTGCAGCCGCTTTAGGGGGATAAAAGCATAGGAGAAGCTGTATTTTGTATGCCTTTGGTCTGCGTGAAACTCAGTGTACAGAGGGGCCGGAAAGGGCTCAAAGACTAACATCATAGCCACATGGACAGAGAGAGAGAGAGAGAGAGAGAGAGAGAGAGGAGGCCAGTCAGGGTATCTCGAGGTTTCAGAAAGTCAAAAGGAAGACTTTATAGACTGAGACTTTAACATGTGAATTCATTTGCACCAAGATGGAATTTAATATGAAACCTTAATAAAGTTGCAAAGTCTTCAGCATTGATTTTCTTGGCAGACGTTTTGACTTGTCATAGCAGGAAAAGCACAGGTGAAACAATTTAGTTACCGATGGTTCAGTTATCAAGTGTCCCAGTAAGCCATGCCAGTGAGCCCCAAAGTACAATATCAGTACCCGGAAACTAGCTTACATAAATGTCACTTTAAATGTTATCAGATACGATTGTACTTTCTCTGATATGACATGCCAACATGTCTGCTGAAAAAAAACAAAAAAACGATAATCTTAGGAGATAACACAAAATATTTACTAAAAGTCAAACTGCTGACCAATTTCCTCTCACTGAGTTCTCTAAACCTTTTTCAGATAAGGGTTCTCCCTCAAATGAAGCTAGATGGGAACACTGATACAAATACTGCACTTTAAGCACTGACTTGTTTTGATCCAGTGAGAGTTCCAAGCAGCAGAGCTGTCCTGTGCCCACGTCTTGGTTATGCATGTTTTCCTCTTGTATAGCAGCATGGAGAGCGATTTATCACAAAACCACAGGGTCCTGGCTGGGGGAATGGGATTATATTTCATACAAGCATTCTGTAGGGCAAAACTATTGTTCTGTTGTTGCAGGGCCCTTTAAGAAAGGCAGGATTGGTTTATATATATATATATATATATATATATATATATATATATATATATATATATATATATATATATATTTGTGCAACGAGTTTGTGTCTTTGTGTGCAACAATTTTATTTATATAGCCCAATATTACAATTCCTAAATTTGCATTTAGGGGTTTTA
The DNA here is from genome assembly GCA_023566125.1 of Zingel zingel. Classification (NCBI taxonomy): domain Eukaryota; kingdom Metazoa; phylum Chordata; class Actinopteri; order Perciformes; family Percidae; genus Zingel; species Zingel zingel. Next base: position 30,364,388 of record CM042334.1, read on the forward strand.
CAAACTGTATAGCATATGACAGCCTCTATCCTAAGACCCTTGACTTAGACATGCAAAACTCCAACAAAGAAACCTCAGGAAGAGGAGCATACAGTAGGATGGATCCTTCTCCCAGGATGGAAAAACATGTAAAATAGATGTGTGTACAGCACAAACCAACATGAATTCACAGTATGTAATCAGGAACACAAAATGATTGTTAGATTGGAAACATATTATGTATGAAGAATATGGAGACCTAGAAAGAGGACAGACTACACAAACATGCAAAAGACAAAGCTCAAGCATACCATTCACACAGATACATGTAGGAGAATATAAACGCAAGCAGAGGGAGCGAATGACAAGGACAACATGCACACTTGGGAGAGAGAGAGAAAGACACAGAGAGAGAGAGTTAACCCCAGAAAAGAAACAGGAGTTATCCTAGGACAAGGGACTGTAGCTTCTCTGGCAGCTTAATGTGTATCTGCCTGCCACAGCCTGAGGGACACTGGCGCCATTCATCTGCATGAATGGCAGTACAAAGAAAATCGGCAAACGTTCCCTTAAGTTAGCAGCTAATGCTAGCGCTAGCTAGCTAGCTTGGTTGGCAAGGTGCTCCAAAATGCTGGACAAGACATTTTTAGGTAACCAAAGTGTTCCAATCAACAGAATCAGAGGGCCAAGAACTTCAGACTTCAGAAATAGTTGACTGTGTTCTTTCAGATAAGTAAGACCTAAAGCTAGTGGGGACAGTGCCAGCAATAAGTTACAAACTATCAACATCAGTGTTTCCCATACATATTGTAGGTTCTACTTGGGCGCCGCCCCGTACAGATAGATTAAGACCCACCCAGGTAGATAAAATCCAAATTACATGTTTGTTTTTTCAAAAACGATGTATTTTTACAGCGCACACAGACCAACGGCCTCCAGCCCCTCCCCCCCCATGCATGACAGCATCAATGCTTTACTTCAGGCTCAGTGGCTAGCGTTAGTAGTAGAATCAGAAACAGAATCAGACAAAGCTTTATTGCCAAGTACGTTTTTACACATACAAGGAATTTGTTTTGGTGTTGTAGGTGCATGTCACACATTCTCTAAATATAAGAAGGTTAAGAAAATCAAGTATTAGAATATAAACAATATAAGTATAAATATATATACACAGTATGTATTAAAAATAAAACTAGAAAGAGCAGTACTCTTTAGAGCGTTGAGCTCTAGGTTGTTTTGATTGCACAAGGTCACCAGGTCACCTGGTCAGCGCAGTGCTTCAAGCTGGATGGGGAGACAGCATCCGGTCCATGAGCATTCCGGGGGTTCTCTCTCCTGAAGAGTTTGTTGACGTCCCTCTCATGAATGGAAAGAGTCGTCACTGAGGTGGGTGGGGTGGTGGTAGTGGTGGAGGGTGGGACCTTTAAGGTGGGCAGTGGTGGAGGGGCCCAGGCCCCTGCTGAGGTGTTGGAGGTGATGCTCTGTAGCTGGAGCTGTTGGGAGGTGTCGTGGGGGATGGTTTCAGGACTGTTCCTTTGTAGGGAGGTGTTGTGGGGGATGGTTACAGGACTGTCCCTTTGTCTTTCAAAGTGGCTGTAGAACTCGTTCAGGTCATTGGCTAGGCGTCAGTCGTTGATGGGCTTTAGGCTTGTAGTTGGTGATCTGCCTGAGTCCTTTCCAGACAGACGCAGAGTCGTTGGCTGAGAACTGGTAGTGGAGTTTCTCAGAGTACCGCCGTTTAGCCTCTTTCAATGCCTTGCTAAATTTGTACTCCGCCTCTTTAAGTCTGTCTTTGTCCCCACTCCTGAACGCCTCTTCTGAGTTTGGCTGTGAACCAGGGTTTGTCATTGTTGTAACTCACCTTGGTGCATTATGGAACCAGCAGTCCTCACAGAAGCTGATGTATGACTTCACAGCATTATATGATTTAACAGGAGTTAGGAGGAGACAGTGTTGAGATTTATGATAACATGTAACTTTCTGTATGGATCATAGTAGTAAGGTTGTTAATACATTTAACATATTCAACCTGTGGGAAACACTGAACATTCAACATTGTAGGTCCAAGACATGGTCAGAGATCTTTAAAGACGTATAGGAGGCAGGTAGGTTTAGATGCTAAAGCCAGCTGAGAAAATGTTTTTTTTATATAACTCTATAATAGTTATGAAAAATATATATTATTTATTAAAAAAAAAAGCAGCTGAGTTTACAAGAATTTGCCAAATGTTAGGATGACATGTGGCAAACTAAGGCAACAGTCAGACTACATACTGAGCTTTTGTTTGAGCTTTTTTGTTACACTTGGCCAGGCTAGCATCCTGTGCTTGTGCAAAACATAGCAGCAGTGGATGAGACACAGAGCAGAATGAAATATCGCCTTTCTACATGTTAACACGTTTATGCTTGTTGAACAGGAGTGTTGATGAAGTATGGGCTTTTTTTTTGCACTTTACCGAGCGCAGTAGAAGGAGCTCAGCCCGGACACAGAGAAAGAATACATCACACAAATAAACGAACCGGTAACATCAGAGCTTACGGTATCAATACTTGATACATACATGATTTAGCCCCGGGGCTCGTTTAATACCGGGTTTCGGTACCCATCCCTATTAAAGAATCCTCACAGCGCTGGCTATCAGCTATGGTTATTTCTGCCTATTGCTTGACACTGGCCTTTCTCTCTCTTTCTTTCTCTCTCTCTCTCTCTCTCTCTCTCTCTCTCACTCACACTCTCTCACACACACACGCACACACACTCCACATCTGTTTAGCCTCTTGAATGCCCTTTTGGTCTCTGAAGAGGGCACCTATCTCTGTGGCTGTTGTCCATGGACCTGGTTTGTTATCCCACAGAGCCTATTACAAGCCCTCCTGTACCAGCTAAACCAATCAGCCCACACTCAATAGCGGAGCCATTGAGATGTGGAATGGCAATAACAGGCCAGTGGAAGATACTCCACTCTGTTTAAGGAGGAGGAGACTGAAAGAGAGAAGAGAGCAAAAACCTGATGAAATCAATGGTCTTTTGGGGCTTCTAGAGAAGTCGTGAGAAAGAATCATTAAGGTGGTTCGCTCATGAGAAGCTCTTTGCATCACCAGGGACAGAGGAAGCAATTGGAAGGGTGGAGAGAAGGATAGATTGGAGCAGAGAGTTATAAAAGCAAGAGGGCAGAAGACTAAGCTATCAACACAGGATCAGAAAATATTGTGCGGCAATGCCATCTTGGGCGTTGTGCTTCCGCTCACATTTTGTGCCATGTGGCTGCAATCAAAGTTCCATCACAAGTCAGGTCACAGTTTTTCACTGAGCTGTGACTTGTTTGTTGGTGACTTTTAATGTTTAACCAATGAGATGGCAGATATCTGTGACATAATGTGTCAGAGACATGTATCACCAAGCATATTGAGAAGTGTTCATGCACCGAAACCCTTCTTGATAATTGGGTTCTGACCCCTCTGGATAATTGACAGTGCCTTATTTAGTTTTAAACTGGAAAACACTAACAGTCATTAAGCTTGTTTTTTTCTGGTGCTTTCCTGCTACCTCAATTCAATTTTATTTATAGTATAGTAGACACTTTACAGATAGAGTAGGTCAAGACCACACTCTATAATTTACAAAGACCCAACAATTCCAATAATTCCCCCAAGAGCAAGCATTTAGTGCAGCAGTGGCGAAAAACTTCCTTTTAGGGAGAACCCTCGAGTGGTGAGGACAACTTTCTTTTAGGCAATTCAATTCAACAGTTGTTGAACTAAATCGAATTGAATTGAAACCTGGGACAGACCCAGGCTCTTGGTAGGCGGTGTCTGACGGTGCTGGTTGGGGGTGTGATGAACAGTGGCAATAATAGTCACAATAAAGATAATGGAATTATGACTAGAAATAGTAGTCGTAACAGTTCAGGGCGTAGAAGGGCATATCAGGGCGTGACAGGGCGCCGAGGAGGACCACGGTGGCAGTTGCAACCATGATTTAGGTGCCACCCTGATCTAAGGAAAACTGTGAGTTGAGAAAACATAAGGACTCAGGGGAATAAGCTCCCTGGAGCTAAGTGCTACCTGATGCTCATTGGTAACATACCCACCTCTGTGCTCTGCACCCCAGCTTGCAGTGAGCACATCTCATTTTGCTCATCATGTGTAGACTAGAGAGACAATATTTTATAAAGGAACAGGAGGAAGAGTGGGAAATGTGGAGAGAGAGGTGAATGTCACATAACAAACACCCCCAGGGTTTTTTTTACTAAGTATGTAGTCATACAGTAGGTGAACAATGTTTGACCAAAATCATAACAGACTCATCATGAAGCTCCCACAGTGGTGCGTATGCTCTGCCCTCTGTTTACATTTCTCGTTGCTCACTCCAGAGGCCTGTTTCACAAAAGTAGAATATATAAATCCAGGATGACTGATAAAGCGAGGATTGACCTAGTCTAATCTGTGCATCCTGGCTTGGTGCGTTTCATGAAGGCCAAGCCAGGCTGAGGAGGAGCGACTAGGTTGAGCCAGGCTGAAGTAATTCAGATAGATGCGTGTCCACTGCTTTCCTCAAAAGACCGTGCGGTCGATCACAGATTTACTGATGCCAAAATGGAGAATACGCATTGTACATACTTTATACAGAGGGAGCAGCAGCTTCTTGTGGAAGTATGATGACTACTAAGGCTACTAATCATTTGCACAAATTAACAGTTGTACTCTTTGCCTTAAAAGTAAGCAGAAGATAATGTTACTCGGGAAATTTACCATGAAGATCAATTTTCTACAACGCTAAAATATGATGCGTAAATATCTCGTTTCTCCCTCCCTCTCTCTCATGGGCTAAAATATAAATTTCCTAAGTCATATTAACTTTCACTGCTCGCATTTAATGCAAAGTGTACAACTGTTCGTTTTTGCAAATGACAGTGACTCATTGAATGGTTTCAGTTAAGAGCAGTAGTTCATAAATGTATATTTTTTGACTATCATTCAGTCTGTCTGCTATTATCTGCCACACTTTTTCTCACTTTTATTTTTTATATGTTCCTTCTCTATATATTATATGCCTTGGTTCCTTGTATATATGGACATAGAAAATAAAAACACTGAAGAAAATGGACTCTAAAATCTAGAAACTATAAAGATAATTAAGTGATAAAGCCCATGCACACTGTAAACAGAGTATATTCATCAGTTAGTTCCCCCCCCAGCACAATATAAGGTCAAAAACCATTGAGGTGTCCTCTCCCTGTTGTTACATGAATGTACAGTAGCCTACATCACTAGATAGTTACTGGTCCAGTAAACTAAGACTATTATTTGGGAGGATTGTACAATTAGGATATGTTCTTTAAATTGTACAATCCTCCCAAATTATAGTCCCAGTTTACTGGACAACACACATTGTGTGCTAAGAATTCCAAATACAGTGCACATGGAAGAGGAACAAACATGATACTTATTGTTAAAGAATTAAAAAAAAAATGAATCAACTAAAATAATTTAAGGTGCATTGATCCACTATAGAATCACAAATGTACAGCATTTTATGTATTGCCCTTAGTAACAGACTTAATTTAAAACACATTTGAAATTGTATCAGCCTTTTCTAATTATCTCAACAACTGCCATAATATATTCATCAAACTTCTAACAATATGAACAGCAGTCTTCATACAGCAATATTACCTTTAACAATGTCACATGAATAATTACAAAAAATAATGGTCACAACTTTAAATAATAACAGTAGTTAACTGAACAGCAATATGCACCTGTTGTACTTCAATGCAGGCTGATAACAATAGGGTAAAACCACTGCTGAGTGATCAGAAAAGGCTCCAGGATTAATAAATCCTGGGTGTTAGCCTGGTCCATACCAGGCTAGCTGTACAGAATAAATCTCCATGGTAACTTAGGTGCCTCTGCTTTCGTGAAACGGAGTCAAGGCTAAATTGAGCCAGGATAACTGGGAAATCCTGGCTTAATCCCTTATCTTGGTTTTGTGAAATAGCCCTCTGGACACCTTTCAGAAAAAAGTTTCAAAACAATTGGTTTTAAAACGAAGCCTTGTAAACACACAACAGTAAGACAGCCTCTCAACCCAGCCTAGCTTAGCTAGATGAGTCAAACAGAAAGAGAAAATGTAGGCATATGTACTCTGATACGCAAGAGCAGCAACCAACAATGCTGGTCTTCATTCACTAGTGACAACATGTTCAGTACTAAACACACACAATAGGTGGAGTCATGAGAGGCAAGAGAGAGCTTGCCACTTCTGAATCTATATCTATGAACAAGGTGTAATTGGTGAAATAGTTAATTTCCCAACCAAAGTGTTGGCACCAGGCCATCATTACTGAACCCAGACTGGACTGCTCTGTGTCTCCAGTGCTTCCTGTTACATTATGCTTTTTATTTAAATGTTATTATAACGGCATTTAAAAAATCAGCAGCTCACCTGCTCTTCCACTCTCTCCTTTAAACTCCTGTGAAAGTTCTCGTCTCCCTGCAGTGCATTCTGTAACTTTCATTATCTCTGTGTTAAATCAGCAGAGAGCCATCAAACACCAGGATGGCCCAGATGTACACAGATACTGTAATGTCAGTATGAAAGCCTAAAAAAAAAACCTCTATTGATCCACTGTTTAAAAGGAACAGATTCTTGCTTTACCAGCAGCTCCTTTCCACTTAGTTCGATTAGGTTTCTTCAAGGCAAAGGGGGAATTATAGTCTCAAAACAATTATATTCAGCTCTTAAAACACAAATTATCTTAAAGCTGTAATAGTGTAATTTCATACTCGCCACATGCATTATTCATAGTTCTTTTTCCCCAATCAACCAGAGATCCAGATGTAAGCAAACTCTGCTGTTTCCACCTAGAAACCTTCTCTTATTTAGTTTTTCTCATCAAAACTTTTTGCTTTGTCAGTTCATTATAATTATTATATGTCGGTGTGCCTAAATGTATTTCCACCGCGAGTCTACTTTAGAAGTTGTATAGGCAAATGCAAGCACACTCACAGGAACAATATCTAAACACCGCTAATTGCACTAAAAACACACAACACGTTTAAGCAGTGTGAGAATACGATAGAGATTGCTAATGTGGTCATCTGTTTCACTGGATAGTGAAATTAGATCATAAAGCAACAAGAAAATGCTTGGTTGGTGCAGCACTGTTTGCTTCTGTGGCGTTTCTGTACACTAAGTATCCTTTTTATGGCCCCACATGCTGACGTGACCGTGTTGGTTTTGTGTGTGTGTCTGTGTCTGTCTGTCTGTCTGTCTGTCTGTCTGTGTGTGTGTGTGTGTGTGTGTGTGTGTGTGTGTGTGTTGGTGCGTGTGGTGATGGATGCATGCATCTATATGCCTAAAGATGAATGAGAGAGGCAGGCTTTAGCTCAGCGCTGCGGCTCAATTTAAAGACCTACAGTAGTCTCCCAGTACTGAGGGAATTTCAGATCCATGGACGGAGACAGACACAACAGACCGTCTACAAACTACATTCAATAGAAGAATTTTAATATATATTTGTTTTTTCTTAGTTCAAACCCTTAGACCGCTCTCAACCTAATTCCAAAGTTCACCATGAAGCCAAATTAAAATTCTTGAGTAACCCTTTTTCCACATTCAAATAGTTATTTCAGCATTCAAATAGTATTGATTTTTTCACTATTCCAATTATATTCGTTCCAACAGCCCTATAGTACATGCAGCATCACTTCCTGTTAATCCACTGTAAACTTTTAAAGAGAGGAAATTACAGAATGGAAATACATTACATGTCTATTGCAGAACCGATGCTGACCATAAAGACAATCAAAATTTAGATTAATATAATAAATATATTAAGGATCATAACTTGTGCAACTATGATTCATTTATATAGACAGTGCACGTATTGTGATGCCATCCATCATCATTCAACAGAAATCTCAAGGAATCTACTGATACTTACTCTTCTTTGGGTTAGCAATTTATTTTTTATTCTTACTGCCAACGTCATCTTGTTTGCCAAACTCTAATTTCTCAGTCAGTGTGGGGATTTGAACCAGACACCCTCTAGTCCAGTGTTTCTCAACAGGGGCGGTACCACCCCCCAGGGGATGTTCAGAAGATGGGGGGGGGGGGGGGGGGGCTGGAAAGGGGGACGTTTGTTTGGACGCTAGTTTAAACCAAAGACTGACAATAACAATACATGTTTTACAACAATACAACTTTAAACTACTTGCAAGAAACAGTGGTCTGCTACATTAAAAGCTGCCAGTTTACAGCACTGATCAGAACTCTTCTCTTCTGTGCTTCTGTCAGCTTTGTATGGCGCAGCTCCGTGCTGCCGTCAGGGAAACGGGACGTCAGAGCATCATCTTAAATGAGCTCTGTATACATCGGCGTGAAGCTGCGTTCAGATTTTTAAAAAAGCAATCGCTGCAGGGTGGTGCGACGTCCTGTTGTGTTCTTTAAACCCCCATTGTAGCACAAGTAGACTTTATATTTCACAGTAAGATCGTTTATAGAACACAACGTTTCCTACTGCACCTGAAGGCAGCTTCATTTCACGGAGAAAAAGAGAAAGAAAAGAGACGCGACGTTTAGCTGTTCCCCAAACTCCCGGGAAAGTAAGGGCTTGTGGTTAGTGCTTTACAACTTTCTTGTGTAAGCGATAGAGGCAGTGATGTAACTGTTTCCTGTTTCCTGTGTGTGTGTAAGCGATAGAGGCAGTGATGTAACTGTTTCCTGTGTGTGGAAGCGATAGAGGCAGTGATGTAACTGTTTCCTGTTTCCTGTGTGTGGAAGCGATAGAGGCAGTGATGTAACTGTTTCCTGTTTCCTGTGTGTGTGGAAGCGATAGAGGCAGTGATGTAACTGTTTCCTGTGTGTGTGGAAGCGATAGAGGCAGTGATGTAACTGTTTCCTGTTTCCTATGTGTGTGGAAGCGATAGAGGCAGTGATGTAACTGTTTCCTGTTTCCTGTGTGTGTGTGGAAGCGATAGAGGCAGTGATGTAACTGTTTCCTGTTTCCTGTGTGTGGAAGCGATAGAGGCAGTGATGTAACTGTTTCCTGTTTCCTGTGTGTGTGTGGAAGCGATAGAGGCAGTGATGTAACTGTTTCCTGTGTGTGTGGAAGCGATAGAGGCAGTGATGTAACTGTTTCCTGTTTCCTGTGTGTGTGGAAGCGATAGAGGCAGTGATGTAACTGTTTCCTGTTTCCTGTGTGTGGAAGCGATAGAGGCAGTGATGTAACTGTTTCCTGTGTGTGGAAGCGATAGAGGCAGTGATGTAACTGTTTCCTGTTTCCTGTGTGTGTGGAAGCGATAGAGGCAGTGATGTAACTGTTTCCTGTGTGTGTGGAAGCGATAGAGGCAGTGATGTAACTGTTTCCTGTTTCCTGTGTGTGTGGAAGCGATAGAGGCAGTGATGTAACTGTTTCCTGTTTCCTGTGTGTGTGTGGAAGCGATAGAGGCAGTGATGTAACTGTTTCCTGTTTCCTGTGTGTGGATGCGATAGAGGCAGTGATGTAACTGTTTCCTGTGTGTGTGGAAGCGATAGAGGCAGTGATGTAACTGTTTCCTGTGTGTGGAAGCGATAGAGGCAGTGATGTAACTGTTTCCTGTTTCCTGTGTGTGTGTGGAAGCGATAGAGGCAGTGATGTAACTGTTTCCTGTTTCCTGTGTGTGTGGCAGAGATAGAGGCAGCACTTCTAACCTATACTCTTCTAACCTAGACTCTTCTAACCTAGACTCTTCTAACCTAGACTCTTCTAACCTATACTCTTCTAACCTAGACTCTTCTAACCTAAACTCTTCTAACCTATACTCTTCTAACCTATACTCTTCTAACCTAAACTCTTCTAACCTATACTCTTCTAACCTAAACTATTCTAACCTAAACTCTTCTAACCTATACTCTTCTAACCTAAACTCTTCTAACCTAGACTCTTCTAACCTAAACTCTTCCTACCTAAATTCTTCTAACCTAAACTATTCTAACCTAAACTCTTCTAACCTATACTCTTCTAACCTAAACTATTCTAACCTATACTCTTCTAACCTAAACTCTTCCTACCTAAATTCTTCTAACCTAAACTATTCTAACCTAAACTCTTCTAACCTAGACTCTTCTAACCTATACTCTTCTAACTTAGACTCTTCTAACCTAAACTCTTCTAACCTAGACTCTTCTAACCTATACTCTTCTAACTTAGACTCTTCTAACCTAAACTCTTCTAACCTAGACTCTTCTAACCTGTACTCTTCTAACCTAAACTCTTCTAACCTAGACTCTTCTAACCTAGACTCTTCTAACCTAGACTCTTCTAACCTAAACTCTTCTAAGCATCAACAAAGGGCTCTCACTAACTTTCAAAGGTTGGGAACTTATTTCCTTCTGCTTTTACCCCTTGATAAGTGCCAGTTTTTTTCTGTTGGAACAACTCAATTATAGATTTAGATTTGATGAAAAATAGGTTTGAATGTGAAATTGCTAGCTGTTTCTGATTGGCTACTGTTAGTGTTTGTAATACCTAATTACAGTTTGAATGTTACATATCTAGTCATTCTGATTGGCTGCTGTTATTTAAATTGAATGTCAAATGGTTGTATTTTTTTTAAACACCTGTAGATATAATTTCTATATTCATTTCACATTATACTTTTTTGATACCTGGGAAACTAATAAATATGTTGTTTGTCATTCAATGATATGATTTTTGATTATTTTTGATAACAATAGTAACAACAATAATAGGCCTAATATTAGGGCGTAATCATTAATATTCGGGGCAATTAGCCTACATCTTATTTGATGGGGGGCGGTTAGGGACCTGGATAATGGATAGGGGGGCGCTGGTTGAGAACGACTGAGCTAACCACTACTGTCACTGACTGTTTAACATTTCAATGAGGATGCTGTGGTGACACATGGGGATGCCATTGCAGAGGGCTCCATCACAAAATCACAGGGTCGTCCAACAAAATGTTATGGCAAGCCATCCAATAGTTGTTGAGATAATTCAGTCCAACGAAAGAAAAGATGACACACAAATCTTCTTAGATGATTCATTGTTTTTGTTAACATAGCTCCACCAGCACATAACCATCATACCACGCCGGACAGACAAAAAAACAAAGAAAAAACACACACAATATACAGTGTAGTATTCCCTTTTAGAATGGGCCCAGTTTGTTCCAGTGTTTGTCTCTGATCTTATGATGGTATTGATCTCTCCTTCAGCCTCTGCTTGAGTCATAACTATTCCTTTGAATCCAGCCCTCCGACCTGACGCTGCCTGATCCAGAAATATCTCCTCCTTTAAACTGCACACAAGACTCCTTCCCAATACCTTTTTCTTATAGTTCTTTTCCCCACAACTATTTTTATGTACTGTTTTTCAATTTTTTAACACTCTGTCCAGTTTGTTTCCAACTTTTTTTTACCTCATTTTACCCCTCTACACCTCTACCCCGCTGTATTGAACTGCTTCAGTCCTACAGATTCTTCTTCTCCATCCATGACTGCTCTCTCTCTCTCTCTCTCTCTCTCTCTCTCTCTCTCTCTCTCTCTCTCTCTCTCTCTCTCTCTCTCTCCATGAATAAGTGTTACCAGTGTATATATCTCTCTCTGGGTAATGAATGGCTGGCCATTTATCTGAGTGTCAGCCAGAAGCCCTGAGGAGGTGTGTCTCTCCCTAATCAATATCTCATTAGTTTAAGAAGCCCTGCCTCTCTATGTTCCCCCTCCCTCTCTTTCTTTCTATTCCTTTCCTATACCCTTTGATCATTTACCAGAGATGTTCACAAGTCATTTTTTGGAAGTCCAAGTCAAGTCTCAAGTCTTTGAGGTGCAAGTTCAAGTCAAGTCTCAAGTCTTTTGCCACAAGTCCAAGTCAAGTCTCAAGTGTCTGGCCATCTGATCTGTCCCTAACACTGTATTGTTAAATCTTATGAATTCCAAGCATGTCCTGTAGCTACCATCCATACAGTACAGTATCAAAATCAGTTGTAGGAGAACTTTATGGGGTCTACTGCAATGCAATCTGAAGAAACACAAATTAAGAACTCTGTTTCAATTCCATAGCTATATTTTTCAACATTTTGGTATCTGCACCAAAGAATACATCTTTGCGATGGTTACCTTGTTACTTGTGACGATATATGCTAAATGTAACGTCTCGTTCACATTATCCAGTGACTGACCTATCTGGGAGCATTTTGATATTCCTGATGAAGTTCGACGTTGTTGATCCGGCATCATTTACAGTGCCTTGCGAAATTATTCGGCCCCCTTGAACTTTTCGACCTTTTGCCACATTTCAGACTTCAAACATAAAGATATAAAACTGTAATTTTTTGTGAAGAATTAACAACAAGTGGGACACAATCATGAAGTGGAACGAAATTTATTGGATATTTCAAACTTTTTTAACAGATAAAAAAACTGAAAAATTGGGCGTGCAAAATTATTCAGCCCCTTTACTTTCAGTGCAGCAAACTCTCTCCAGAAGTTCAGTGAGGATCTCTGAATGATCCAATGTTGACCTAAATGACTAATGATGGAAAATAGAATCCACCTGTGTGTAATCAAGTCTCCATATAAATGCGCCTGCTCTGTGATAGTCTCAGAGGTCCGTTTAAAGAGCAGAGAGCATCATGAAGAACAAGGAACACACCAGGCAGGTCCGAGATACTGTTGTGGAGAAGTTTAAAGCTGGATTTGGATACAAAAAGATTTCCCAAGCTTTAAACATCCCAAGGAGCACTGTGCAAGCGATAATATTGAAATGGAAGGAGTATCAGACCACTGCAAATCTACGAAGACCCGGCCGTCCCTCTAAACTTTAAGCTCATACAAGGAGAAGACTGATCAGAGATGCAGCCAAGAGGTCCATGATCACTCTGGATGAACTGCAGAGATCTACAGCTGAGGTGGGAGACTCTGTCCATAGGAGAACAATCAGTCGTATACTGCACAAATCTGGCCTTTATGGAAGAGTGGCAAGAAGAAAGCCATTTCTTAAAGATATCCATAAAAAGTGTCGTTTAAAGTTTGCCACAAGCCACCTGGGAGACACACCAAACATGTGGAAGAAGGTGCTCTGGTCAGATGAAACCAAAATCAAACTTTTTGGCAACAATGCAAAACGTTATGTTTGGCGTAAAAGCAACACAGCTCATCACCCTGAACACACCATCCCCACTGTCAAACATGGTGGTGGCAGCATCATGGTTTGGGCCTGCTTTTCGTCAGCAGGGACAGGGAAGATGGTTCAAATTGATGGGAAGATGGATGGAGCCAAATACAGGACCATTCTGGAAGAAAACCTGATGGAGTCTGCAAAAGACCTGAGACTGGGACGGAGATTTGTCTTCCAACAAGACAATGATCCAAAACATAAAGCAAAATCTACAATGGAATGGTTCACAAATAAACATATCCAGGTGTTAGAATGGTCAAGTCAAAGTCCAGATCTGAATCCAATCGAGAATCTGTGGAAAGAACTGAAAACTGCTGTTCACAAACGCTCTCCATCCAACCTCACTGAGCTCCAGCTGTTTTGCAAGGAGGAATGGGCAAAAATTTCAGTCTCTCGATGTGCAAAACTGATAGAGACATACCCCAAGCGACTTACAGCTGTAATCGCAGCAAAAGGTGGCGCTACAAAGTATTAACTTAAGGGGGCTGAATAATTTTGCACACCCAATTTTTCAGTTTTTTATCTGTTAAAACAGTTTGAAATATCCAATAAATTTCGTTCCACTTCATGATTGTGTCCCACTTGTTCTTGATTCTTCACAAAAAATTACAGTTTTATATCTTTATGTTTGAAGCCTGAAATGTGGCAAAAGGTCGAAAAGTTCAAGGCGGCCGAATACTTTCGCAAGGCACTGTATCTTGGTGCCACACACCTAGCATGTAGCTGTTCTCTTACTGCCACTGTTTACCAAGTTATTGAGAGCAAAACTAATGACAAAAGGCACAACTCCGGAAGGACTTGGTGTCGCCATCCTCAATGCATTTTTTTATATGAGAGTGTGGGCACATAGGCATAGCACATGCGTTACATTGCACATTACGGCAAAGGGCAGGGGACATGCAGCTCGGCATACGTTTCCCCAACGTATATGCGCCAATAAAAGAAAATAGGAAAACAGGTTGTTGACGAGTCTCGAAGTCCGAGTCAAGTCTGATGTCTTTTGGGTCGAGTCTCAGACTCGAGTCGCAATCTCTGTCATTTACACATCTCTTTATCAACAACGTATCCTTCCTTCTCACTCTTCGTTTCGCTTCATTCACTCCTAATCATTTTTACTTCCTTTTCTTTTTGGTCTTTCTCTTGTTCACTCTGTTCTGACAAATAGGATCACAGCCTTTGAAATGTAAGACTTACACGATCCCAAGACAAATCAAAAAGGTCTTTTGGCCAAGATGTTGCCACAGGGCAAGTGTTTGGTTGTAGTCTATTCATTTTCAAAATAATATATGATTCCACTGAGAAACTCACATTGCACTAGATCAAAATGTGCAATTCTGAATTTTAATATTTGTTTTTTCTTCGTTCAAAACCTTAGACCGCTATGCAAAATATGTCCCTATAGAAAACAATGGACATTGTGAACAGAGCTCAAACCCACCCCTCTTTGGGGCCAAGAACTGGAGTTCCTGCTGTCCCGGTGTCCATTTATAGCTCACAGTTAGTCTGTATGGTTACATTGGCAGGTACATTGTACAGGTACTTTGGCTGTTGGTGGCAAACTGTCCAGTGGTCACATTTGTGCAAATGGCAGGAGTTGAAAATTCTTGTCTGGACACACCTTAAAGGAGAACTCCGGGCAATTTTTACGTTAATCTTGATTGCCAAATTGGTGCTAGCAACATCGAGCTACTGCAGCTAATGCCCAGAGCTCCCAGTTAGCTAAAACGGCAGTTTTGGGGGCATATCACAAAGAGTGCCTTTGTGCCTCTTAACAGACACAAAATGCAATTAAAATGTCTGTGCAACATGAACAGGGCCCTTACATGACAACAAGAAGCGTTTTGAACTCAGACATTGTTTAAATTCACCTACCCTGTTAGCTGCTAGCTGCCGTCTGGGATGAGTGAGTGTGTCCAGCCCGGCTTTGGTAATAATCATCAAGCAGCAGTTCTGTGTGTATTTGTAGCATAAATATCCATTTTGTGTGCAATCCATCTGGCGTTGGTGAGTAGGAGTCTTGTCCGTGTCGATCGTTGTGGTTTCCTTAGCCGGGCTAGCAGGTCCGGCCGGTGTCCCTGCTACTGCCTCCTCCCCGCCCACCTGGCTTCACGCAGCCGACAACAATCCAACGAGCGCCGGCTGGTCTGGTGGATGTCTTCCAGAAGACCGTTCAAGCCTTCGCCGCGAAAATTGGTATTTTATTTCACCCTCAAAAATAGGTAAATGAGCAATGTAGTGGTTATGACCATATTAGTGACTATGTAACTACATGGAAACGGACCAAATTATGTTTGTGCCCTGTACAGTAAAATAGTGTTTTAGACGGCTAGCTGTAGTCTCGCTAAGTCCCGTGGGAATTCAGTTTAGCAGGAGAAAGGTAAATAGCAGTGTGTATGTTGGAGGAGCGTAGTGTGTGAAGAGTGAAGATCGGAGTTGTTCACAAGGGAAGAAGCTTGGAGTTCGAAAAACAAGTGTTGATATACTGTGGAAAAGATATGGTTCGCGTTTGTGCCTTTCCGAATTGTGAACACTATTTTAAAAATCACTATTTTACTGTACAGGGCACAAACATAATTTGGTCCGTTTCCATGTAGTTACATAGTCACTAATATGGTCATAACCACTACATTGCTCACGTACCTATTTTTGAGGGTAAAATAAAATACCAATTTTCGCGGCGAAGGCTTGAACGGTCTTCTGGAAGACATCCACCAGACCAGCGGGCGCTCGTTGGATTGTTGTCGGCTGCGTGAAGCCAGGAGGGCGGGGAGGAGGCAGAAGCAAGGACGCCGGCCGGACCTGCTAGCCCGGCTAAGGAAACCACAACGTTCGACACGGACAAGACTCCTACTCACCAACGCCAGATGGAATGCACACAAAATGGATATTTATGCTACAAATACACACGGAACTGCTGCTTGATGATTATTACCAAAGCCGGGCTGGACACACTCACTCATCCCAGACGGCAGCTAGCAGCTAACAGGGTAGGTGAATTTAAACAATGGCTAAGTTGCTAAACGCATCTTGTTGTCATGTAAGGGCCCTGTTCATGTTGCACAGACATTTTAATTGCATTTTGTGTCTGTTAAGAGGCACAAAGGCACTCTTTATGATATGCCCCCAAAACTGACGTTTTAGCTAACTGGGAGCTCTGGGCATTAGCCGCAGTAGCTCGATGTTGCTAGCACCGATTCGGCTCGTGTTTTTTGCTATAGACAGTACTCAAAAAAGTATAGCGATCAAAATTAACGTAAAAATTGCCCGGAGTTCTCCTTTAAGTAATATTAATTTCAACAATAAGTGTTGTACAGTTTAGTATAGTTCAAATTAACCCAAATCAACAGTAACATGGTGTAGCTCTAGCCAATGTAAGGGCCAGTGTTTACCTGGCCCTTTTGTTTTTCCACAATAGATGATAAAAAGATTTCTTATGACTTTTGTTCCAGTTTGTCTGGTTGTTCCTGTCATTTGCAAAACAGCAAGTATATTGGAGCGATACCAATTTTCTGATTAGTTCTTATCTTTATTTGCAGGGACATCAGTAAAGGCAATTATAATTCTTAATTCTTTTTAAAGATTTTAGCAACAGCAATGTGCAGTTTAAAGATAATACAGTTAATCATGATTTTTTGCATATTTGCTCAGATAGACTAACAGTATGGACTGCCACACTCACAGGTGACAGCAGGTCTTCTGGCCACTACAGCCGCTCTTTAACTTGGAAAGACACACTGACACTGTTAGTGTGAGAGTAGTAAGTGAGGCAGCTAAAGTATAATTCATGTGCCATCTAAAAGCCCACTTCTCCTGGCTTCAGTGTCCAACTCGGACATTGAGGTGGCACTTCCTGCTAAGACAGTGGTTTATCTAATAATCTAGACAGCAAGCAGATAAACATTATAAGAAAACACAGTGGAGTGCCTTTTAGTTCCCATTTTCCTTTGTGCCGTTCTCATCATATATCCCTCCATACTTGCTGAGTTTTCTACTGCTCCTATTACCTTCCACCTCTTCTCTTTCTATTCCTCTCCAGTCTTTTCCTCCACCCCACTGCAGTGTTGCAGCCACTAGCCATAACTCTTTATGAATGATTACAGCTACTTATGGCAGGCTCGCCGAGTGCCGACATAAAGCACTCAAAAGGGCTTTGTCAGAAGCCACAATAAAGAATGTATTGATAGTGCTTCTGCTTTAGAGGTTTATCCAGTCCACTCCAGAGAGAGAGAGAGAGAGAGAGAGACAGATAGAGACAGAGAGAGAGAGAGAAAAGAGAGAGAGAGAGACAGAGAGAGAGAGAGACAAACAGAGAGAGAGAGAGAGAGACAGAGACAGAGAGAGAGAGCGAGAGAGACAGAGACAGAGAGAGAGAGCGAGAGAGAGAGAGAGAGAGAGAGAGAGAGAGAGAGAGAGAGAGGGAGAGACAGAGAGAGAGAGAGAGAGAGAGAGAGAGAGAGAGAGATAGACTGAGACCGAGCCATAGACAGAGATATCTTTAAAATAGCACCTAACTTTGCTGTCCTGTGCAAAAACAGTAATGTAGGTTTCTCATGGGAAACAGGGACTTTATGTTTTATTTACAATGAGCAAGCAATACTTTCCAGTAAGTGTGTGTGTGTGTGTGTGTGTGTGTGTGTGTGTGTGTGTGTGTATGTGTATGTGTGTGTGTGTGTGTGTGTGTGTGTTTGTTTGTGTGTGTGTACACACACATGCACATAAACTTGTGATGTTATCCCTCCGAAATCCATAGAAGAAAGAAGGAAAAACAAGGCACATTCTTTTTCTGTAAATCCATCATATATATATATATATATATATATATATATATATATATATATATATATATATATATATATAAAGAAAGGTTCCATTTTTTCAAGTCTATACCAATACAATACGTCCATGCTATATGAACAATAAAAATAACTGCTTGTCCACACTAGCCGTAAAGCAATCCCTTCTTAAACTGTAAGAGAGGGAGAAAACCCACAGTGCTTTTTCTTTGCAAGCCTTGTCTAAGCTGATATGAGGCTTCAGAATCTAAGTTACAATAATCATGGTGTCTTTTTATTACCAAAAATTCTCAATAAACCTACACACGACAGCTAGGATGAAGATACCTCAGAACAAGGACTGCCAGGCAGGGATCTCTTCTTGGACGATTGATAAGAGACACCTTTAACTCTTTCAAAGCCTATATAGCATGTAAATAATCTATTAAAATTGACAAAATCCAAAGCTATCTTTTGAAAAAGTTGTTTATGGTAGCTGGTATGGAATCATAAAACACCAATAACATATGCAGCCTTTAGGCAGTCTGCATATTTTATAACAGTTTTCAAGTAGTACGACTGTTTTATTTGGCCACATCTTTACAGAACAAGGCAGCAACTGTGTTTGGGTAATTGTGGCAGGTTTTCAACGTTGCCTCAATATTGCCATTATCCTAAAGTGGTTACAATACAAACACTATTAGCCTTAAAAAAGCAATCACACAGCCGTCTCACTGCAGTTTTTGATCTGACTGCCTGCTTTACTACTGATGGATGCAGAGAAGAGGCAGGAGCAAAGTATTTTTAGAATTCCATTCAAACATCTATATCTGGGTTTACTCTAACATAATGTACTAAGCTCTATCATTTGGAAACCAGATTGAAAATAGTTCAAACGGGGAACTTACTAATGGAAATGATCCAGGTAGGCAGAGTGTATAGGATACCTTGAAACATTTCTCAAATGTATAGGTGTGTATGTGTGCTTGTGTGTGTTGCTGCATTTCAGTGTGGGATTTTAATCAGTTATTTTCATGCCACAAACCTACAACATACAGACTAAATCTTGTATATTGAGATATATGGAGTTGTTTTAGTATTGATTAGTGGAGGTTCAGTGGTATAGAGGGCTTCTGGCCGTGATCTTTAAACTGACTAGGATCACATTTAAGAGGGAACAGGAATAGCACTTCTCATTGCATGGGGAATGCCATCATATGCATTTGCAAATTTTCAAAACTATAAATCGAAGTGGTTATACCTTGTGAAGTGAACTTTGTGTGTAGTCTGGATGCAAGCTAAGTGTTTGTTGTTCATACAGCCAATGGGAAGACGTGGGAGAGCAATTTACAATAAATGCATTCAAACCACATAGAACAAAGAGCTGGATATCTGTGTATCCCTTTTAAACAATTGATTTAAAGCGTGTTCAGTGTAGTGACCAGAGAAGAGCAGTGGTGTTGGAAAGCTTGGGAAGGTTGACTACCAACTGGGAAGCAGCATTCTGGATTAGCTGCAGACATGTAATGGCATACGCAAGCAGGGGCTCCAGAAAGGCAGTAGACCAGGCAGGTGATGACCTGGATGAGCATCAGTGCAGCCTCACTGGTGAAGAAGGAACTAAATTCTCCTGATGTTTTAAAGGAAGAATCATTGGTCTACTGCTGCAATGTTTTCCAGGAAGATTCGTCATCCAGAGTCACTTCCAGCTTCTTTGCGAACTGAAGTTGGAGCCGCCATGGTCTTGTCAGTGGTGATGGACAGGTCTTGGTGAGTTGACCTGCTCCCCTTCCCCTGGAGCACAAGCTCAGTCTTGTCTAGGTTAAGCTTTGGGTGGTTCCTTGACATCCACTCTTGAGATTTCAAACAAACTAAATATTTGTGAGAGCTAAAAACAAAATCTCATGTCATGGACTCATTAGAGCAGAATCAGATTTGAGCGTGCAATACCAATCATGTGGGCGCTCATTTCTGAGTCTGCTCTCTTTGGGTTTCTCCAGCTGTTTTGGCAGCTTCTGATCACTTGAGGTTGCAAGAGCTTGCTTGCCAACCATATTTGACTTCTGCCATGTTGCAGCTTGATAGTCAAAAAGGGCTGGCAAGCTAAATCCGGGCATCAGGGTCATGTCTTTTTCAAAGTTAAAGTACATACAAAGAAAAGAAGTCACCTTTTGAAAACATTGCTCCTCTCTATGGAGTGATTGGAAACCATATGACATGATTAACTATTTAATGCCTATAAGCCTTATTGTTTAGTCTACAATTTGAAATAGTCTGCGCATGTGGCTCTGCACTGTAGATTTTTGAAGTTCAGCTAAATCCTGGCGAGCCAATTTTTTTCCTTTCCGTTGCCTAGTTTATTCACAATGTTATGTTGGATTTGCGTAATGCCTGTTCTAAAAATGCTGTAATTCTGAATGCAGACACATCTATTCCATTAGCTATCCATCATGAGGGGGGCTAGGCCAACAAAGAGGCGGGGACACCCTTGACAGGTTGCAAGTCAATCGCAAGGCTCAAAACATAGAGACATACAACCAATCATGCTCTCACACACAGCTGCGGGCAATTTAGAGTCGCCAATTAACCTAATCTGCATGTCCTTGAACTTTGGAAGGAATTTGGAGCATCCAGAGAAAACCCACACATGCACAGGGAGAACATGGTAACTCCACACAGAAGAGCCCCTGTTGGCCATTAGCTTCAAACCCTGTGAGAGGACAGTGCTAACCACTGCATTGTTGTCCAAGTTATAATGTCTGCCTCATTTGTATATGTTGCTGCCTATTCTACCTCACTGTCCCTTTTGTCAGCCACATTTCCACTTTCACTACAAGACCCCATTTTCCATCCATTTACATTACATGTCATTTAGCTGACGCTTTTATCCAAAGCAACTTACAATTGCTATACAGTATATCAGAGGTTGCACACCTCTGGAGCAACTAGGGGTTAAGTGTCTTGCTCAGGGACACAGTGGTTGATGTATCACAGTGGGAATTGAACCCAGATCTCCCACACAAAAAGCATGTGTCATATCCACTGCGCCATCACCACCAGGTCCTTTTGGACTTGCCCTCCTTTCCCCATCACCTGACTGCCCCATCCATCTACACACCTGTTCCTTGTCAGCCCTGCAGTTACCTGACCTTCCCCGCCCACCTGCTCACCTGCAACTCATTCCCTCATCAGCCTCTCAGTACAGTGAGCTCTACAATGGCCCTATTCCATTCATTCCCTGTCAGACCACCAATGTTGCAGTGTGGTTTTCTGTCATTGATTTCAAACTTCTGTTACCTGCCTGAGTGACCGGCTGCCTAATTTGGACCCCTGCCTGGTGAAGTCTGCCTTCCTTTGTTTATCTACCTGCCTATACTATTCAGTATAGTGATCCCTCAGCCTCACTCTTGAAACAGGGCCTCTTGGTTTGGAACACTTGAATGGTACACAGGTTGATGTCATCTTATAGTGTCATTTGTGCTTTCCTATCTAAACAGCTCCTTATCTGTGGCCTTCAACGCCGCCCTGTTTACTGATTATTTCCAGCTGCTTCTAGCCAACAAGTCCTCCAAACCATACGCTGATATAGGTTGTTTATTCCTACCCTCTTATATGACCCATCCCCATACCTAAACCAGAGAACAGAGTTGTCAGTTTTAAACAATAACGTTTTAAACACTATGTTGTGAAACGGTCACGGTTTGGATATGTTTAGGCACAAAAAGTACTTGGTTATGTTAAGGCACCAAAAATGATTCAGTTAAGTTAGAAAAACATAATGATTTAGGTTAAAATCAGACGTTACTTCACTTCCGGTTACGCAGGTAGCACTAAATGCCGCGTGAAAAGTCATAATTTACTTTTATTTTCAAACGATGGTTCTGTGCTTGTTTGAGCCATCCACCACCCCAACCTGCCTCTGCATGCGGAACTTGCCGCTCTTATACTTTGTTGCACATCTTTCTGCTTTGATCCCGTCATAATTACTATGGCCAGTAGAGGGTGCGGCCATTATAAACGTTAATATGAGTTTCTTTGTTTAGGTTGATGAAAAAAACTCGATACATAGTTTCTCCAGTTTTTGGTTTAAGATCTACACCACATGCCTTCATCATGTTACTATATCAATGATCCAGCGTGGTCTCTTCAAATATCACAAAGGCGATATATTGGTGATATGTCAGAGATTAAAGTGCTCAAAGAAACCAACAACGAGAAATGTGGCATCTGCATATGAGTTTTTATAGTAGTTTAAGATTTGTCATCCTCCTTTCACTTTCTTGAATGAGAAAAGTGTGTCCAAAGTTTTGACTAGTACTGTACCTCAGATGTCATCTTATAGCTTTTCCATATTCCTCCTCCAGATTTACCACAATATTTGATGTTGCAGCAACATTGGTCTGTCAATCGATTAAAAAATGTAATCTAATTAATTACATACTCTGTGATTAATTAATCGAAATGAATCGCATACATAATTAACGGTGCCTGAACCGATACTTTTTAAGAAAGTAAAAAAAGAAAAGAAAAAAGAAGGGTACTAAACAACAGTCGGTGACATTAAAGAACGGCTTGTTTATTGCTAAGGCCATATGGTCAAAATTAAATGATTTAATAATAATAATGTATAACAATAACAATAA
>CM042334.1:30391965-30409465 GCA_023566125.1 Zingel zingel
TCCAGAGTGGCGAGGACCTGTATTTGGACCAGGATGGCACAGTACCGGGCGCATTGCCCTCTCTACTGGACCCAATTCAGTACATAGATCAAAGAGCTCAGCTTTAGGGAATCTAAATCGGCATATTCGCCAGTCATCGGCATGGTCCCTGAAGTCTCTTTCTCTCCTGATTCTTCCATTGGGGGTTAGTCCTCCTGCAGGGCCAGCAGTGCCATCATGCAGCATTACGCACGGCTTCACCGCAGTATTTCTATGTTTACAACAATTTGTGATTGTTAACACCTTGCCAAAATCACAGCATTAACTAGTGGTATCCCCCCCCCCCCCCCCACTCCCCCCGAGATACAATTTGGAGACGAAAGAAATAGGCAAACACACTTTTCCTCATGCAGGAATTGTCATGAACAGTATTAAAGTTGGATTGATAACGAGGACATTAAGGGTAACGATTACGCGAGAGCTTAACGGCTATATTTCCAGACTTTGACATTTGATGATATATGCGCAGTATTAAAGACATATATTTAGTTATTTAGGCTACACTGTGTTTTGCCGTTATCTAATGCTAAGGTATTTAATGTTATCATGTATTCCATGCAGTCGGGCCGTCTCCTCCTCCTATGCTCCGTAGCGGACAATGTGACAGCGAGACAGCGCCATATTTAAGATTTGAGTTGGAGGTCTTTATAGAACAATTATCACTCAGTACAAGCGCAAATAACACTGCTGGATTTAATCTTCATGATAACGTGGATGATATGGAGTGAAAAAATGTGCGTGAGGCATCAATACTTGAAAATATTACGAGTAATCGTTACTCCCATTTACTTTCTGCAGTCTGACTTCAGTTCACCACCTCACCATCTGCGTCGCCAACTCCTATTTTGTCTCCAAAATGTGCGTACGCATGGGTCAGAGTTTGCGTGGAGGACCGCACATTCTCCAATCAAGTTAGTTTTTTATAAATCACAACCTATGCATGGGAAGTGGTGTACACACATTTTCAGCCCCGTTTTGTGCGTACGCCACGTTTATAAATGAGACCCCTGGATCGTACGTCACTTTTAACCCTTGTGTTGTCTTCATTTTAACCTTGAAAAAAACACTTTTTTTCTGACATTTGTGACGCCTTTTTTCACAATTTGTTTTTGCTATTTCCAACGTTTTAAATTTTTCTTCTACACATTTTCAGCTCTTATTTCTATGTCCAATATTTTCTGATATAGAACAAAAATTTAAAAGGGGCCAATGTGACCCGAAGTCAACACAAGGGTTAAACATGCAGGGTGAAACCACTTAGTAAGGGTTAGGGACAGAGTGGGTGGGTTTCAAAATGTAAGTTTAAGTGACACGCAGGACAAGAACGGGACACAAACCCCGCTCTCCTGGGTGAAAGTCCTGTGTTGTTTGACCCATCGACAACCACAACCTGCCTCCTGGTCTTAAATACTACTCGCTACCATTAGAACTCTTTATACAACGTCATCTTACAGTTCCGCCGTCGAGTTGCTGCTCCGCCCGGTGCGTCCCATACAGACTCTAAAGGGTGTTGTGTTGGTATCGGACGCTGAGAGCCACTGACCAAGCATCAATATTTGACGAGTTGGGAATAAGAACGGGTTGGGAAGTACTACTGCTTGAGGCCACTGTGACACAGTGACAATGACGATTCAGTATAGTCAGTGTAGCTTTAGGATTAGATGTTAAAGATTTGTCTATACATGTACAGAACACCTCTTGTTCAGTATGCATGAGGCTCCTGTTGGGATGCGTGTCAGACTGTTAGTCAGTGTCAGTGCTATTAACCTATAGAACGATTATGTTGCAAATACAGCAAATACATCTTAAAATGATTTCATTTGCTGTATGAAAATAATGTATCTGTCAATGTACAGAGACAAACAATAGCATTCTGATAGGGGCACCATCATTAAACCAACTATATATATATATATATATATATATATATATATATATATATATATATATATATATATATATATATATATAGAGAGAGAGAGAGAGAGAGAGAGAGAGAGAGAGAGAGAGACATTAATTGAATAAACATTCAATTTGCTGACCGAATCTGTATGTTGTAGCAAAAAATGAAACATCACTTCAGTTGCACTTTTAAGATCATCTTTAACATCTTACACTAGTGCATAAGCTGTGTCACTGAAAGCAATTCATCATGACAGCAAATATCCATTCATGCATTCATTCATTTCAGGCTTTATCCCTCCTTCCTGGGTCTCATTACTGGACACAGGCCCATCATGATGAGGAGGATCATTAATCCGGATAATTAAATTGATACAGTGGCTTGAGTGCTTGGACCTAAGAGGAGTTGTAAAGTTGCTTTCCTTTTGGGGATTTGTGTCTGTGTACTCTACATCGACCAAACAGCGATCTCCCTTTATGGCCTGCCATATGCTACAACGCTAGCACCTTAGCCTGAATTAGCAGAAGTTCTTCGAGTCCCTCTGAAGGTGCATTAATCTATGTATGCTGAATACATTAGCCTGAGTTAGCATTAAGGTAACATGGCTGGAAGACTGTTGTGCACGCATATACACAAGCACACCAAGATGCATGCATTATCACAAGCACACTCACGTGCAAATGTACACACACACCCGCCTATTCTACCACCCGCCCATTAGTCTTGCATTGTTTCCCTCTGCCACTGACACAAACTAAAAATGCTAGCTTAGATTATTCTCAGCTCAGCAGTTTTAGCACTCCTAGAAGTTGTGTGGCGAGCAATGAACGTGTGTGTGTGTGTGTGTGTGTGTGTGTGTGTGTGTGTGTGTGTGTGTGTGTGTGTGTGTGTGTGTGTGTGTGTGTGTGCGTGCGTGCGTGCGTCCGTGCGTGCGTGTGCCTCTATGGACTGAATATCGTACTCCAGTGCTTTTCTACAGGAAACCAGTAGAACGAGACAGGGGGCTCTAATAACGCCACCTTCTTCTTACTTTTACTGAAACCTTGCTTACTTAGTTTTGACTAAAGAGTTATGCTCTACATTGCACTCACACCTGTTATAAATGTTATACATTTTGCGTGATTAACTGAGAATAGCCTGCATTAGAGACTAGTGAATTACAGAATCACCTATGAACTTCACAGAAAAGCAACATTTTTGCATTGCCTATTATAATAACAACCTTTTCTTATAATATCTAAGTAGTTACAGTATGAATAAATCATGTTTTATTTTTTCTGAAGTAGTTTAGTGAAGTTATTGCTGGTCAGGTAGTTTTGCACTCTGACTACTGCACCCATGGCTATCTTAGATTGTTTTGCTTCTGCAACCTGCCATGCATGTTCTTTTCCTGTTTCCTCCTTCCTCTGTGTGCCATGCAAGTCTTCAGGGTATTGGAAGGTCCAGGGAGATATAGTAGGTAGTGGCCTTCAGGGGGGAGCAGTGGTGCTTTGGTCGTAATCCCAGAAAAGCTTCATCTGGCTTCAGTTGTTGTTTGGAGAAGCTCCCCTCATGGCCTAGAGCAGTGGCTTTGCTGGAGATAGCGCCACTGAGATGGAACTGAAAATGGGCAAACAGTATTTGTGAGATGGAGAGCTAGTAGTACTTTGCTTTATGGAGCCAAAAGGCTAGATGCTGTTGTCGTTCGCTGTAGCACTAACCCGTGAAATAGAGTTCACCCTCCCAGAGATGGCAGCTTACCGCTTGTCTATCGGACATGGAGCCATTCAGATGTTTACAAAGAGAGAGAGTGGTGTAATCAAATTCAATAGATATCCACAGATCTTTGCGCACACACACACACACACACACACACACACACACACACACACACACACACACACACACACACACACACACACACATACACACGTACACACACACACCTTCCCAAACACACAAATACAGCACCCTTTGTTCTAGATAACCACAGTGGGACTCATTACATTATCATGTTGCACTCTTAATTCTTACCCCTTTCACAGCTCACCCGTTCCTTTCCTCCTCTTTTTTCAATTTTAAATAATTACAGCACATCTAATCAGTGAATTATTCCAGGGGTTAATTGTGTCTGACGCCTACAATCTCATCCTCCCTTCTCATCTCGCTCCATCTTCATATACCCACCCTCTCTTTCTTTTTTCTTCTTCTCAATTTCACTTTCAATTACCAAACTGCACCACCAGGCATGTAGCAGGGAGAATAAAACACATGCAACCAGGAAAACACACACACACAGGGCCTTGTGTATGACGCGAGATGGGCTTCATCCATTTATGCATGCCTCATTTAAGTGTTCCTATTGTATGTATCCCCTGGGAGAATGTATGCGGATGGACTGGTTGTGGTGGTGGTGGCGGCAGCGGTGGTGGAGAATTCCATCACACATACACACACACGCGCGCTCACACGCTCACGCACACATACAGACATGCACACACACACACACACACACACACACACATGCACACACACGGCAAGCATGAATGCCTATGTAGCTGCTGTTTTGCTGAGGTTGGGGTCTTCTCCTGTGCTGAGAGACATAAAGATCAGTGGCCATAACACACAGCCAAGCATACTGCAGTATATGGCTCCAATCAAGCTTTTATGACCAGGTACAATAAACGAGGTTGAGAACTGAAACGGCCATTCTGCATACTGTGGGTCTTCAAAAAGTAAGGACAGTCAGCCATAAAGATATAGAGATATGTGGGACTGTGAAAAAGGGAAAAGATCTTAAAAGAGAGATACTCCAGTGCACAGAATCTTTCCCTGTCCTAAAACCATTTTCTCTCTTCCTCAGAAACAACCAACAAGGGTACTTTGATGGTATTTGGTGCTATCTCTATTATCATAGTTGCATTGGGCGGCTGTGGCTCAGGTGGTACAGTGGTCGCCTACCAATCGCAAGGTTGGTGGTTTGGTCCCTGGCTCTGCAGTCACATGTCAAAGTGTCGTCGGGCAAGACACAAATATTTTAAAGGGGTAGAGAAGCCAGAAATATTCCCCCCGATGGAGCCTAGACACTGGTGATGGTGGAGAAGGAACCCGGTGGCCGAATGAAGGAGCTGTCTGCCGGAAAGGGACTCAGGTTGCCGTGGTCGATGATGCCCGGAGGTGGAAGGGGAGGAGGAGGGTTGCATGTTTGCCTGAAAAGACAGCTGATAGCAAGGAGAGAGACATGTAAAGCAGGATGTCATGCTGTGATTGGATCATGATTTTCAAAGAGATAGTGGTGATTGAAGTTATTTAGAAGTCTTCCTGAAAGAATTTGCGCTGAGCTCCATTTCAAACATTTAAAAAAATTTTGGATGATAAATTAAGCAAAACAGTAATTGTAGCTTTCTGGCAAGACTCAAGAGCAACATTTTCTTGGGGCACATGCCAATTTAAGTAATAGTGCAGTGGCCGTTTGGGCCGATTGCTTGGTTCCAAGTTTTTTTTTTTCACAACTTTATGAAACTATAAGCCCATGTTACACCTTTCCTGTTTCGGGCTCCCAGACCGTGGTCGGGAAGTACAGGGCCGATGTTCTTTCGGGGGTAACACCCTTCACTTTACTGGTAGTATTGACAACAGATGAAGCCACCGTGTCTTGAGAAGCTTGTTTTATTGTTCATTGTTAACTCACTTTGGCATTGTCTTCACTTTCTCTTTTCCCTCAGGCAGGAATTCACTCTCACTTTGATACCAGTACCACTCGCTCTCCTTGCTTGACCACACGCTCACTGACGTCACTAACTCAATGCACCTACCATTCTCGCTCTACGATACTCTTGTAACACGTGGTTCTAGCCGTCACACATCTAGGTAGGCAGGCGATGATAGCGGTAGCCCGGGCGGGTGAAGCAGGGAGCCCGGCTCAACCTGCTGAGGAAGCCGCTACAGCGCGCAGAGCGGCCAGAGAAATGTGTGCAACCGACAGTAACAAAAGAACGTGCTGGAGAGCCCAAGAGCCTGGGCGTTCATCTAACGTGTTTGTGTACGATTCATTTCATCATTTGTATTTAGGGTGGACAGCAATCACTCTTTCGCGGATGATCACTTTTTTGCACAACACCTGTTGCCCAGTGCTAAGACATGCTTGGGCTCTGTGTTGATGTAGCAACTCCTCGCCCCCGCTGCTGTACTGCGCATATGAGAGACACACAGAAACAAACATGCATGCACAGTGATTCCTCGATTTATAGTTAGAGTTTGAGTTTAGTTTATTTATGGAAGGGGACAGCACAAATTAATAAAACACATGATTTCCCATGGGTTAAAAAAGCCAGAATTAGCCAAAAGGCTATTTTTCATCTGTAGTCCTCTGCCTTCGATGTTAAAAAAGGCTTAGATAGGCCTTAATTCAATTCAATTCATTTCAATTTTATTTATAGTATCAAATCATAACAAAAGTTATCTCAGGGCACCTTACAGATAGAGTAGGTCTAGACCACACTCTATAATTTACAAAGATCCAACTATTCCAGTAATTCCCCCAAGAACAAGCATTTAGTGTGACAGTGGTGAGGAAAACCTTCCTTTTAGGGAGAAACCTCAGACAGACCCAGACTCTTGGTAGGCGGTGTCTGATGGTGCTGGTTGGGGGTGTGATGAACAGTGGCAATTATAGTCACAATAAAGATAATGGATCAATGACCAGAAATAGCAGTTGTAGTAGTTACAGGGTGTAGCAGGACGTAGCAGGACGCAGCAGGACACAACAGGGCACTGCCTTTGGAAAGAAGAATTAGTTGTGCATTAGCCGTGATATTGTACGCACAATGCGTACATTTTTTGTTTATGTATCACGTTTGTTTTAGAACTTTGTTCTAAAACAGTTATTCCTGAGGTTTGATAAATTTGAAAGGCTGACACCTTGTCTCACCCACCATGCAGTGACAGAGCAGCACGTCAGCATCACAGCAGCAGCTGCTGCAGTCCTCCATCAGTGTCTCCACTGGATCCGTTCAGCCGCAGTACTGCTCTGGGCTCAAAACACAATCATGTACTTAAGTGTGTACGTGGAAAACAATAAGCAAAAGCTAAAAATACCCTTCAGATTGTAATTCTGTGCATTAAGTTTGAGCCGTGCCATGGCTTGCATAGACGGAATACATAGCATACCTGTCCCATCAGAAGAGTTCATATGCCTTGTATGAAAAAATGCAGCCCTCTCCTCCAATTGAAGCCATTCCATTAGCACAGTGGGATGCCAGCGCAAGGTCTTCTAGCAAAAAAGTTGAGCCAGACTCAATGTTTGCTGGAACACAATGCAACATCATCTGGCAAGGCACTGCATTGGCTAATCAAATTAATTCACTCCTCTTAGATTACTTTGTAACATAATCACTGTCTTCTGTGAGTATTACAAACTGCTGTGCACTGTTTTGGTGTCTAATAAGCCTTTTACATGCATTAATCTGTTACACCAAAAGGACTTCCTGGATCATATTTAATCATCTTACTGGTACCTTAAAGGTCTCATGGCATGACAATTTCACTTTATGAGGTTTTTTAACATTAATATGAGTTCCCCCAGCCTGCCTATGGTCCCCCAGTGGCTAGAAATGGTGATAGGTGTAAACCGAGCCCTGGGTATCCTGCTCTGCCTTTGAGAAAATGAAAGCTCAGATGGGCCGATCTGGAATCTTCCCTTTATGAGGTCATAAGGAGCAAGGTTACCTCCCCTTTCTCTGCTTTGCCCGCCCAGAGAATTTGGCTCGCCCATGAGAGAGAGACATCATGGTTTTCAAACGAGCAAAGTGGCAGTTGGTCAACACCACACCCCCACCTTCCACCTTGCCCCCCCCCCCCCCCCCCCTCTCCTCCTCAATAGCTACAGACACAGAAATGGCACATCCTAAGGAAAGTTCATTGTGGGACTGACTCTAGTGGCTGTAATTCTGCACCAAGGCTGAATTTCAGGAAAGAGACTTCAGATACAGTATTAGGGGACCACTAAGGTCTATATAAAAGAGACTTCAGATACAGTATTATGGGACCACTAAGGTCTATATAAAAGAGACTTCAGATACAGTATTGGGGGACCACTAAGGCCTATATAAAACAGACTTCAGATACAATATTAGGGGACCACTAAGGCCTATATAAAAGAGACTTCAGATACAGTATTGGGGGACGACTGAGGCCTATATAAAAGAGACTTCAGATACAGTATTAGGGGACCACTAAGGTCTATATAAAAGAGACTTCAGATACAGTATTAGGGGATCACTGAGGCCTATATAAAAGCATCCAATCAGAATCAGAATGGGCTTTATTGCCAAGTACGTTGCACATACAAGGAATTTGTCATGGTGCTGTTGGTGCATGTCACACATTCAAATATAAGAAGGATAAAAAAGAATATAAACAATATAAATATAAACATATACACACATAATGTATTAATAATGATAAAATAAGTAAATAAATAGTAAAATAAGTTAAATAGTAGTAAAAAGGAATGCTACAGCAGAGTAAGTGCAGTGGCATGAGGAACCCGAGGTGGGGTGTGGAGAGAGTCAGGGTGGTTTCTGGGCCTTGTTGATAAGACTAGTGGCGGAGGGGAAAAAACTGTTCATGTGGGGTGAGGTTTTGGTCCTGATGGACCTCAGCCTCCTGCCAGAGGGGAGTGGCTCAAAGAGTTTGTGTCCGGGGTGGGAGGGATCGGCCACAATCTTTCCAGCACGCTTCAGAGTCCTGGTGGCATAAAGGTCCTGGAGCGGCGGCAGATTGCAGCCAATCACCTTCTCTGCTGACCGAATGACGCTGCAGTCTGCCCTTGTCCTTGGCCGTGCTAGCAGCGTACCAGATGGTGATGGATGATGTGAGGATGGACTCAATGATGGCTGTGTAGAAGTGCACCATCTTTGTCTTTGGCAGGTTGAATTTCTTCAGCTGCCGCAGGAAGTACATCCTCTGTTGTGCTTTCTTGACAAGGGAGCTGATGTTCAGCTCCCACTTGAGGTCCTGGGAGATGATAGTTCCCAGGAAGCGGAAAGACTCCACAGTGTCAATTGTGGAGCCACAGAGGGTGATGGGGGCAGGTGGGGCTGGGTTCTTCCTGAAGTCCACAACCATCTCCACTGTCTTAAGAGCGTTGAGCTTTAGGTTGTTTTGCTTGCACCAGGTCACCAGGTGGTCAGCCTCCCACCTGTAGGCGGACTCATCACCATCAGAGATGAGTCCGATGAGGGAGGTGTCGTCCACAAACTTCAGAAGCTTGACGGACTGGTGACTGGAGGTGCAGCTGTTAGTGTACAGGGAGAAGAGCAGAGGAAAAAGAACGCAGCCCTGGGGTGATCCGGTGCAGATGGACTGTGAGTCGGAGACGTGTTTCTCCAGCTTCACATGCTGCTTCCTGTCAGACAGGAAGTCAGTGATCCACCTGCAGGTGGAGTCAGGCACACCAAGCTGGGAGAGCTTCTCCTGAAGCAGAGCCGGGATGATGGTGTTAAAGGCAGAGCTGAAGTCCACAAACAGGATCCTGGCGTAGGTTCCTGCGGAGTCCAGGTGCCGGAGGATGTAGTGGTGGGCCAGGTTGACTGCATCGTCCACAGACCTGTTGGCTCTGTAGGCAAACTGCAGGGGGTCCAAGAGGGGGTCGGTGATGGCTTTGAGGTGTGAAAGCACAAGGCTCTCAAAGGACTTCATAACCACAGAGGTCAGGGCGACAGGTCTGAAGTCATTAAGTCCTGTGGTCCTTGGCTTCTTGGGAACAGGGATGATTGTTGAGGACTTGAAGCAGGCTGGCACGTGACATGTCTCCAGTGAGGTGTTGAAAATGTCTGTGAACACTGGAGACAGCTGATCAGCGCAGTGCTTCAAGCTTGATGGGGAGACAGCATCCGGTCCAGCAGCTTTCCTTGGATTCTGTCTTCTAAAGAGTCTGTTGACGTCCCTCTCGTGGATGGAGAGAGTCGTCACTGAGGTGGGAGGGGGGGTGGAGGTGGAGGGGACCGTTAAGGAGGGCATTGATGGGGGGGCCCAGGACCCTGTTGAGGTGGGGGAGGTGGAGGTGATGCACAGTGGCTGTAGCTGTAGGGAGGTGTCGTGGGGGATGGTGTCAGGACTGTCCTTTTTGTCTTTCAAATCGACAGTAGAACTCGTTCAGGTCGTTGGCTAGGTGTCGGTCATTGAAGGAGTGGGGGGGTTTAGGCTTGTAGTTGGTGATCTGCCTGTCCTTTCCAGACAGTCGCAGAGTCATTAGCTGAGAACTGGTGTTGGAGCTTCTCAGAGTAGCGTCGTTTAGCCTCCTTCACTGCCTTGCTAAACTTGTACTTTGACTCTTTAAATCTGTCTTTGTCCCCACTCCTGAAGGCCTCTTCCTTGGCCAGCCTTAACCTTCTGAGTTTTGCTGTGAAAAAGAGCACCATGTCATGGGACCTTTAAACAACACAGCCCCTGCTTTGTTTTAACACAGGACTGTTTTCGGTCTGAATCATTGCTTAAGTTTCTCCTACATTTCTGTGGGCTTAATTCATCTCAGCAGGTTATTTCCAGACTTGACTCTCATAGACGCCAGTCATACTTGTCATTTCAAGGGATGTCAAGATTATCATATTAAGTACTATTAAATACAAGTTCTGTTTAAACTTAGCCACATGTAGGTTCCTCCATTAGCCATATCCCAAATCTGACTGCAATCTGTCTTGGTTTTCCCATGATGCAACCTTGTTCCAGTCCACAGTTCAAAAGTGAATGAGTAATAACTTGTGCATATAAGTAGTTTAATTACAACAGGTAAGCTAGGAAGCTATCTAATTAACTAACATACACACGGATTACTTGCACTGATGGACTATACTTACTAAGTGTGAAGTATTCCTTTTTTTATATGTGACAGGGAGAAAGGTGGCTAAATACAATGTAATTCCAGAGCCCCTTCTGCTGGCATTGTCACATAGGACAGGCCGTTCAATGTTGCTTGGTAGGAGTAGACATTACATAACGGAGAGATGGATACATTTACACCTTTTCAACATGGGGCTAAAATGTGTCGATCAAATTGAAAAAAATCTAATTTGACCAAATCAAACTGGGTGTCATGGTGTGCATTCCTCAAATCCAGTCGTGCATTTTCAGTTTGCATGCTATTAAATCGGATCGCAAACATACAATCCAATGCAACCAGTGCATACAGGCGCTCTTATCTCATCCTTCTTTTAATCAAAATTGACTTTTTCTTGCAGAACTTAGTTTTGTTAGCTGGGTTAGAGTACACAACTCATTGCACACTGCCAGATCAGTGGCATCTTTAATTCCCTCCCCTTGTTTGCCCTCATATGGAGAAGGACAATGACATCCCAAGGTTCTAACCACACCCCATCCCATCAAATGTCACTTAAGTAAGAGACAAGCCCCTGATCCCTCATTGTGGCCCTGCAGTTGAGCCTCATTTGCCATCTGGTAAACCACATGGATATACCTTGATCAGCAAGAGGATTCATTTACACCATGGTGGGAGGAGTTGCGCCTGAAAATTAGTGGATTCCAGTCAGGTTCTGTTGTTGTATTTGTACTTGACATCTTCTGGAAAACTAAAGGTAGTCAAGGAATGATTGTGGTTATGCAGAATGATCCAAAAAGTATGTGGGAGCATCACTGTGTCTGTAAAATATTCAGAAGAGAGAAAAAAAGTCAGATAGGCATCAGCATCATCCAGCAGCATGTACACATCTGAAAATAAAAAGGTCCATTACTCCGAGTGAAGAAGCTCCCAATTAAACAAGATCAAATCTACGAGATTACTGCTGGTGAGGAAGCTGGGTTTCCACCATTACCAGCTGACATCCTCTCAGCTCAGCTCTAATTACCCCCAAAAAAACTTCCCAACCAAACAGTGACGCCCCTGCTACAACATAACAACTATTCATCCCTGAACAAGCAAATTACTGTCTCCATTCATTCTATCACAGGATTGATTTTGCATATGACATGATTGATTTTTATCATGCGTCTTTATATCCTTGTCACCCTTTTACGGCTTCTTACATTTTCTTAACTCAACACAAATTGGAAGTAAAGCATTGTGCTCTGTGATTATTTATGCATGTTTTTGTTGTTTGTGGTGGTGTGTTTGTTTTTTCTGTGTTGTCTCTTATTTTAGAGGCTTTACAGTTGTCGTTTTTCATTTTTACGTCCTTCCCATCAGCAATATCCCTCCACTTTTTTTCAGTTTTTTTTATTAGGCTTTCTATCTCCAGTAGGCTACATGATGCACACGGTCTTCACTGGATGCCCTCCCTCTTTCGATTTTCATTTCCATTTTTTTTTTCATTGCTTTTATTTCTTTTCTTCCTTTATGTTCTTTCCCCACGTCTTTGTCTTTCTGTTAGTGCCCGTGATAGTTCCATAGCCGCACTTGCTGTTATTCATCAGTGACTGTGTTTAACAGGCCTATCTCCTCTGTGCGCTGGCATTTGGGAGCTCTCATTAACATTTGCTACATGTGGTTTAGCAAAGGTGGTGCTGAGATACGTTCAGGCGCTGCAACCATTCATCTATCCCCACCAGGAGAATTTGCAAGGCTGTGGTTCACAAACACCTGCTGGGAGAACTGTTGCAAAGACTTGTTTGGGATGGTGGTGAGAAGAGGAGGGTATATGGGGTTTATCTTGAGGGGGAAATATGGGATTCTTACAGTGGCCCTGAAGTGCAATCCACAGCAGCAAATCCCACAATGTGACAGCAAATCCCACAACGCGCATTTCTCTGCTTCTAAACAAAAAAGGACTCTACACTGTAATGATCTTGACATAATTAATATGACATGAAACGCGTAGTTTGACGTATACGACATTGACGACCCCAGAGCGTTTTTTTTTAGAGCGTTTCATTTTATGTCACACATTTCCAAAGTGTTTTACAATATGTATTGGGACAGCTGGTAATCTCATCAACATACAGTAGATCTGTATTTGAATGGATCATTGGTTAATTTATAACTGCAACTGACTGTTAGGTCTGTTGCCTTCTATCAGTGGGATGTTCTTCAGTGAAGGTAGCTCCAGTCACATTTCAGACTATGTAAAAGTGTCTGCGTGGAATTTGGATCCATTCCTCATCCATCTCAATTGCCTTCTCTTGTCATCAAGGAATGATGACTTCCCAGCATTTTTTTTTCCGGTTAGGGTTAGGTTTCTGCTACATCTGTCATACTCAGCTTTGCTTCAGTGTAAGTTATGTTTTGTTTACTTTTTGTGCAGCAGTTTTACAACAACATGACTTGTACTGCTTTTTCTATCACTGTTGGTACTACTTCTGTGAGTACTAATTGTAGTACCTCTGCTACCATAGCAACCACCCAGAAATACCATATGAACTACCACAATCATCCTAATAACCACCTTGTAACATCCTACCAACCACTAAGAACACAGTACCAATATGTCTGAAATTGTTGTATCAGATTAAGCCAATCTAAACAGCCAATGTCAGTGTCACTAGAGTTGATTGGTTCTTTTTAGCTGTATATAATTAGCTGTGTATCTACAGGGACTCATAAAGGGGTTGTTCGGCATACATAAGCAGTTGTTCTGCATTAATCGTGAAGAATGCTTCTGAAGTGATCAGTAACTAGTAACTCTGATGTGCATCTGATCAGACTGGTGAGCATTTTGCTATTTTTGCAAGTCATTCTGTCGCCCTGCCAAATCCCTTCAGGAACTCTGTTGTCTTTAATCTCATTTGCAACATTTGAGATCACAATGCTACAACTGTAGACCCCAACTGTATCCTACAGGCAGTCAGAGGAGATATAAGGATTGTCAGTAAAACAGATCCTCATTTTTGTTTTTATTGCTTACAAGATAATTACTGAATTGCCAATGTTGCATTGCTGTTTGACTTTACTAATTAGCTCAAGAAACACCCAGACATGATCAACGAACACTATATTGCCTATAATGCAGGAGCGTGATGTAGGCAATCTCACAGTGATTGTGTTGGTTTGGATGGTTCTTGTTATTAGCATGCAGGGCTCTTTAGGTGTGAATACGATTTTCCAAGAATGATTATGCTATGGAATCTGATGTATGTATCTAAGGCTTTATACAAAATCACAACCTCAGAGGGTGAGCATGTGAGTGAAATATTAGGTTGTGCTACCAGGTGGAGCACAGATGATTAAAAGGGAAACATTTCCCCATGTAGCATCTCTTCAATCATAATATACCTTTCCGATTATCTTTGACAACCTCAACCGTTGTTAGAGGCAGTCACAGGTGAACCACAACAGCCACACCTTGAACATGTGCTACTAAAGATACATGACCTGTTTTAGCTGTAAGTGCCCCTGCTCATTAAATGGGTTCCCTGAAACAAGGCCAGTTTAACTATTTATCTTTTTCAGGACAATTGAATTTGCTCCTTTTTTATGGGATAATGACTGCTTTGCATGTTCCATTAACAAGGTTTATGAACACTTAATCTGTCATTAGTCAGTGTACTCTGATATTTTGTCACACTGCATGTTATCTATTATCAGAAATCTGCAACACTTTAATAGAAGAGGCCAGTTTAATATCTAATAATCTGTCTTGTACACACACACTCAGTACAAATGGCAGTGAGAGGAGGAGGTGATTATTTTACTCCTTGGTCCACTTTCCTGAAAAGCAGAATCAATTTCCTCTCTGCCTGTAGTGGCTCTGTCTCTCTCTCTCTCTCACACACACACACACACACACACACACACACACACACACACACACACACACTGTTCCATCAGACAGCGGTCTACCAACAGCCACTTTAAACTGCTTCTTTCTTTCTCACCTGCTTCCTTTCTTATTTATTTATCCCTTCCTCCTACTTCTTCATCTCTGCAACTTCTCTTTCCAATCTCCTCACTTCTTACCTTCTTTCTACACCTTGTTGTATCTACTTCCTCTCTCATTCTCCTCCTGTCTTACTCAAATCTTCCCCAACCCCTCTATTCCTTCTTCATTTAATAATTTTCCATACATGTGCACCGATTTACCGTTCTTCTCCACAACATTCTCCCATTTTCTCTTTTGTTGTACTCTGACTTTGCTGTCTTCATTTCCTTCTCTCCCTCCTTCCCTCCATCTCTTCTTATTTGGCTCAGTGTGATGGGACACAGGAGGCTTCTGTAATTTGATTGGAGGTATTAAAGTTGATTTGATTAAGCGTGGGCCAAATTTCTGGCTGCTTAATGGAATCAGGCCCAGTCACCTGCCAGGGGCCCCTAGTCGAGGTGCTCAGCCCTGACACGCACACACACACACACACACACACACACACACACACACACACACACACACACACACACACACACTCTTTTAAAGTAATCCCTTTCCTCGAGCCGATCACATGCTATTTCAAAAGTAGCAAGTAGCAGACAAAGTTGCAATGCTGTAAATGTTGGTGGGCCATGACATCAAATCCCTCCACTTAGTGATATCTGACATAATTCCCTGTGGCCATGACGGTCAGTAAGAGTTACTGCGTTTAATTCCTCCCAATCCACCATCCTAAACCTGTTATGTATCCTCCTGCAATTCATTAGAGGCAGCAGCAACAGGCAAGGAGGCACTTTTAATTACACTGATGACAGATTCAGTTTTTACAGAGTGCAGACACTGTGCTAACTAGTGTTAGACCACTACAGCCAGCTGATATTAGATTAGTCACAAGTCAGATTTTGGCCAGACACTTTATTATTATTATTTGATTTGATTTAAAAAAAAAAAAAAAAAACTGAATAATGCAGGTTCCAAGTGATTTTGGAACTGACTGTTGCTGTTCCCTGACCCTGCACCATTGGGCCCTTATGTTCAAACTAAATATACATTTTATATTTTATTTAGAAAAGCAAAAAGAGCAGGTACAAAACTAATGCAATAAGAAAGAAAAAAAATGCCTACAATGAATGGCTGTAGGTGCTGCAGCCAAGTGGAATATCATTTTACCTTTTTTAATAATCTCAAATAAAATATAGTCATTTTAACGGTTTCTGTTCTAGTGCTCTTGCATGTGTCATTTTAATGTGGTTGTATGTAAAGTATGAAAAAATGTGGTCAATTTAAAGGGTAGACATTTATACTATATGTGAATTCCTGATTTGAAGTATACTTGCATGACTGCCTTCCTCCACCTCAGCCAAAAGTTTAGAGGGGCCACTAAACATAACCGAACATAACAAATAAATGGCGCATAAAGTAGCATATTTATTCGCTTAAAATATTCCAATGTAAAAAAAAAAGGCCCTATGGAAAAAGCTGTCTCTGTCACTATCTGTGATAGTGAGAGTGAGGCTGCATGTTGAGGCTGCACAAAGATTGTGGATCACTTGGAACAGCCCAAACTGTGGATAACTGGGGGAACGGCTGCATGCACCATCATTCTGTTTTAACGAGTCCAGCTAAAATGTTGCCTGGTGCTCCACGTTGTATTTAAATTACAGGTTGACGTGTGATAGATGTGCTAGAGATTGTTTGGGTTTAATTATAAAGAAATGTTCCAAGAAACATAAGACTTCTTTTTGAAATCCCAATTTATTTATGGTCATTACCAGGGTCATTTATGTGGCTACATGAAGATCTAAAGAGGCAACAATTTTGTTCTTAGATTGTGAGCAATTTTTTGTTGTTGGGTATTTTAGGCCTTTATTTGTATAGGCCAGCTGAAGACATGAAAGGGGAGAGAGAGGGGGAATGACATGCAGCAAAGGGCCGCAGGTCGGAGTCAAACCTGCGGCCGCTGCATCAAGGAATGAGCCTCTATCTTATGGGCTCTACCAGGTGAGCTACCCAGGCGCCTGTGAGCAATTATTTTTAAACAGTGCATTAAGTCAGTGTGATAATTAGCATAGTCAATTAATACAATTTCTTTTGCTGTTCACAAACAGCACCCAACCTACCCCCTGGGCCCTGGGCCTGTGTGCCACTACCATCCAACTATCTTCAGCCTAAAGTGATGTGACTTCTCTGGTAAACAGTGTCCTGTAGTCTATATTTCCCAGCCTAAATAACAATAAATAGGTCATCCTAAATGGAACAAATAGGCAACAAACTTGATTAGATTTTAAAATCCTGAGTGTTGACTGGCACCTTGAATTCAAATTTACTGGTATTTACTAAACTTGTATTAGTTGAGATGAGTGTTCATAAAATGTTTTTTTGTAAATGTAAAAGTGAAAAAAAGCTAGTAATGTTGTATTATATATTATAATATTTGTAAGTATTTGTTATAGAGTAAATGTAGTCCACTTCAAATGTCTTTACTCCAGAACAGCAGTGTTATGTCTGTGTTTGTGTGTTCTTGCATGTGTGTGTGCGTGTGTGAGAGAGTAAATGCATCTGCTGTGGACATTTTGTCTATATTTATTAAATGATATGTTTATATGTCTGCTATTGCTCTAAGTCGGGGGGAGATGAAACATATATTAAATATTCTGCAGACAGCTAATTATCTGTTTACTTTTGTTTGCTGAATGAACTCATTGTTATTGTGAATGGATTCATGGCTGTTTCCACACTCTGCTCTCTCTTGTGTGTTCCCCATCTA
>CM042334.1:30411965-30416965 GCA_023566125.1 Zingel zingel
GTGTGTGTGTGTGTGTGGATGGGTGTGTGGGTGTGTGTGTGGGTGGGTGGGTGCGTGTGTGCGTGTGGATGTGTGTGTGTGTGTGTGTGTGTGTGTGGATGTGTGTGTGTGTGTGTGTGTGTGTGTGTGTGTGTGTGGATGGGTGTGTGGGTGTGTGTGTGGGTGGGTGGGTGCGTGTGTGGATGTGTGTGTGTGTGTGTGTGTGTGTGTGGATGTGTGTGTGTGTGTGTGTGTGTGTGTGGATGTGTGTGTGTGTGTGTGCGTGTGTGTGTGTGTGTGTGTGTGTGGATGGGTGTGTGGGTGTGTGTGTGGGTGGGTGGGTGCGTGTGTGCGTGTGTTCAGTGGGCTGTATTTGTGACTGTGTGTGCACAGAGGGAGAATGTGCTGACTGCAGTGCTTTGGTTCTGGGCATGCCCATTAGAAGTGGCTATAAATCCTGAGCGCAGTGCTCTCACTGTGTCAGCAGTCCAGCCAATGAATGGATATTAAACGCCACAAAAAAGCTCTTTAATTCTCCCTGCCTCTGCCACACTGCTGCAGACTATCTATCTATCTATCTATCTATCTATCTATCTATCTATCTATCTATCTATCTATCCATCCATCTATCTATCCATCTTCTTCCTCTTGTTTTCTCTTCTCTTTCATCCCTCTTGCTCCTTCCTTTCTCTTCCTTCCTCTGTTATGATAAAATAAAAGAAGAAAAGTCCCTGCCAGACCTGCCATGTCTGTTGGGCTGAAAACATCCACAGTTCAGACCCTGGTGTCTATTGTTCAGCACTAGCATCCCTCTCACTGTGTTTTTATTATAGATTAGAATAAAGATGGATTAAGGAAGGCTACAAGGTTATTGAAGGGGAGGAAGGATGAGAAAATGATTTTGTAGATGAATAAGATGTGGAAGCAGTTTATGCAGCGACATTTTGAAAACAGATAACTGAATACTCAAATGTCTACCGTTAAAATCTTAACTGCTTGGCTGAGACAAAGCCTTGTGTTGGATGAACTTCTGCGGTAGCTTTTGGATCTTAAACGCAAAGTGTTTTTGCCGTTATGTTTCCCAGTTTCCACTGCGTGCATGGTGTGCTTTAGTGTGGACTCGTAAATGCTGGCTGTAAACGCTCAGTCCTAATGTTACCCTGCACACTGCCTGCAACTCAGCGCTCGCTTCGAAACCTCCATGCAGCTTGATCATAAAAAATGTATTATTATTTCGATTACATTTGAGGTTCTGAAGCGTGACCCTGGCTGTAGGTGTGGCCATCTGTCCTACTGGCACATCAATACCAATCTAATAGCAGGAGGAAAGATCAATCACAACCAGCTTAGATATGTGGAAATATACACAGTCCATGTGGTTCCTCTGCAGCCTGTGCACCACTCCATTGTGTAAAATCTCTGATTCCATCGTATGTACTGTATGGTGAGTGCTTGAGATTGGGTTCAGTTCATTTTGTGGTACACAATTTTTGCCTACCAGAACATTTTTGCACAGACAAAAGAGAT
This sequence comes from Zingel zingel, assembly GCA_023566125.1. NCBI lineage: Eukaryota > Metazoa > Chordata > Actinopteri > Perciformes > Percidae > Zingel > Zingel zingel. The sequence goes on from CM042334.1 coordinate 30,413,472, forward strand.
GAGGATTAGGAAGCTGTATTGTGGATTCATTTAATTAATTAATTAATTACATTTTTATTAGAACAGAATATGTTTGGAATATCCTAGAGCAAACCCCGCACAGCACACAAATATTTTATAGTAGAAATCAGTTTAATCAACGTATGCGACAAGAAGTGAGTGACAGGAGTGACAGGAATTTGTAATTCACATTAAAAGATGGAGTACACACACACACACACACACACACACACACACACACACACACACACACACACACCCACACAGTTCCTCCACCCTCTTCATAATATCAATTACAGCTTGGCCTGGTTTAGCCTCTATCAGTGTTCGTCAACAGGCCTCCAGGCCCAATCAAGGCTCTGCAGCCCAATCACACTGACATGGCAGCTAATTTCAAAGTTGTGTGAGGATCATTGTTGAAGAGAGTTGCGGCTCCTTTGAAGCTCCATGATGAGATGTGTGCTGGTGATATGGTACAAGAGCTGGCAAAGACTGTGTTTGATGTGTACCAATATATGGGGTCAATATTTGCCATTTCCCCATTAGTGAGCAGCTTTACCCAACAAAGGATTGAGTTTGCACCTAGGTTCTCACAACCAGATGCAAAGGGTGAAATGGGGCAGGTGTGCCCCCTCACTGACTTCCCACCAATTTACACAACCTGGAATGTTTGGTAAAATTGAACTTTATTTGAATTACTGTTGTCCACCTGTGATATAATAGAGGTCTTTCTCCTGACTGTTACTGTAACCACAACCTGCACAACACTGTGGATCTACAGCACTTTGTTCAAATGCTAACACACATTCAAAACAGTACAGATTTCAGCCTGGTGCATTTCAAACACTGCTGATTAAAGTGCTTTCTTGTTTCAGACTTGTTAGTGAACACATACTGTATATACTGTATATAGGAAAAGCTCATGAAGCCTTTTCTGGAAATAAAGAAACACCAAATAAGAATGAAACAGTTATACACTGTACCGTTTGAGAGAAACAGGTAAAAGAGCAAAGATACCAATATGTCCAGGAAAGATGTCTGAGGTTACATACACAGTTGTGAAAATGTCAAAATTCCATTCTTTCAAGTACAGTGTCAAATTATGGGGAGGTGTGAATATTTTGTTTTTAATGTGTAGAGTTTTTTGCCAGTATTAAATGTTGACTGAACTCAGCTATCAGCAGCTTCAGAAACTGTCACTGTATCCTGCATGAATGTTCAAGAACCAAAGGTTAATTCACAGGTTAAATAGACAACAGCTGTAGTCACTGACTAAAAAGGGTAATCATTTCATTATCCGGAGCCAGTTGAGGTGGTTCGGGCATCTGGTAAGGATGCCCCCTGGGCGCCTCCCTAGGGAGGTGTTCCAGGCACGTCCAGCTGGGAGGAGGCCTATATCTCCAACCTGGCCTGGGAACGCCTCGGGATCCCCCAGTCGGAGCTGGTTAATGTGACTCGGGAAAGGGAAGTTTGGGGTCTCCTGCTGGAGCTGCTACCCCCACGACCCGATACCGGATAAGTGGACGAAGATGAATGGATGGATGAATTTCCTTATCCTCCTCGAATGGTTAAAAAAAAAAAGATCTAAAAGCTTCTGCTCTGTGGTAAGTTTCCTGAACATGGGTACTTCTCTATCACACTGAAAAGCTTTATGAAACTTGTCCTCTCAAAATTATACAATTAGGTTGAGGGTCTTCTGCTACACAGCGGTTAATGGAAGCTCTTGTTGTTCCTCTACTGAAATTAACCTCACTCCTACACCATAGAGACATTCAGCACGATGAGTATTGGCTGATCTCTAGACACAGAAGCTTATCCAAACTGTACTGTACCTGTGACACTGATTGCTCTGGGCTGATTGATCCGTGCTGATTAGTGGAATTCGACCGCGTAGTCATTTGTTAATATTAGTGAAGCTGTAAGAGTTTGTTCCCTCCTCATTAAAAATTAAAGCTTGGCCTTAATGGTGCTAGCACAAAACAACAAGTGAGCTGTTAAAGCCACCCTTACATTATTAACACAGATAAACACTGGCATTTGGGGCTAAAGAGGAAATATCTCTGTGATGATGATTTAACCAACACACTCACTCACTCACTCTCACACACCCACAGACGCACGCACGCACGCACGCACGCACGCACGCACGCACACACAGTCCCAGATGTGATGTATGTGCATATTCTCACCAGCACAAAAGGGTGAAAAGGTTGTTTTCAGTGTAAATGACTCTTTGTATTTGTTAAAGTGATGTCCAGTGTCTCTGAGCTGCTTTTACACTCCCAAAAAGGCCATTACAATTAAAGGAGCGCTGGCCAGAGCGAAGGGAAATGGAGAAGAGTGTGATGAGAGTAAAAGAGGGATGTCAGCAGAAAGAGTGGCAGAGATGCTTTTAGCCACTCTCCGCAGGAGTAATGTCCAATTACTGCTCCGTTTGAGGCCGCTGCCTCACACTGTCATCAGCACACAAGTACCAGGTTATGGCCCTCTGCAATGGGCCGATTGTCAGCTACCATGGATCACAATCAGCCAGCGAGTCCTCTGGGCCATCCAGAGAAGATGGGCATTTCACATTGAATATTCATGTTGTTTCACTGGTTATAATAGGCTGGAAAACCCTCTACACCTTCAACGGCACAGTCAGAAAAGCTCAGTGCTGTTTTTCAAAACTCCATATCATATCTGTGACTGGTTTGTTTCCGTTCAGTTAGATATCGTCTCTCTTGACTTCACAGGCGTTAAAGGAAAAAGAATAGATGGCAGTGTGTTGATGTGTTGGTGTTTCATCTCCTCTGACTCTGACCAGCAGGTGGTACCAGATATTTAACTTTCTTGTTTTTGTCTTTTTCGCTCTTTCATTGCTCTTACAAGTTCAAGGGTCACAGTTGAAAAATTGTTGAAACACACTGAAACATGTCAGAGCAGTCTATCCTTGTTGTTTCTGGTGCTGTTGAGTGAAATGACTGCAGACTGCCTTCCGGTGCGGACGTTTGCAGCTTGATGTTTACTCTGGCTATGAGTGATTTTTGCCTCCTGTCTCTGAGTCTTCCCTTGTTGGTCGGTGATCTACACAAAACCATGGCTTTCACAAACTGTTAAATTCTCAGTTGCAAAACTTCATTTGTTTTGTAATTCTCATTTGACCTCAGCTTGAATACATCAGTAGCTGTGTGTGTGTGTGTGTGTGTGTGTGTGTGTGTGTGTGTGTGTGTGTGTGTGTTTTAGGATTCATAGTATAAGTAAATAGCAGAAAAAAACTCTTTTTTTACACCCCATTTGGTATTTCCATAGGTTGGCCATTTAAAAAAAAAATGTTTTAACATTTTAGTAAACAAGTTAATAGCACAGTTATTGGGATGCTGTGACATCACTGGAATGTAGTCCAGTATGGCAGCGTCATACAGGTTTTTTTTAACAAATCCCCAGTTTATCCCGTCCATCCAAACCACTAATGTGAGAATAAAATCACTAAAGCCAGCCAAATACTCCATCAT
>CM042334.1:30421965-30474465 GCA_023566125.1 Zingel zingel
TTTGAGAATCAGCAGCTGCTCTGTGGTGGGAAGCGGTCCCATGATTTGTCAATGTTTGGTGAAGTTCAGTGTATTCCAGGAGTCAATTTTGTGACTTGCCTTGTCTAGTTCTGCTATAGGGTTGCTATTTTCTCTGCTACAATGGATTTTTAGTGAGAGTTTAAAAATCAATCCGAATCATATCATCTGTTATACAACACTTCAAATAATTACATTTTAGTTTAATACGAATATTTTAAATTGCTGGGTATGTAGTACACAATAAGACAGGCAACCATCCTTTATATTGACTTAAACAGGTTTGTATGCTCTACATGCCTGTTAATGGCTTCAACCACATTTCTTTTTACACAGAGGTTTGTCATAACATCCCTCACACGCTCTCCACTGAGCCAGTCTGTCCCTAGCTGTGGAAGTCTATGGGTAGAATCTCTCACTATACCCCTCTCCTTTAGTGTTGCACATGTCAGCGGGTGGTTTCAGCACAATTAAAGGACTGCTTAATAAATAATAGCCAGCCCACCCCCCATCCAACCCCTCCCACACCCATAATAAATCCATTATAATGGCAGACCATAGAGTTTCTACTGTTTTTACTCAATAATAAATTAAGACAAATTCCTCCAGGCGCTAATTAAATCAACAGGAAATTAGTATTTATTGGAATACTGGCCTTCGGAAAAGGTCATATTGAAAATTTGTTCAACGTCTAGTCTTCCATGCAACACTTTCATGGTTATGCAAAAGGTTTTAATGGAACGTCTATTGCCCAATACAGTCAACAGTGTTTTAACTCAAACTACAGTGCAGAGAACACTCTGCTCTACTTTATGTGTGTTTTTACAGTTCAAAAAAACGTGAACATATCAAAAAAGGATACAAAATCACAATGCCATCATTCCAGCTTGGAGTCTCTTGTGTGTGATCATCACAATAGGCAGAAACTGCTCAGGCCTAGATACACAATATACAGTATGTTAACAGTGTGTCAACACAAACCAAGTCAACAAACACAACACCATCAGGCGCCTGGGTTGCTCACCTGGTAGGGCCCATATATAGAGGTTTACTCCTCGACGCAGTGGCCGTGGGTTTGACTCCGACCTGCGGCCCTTTGCTGCATGTCATTCTGCCTCTCTCTCTCCTTTCATGTTTTCAGCTGTCTTATGAAAATAAAGGCCTTAAATGCCCAAAAAATAAAAATAAAACACGGCCCCGTGTGCATGTTGGTGCATGTGAGTGCCCTGTGTCTCGGTATCGGACGCGAGAGCCGTGACAAAGCGCCGGTATTTCACGAGTTGGAGAGCAGTCTGTGAGAGGCGTGAAAGCAAAACCAGGCCACTTTGTTTCTCTATATTTAGAGCACAGCACCTTTCAAAGCAATAACACAAGGCAAGAAAGCAACATTGCAACTTAGACAATTTGACAAGGAAAGATCAGTACAGATCATGTCTGTGCTATGTAACTTCTCCAGTCCTACATACAGGCTGGTTCACAAGGAATCACACTGTTTTAAATGAATAACACATAAAAAGCTAGTAGACCTTAAAGGGATATTTCACTGCTGGAAAGCTGAATATATCTTTAAATTGGGTCACTTATGTAGTATAAATGTGAATTTCTTTTTTTAAATTGGTGCCTTCTAGGCCGAGAAAAGCCAGAAAATGTGTTTTTGGCTCATGTTGATGAAAGACACCAAATCCCAGAATGCACTTGCTTCGCTGCTCTGAGTCCACTCCCAAGCCACGCCTACCGTTTACAGACAGACAGACAGATAGTGAGACGGTCAACTCAATTCAACTGTGTTTTATTGTCATTTCAACCATATAGCTACACGAAACAACGTTTCACCGTGGCTCAAGTGTTTACACAATTCAAATATATAAAAACGACATACGAAACACATTATATGCTCCGTAAAGTTATACATTGTTATTATTTCGTTATTAAATTCACTTCTGAGACTTTTTTAAGCGAGAAATCAACTATATAAAGCTCAAACATGGGCCGTTTTACGAAAATGTATGGCTAATTGCAAATTTGGTAAGACGTGTTGGACTTTAGGAGCTCCACACAGTCTGACGAGAAAGCGGCAACCTCCATACCCAGTGAAAGTCACCGTTTCTCGGTTACTGGACGACTGGGGCTCGGGGCTCCGGAGCTGCAAGCTAGGCTACACTTTCGGCATAACTCGTAAATCGTATATTTACAGTTTGAATTTAGTCACGCCACTTACATAACATATACCCCAATGTCTTATAAAGCTAACAATGGTGTTTGATTTCAGTGTAATAACTTTTTGTGAACATTAGCTAGGGGTTTTGTTAGCTACGACTGTCCCTCCAATCCTATGTGTACAGATAGCAGCCAGTTAGCTAGCTTCATTTTCCCAATGTCTTATAAAGCTAACAATGGTGTTCGATTTCAATTTAATGACTTTTTGTGAGAAGTTGGGGTTTCGTTAGCTGCGACTGTCCCTCCAATGGACACACATTATATGCTCCGTAAAGTTCAGTTAACACATAGCTAGCTACTAGCATTAGCGCTTGGTAGACTGTATCACCGAGTATACAAATTTGCGTGTAATGTAGAATGTAACTGTTAAATACCGACCAAACTCCACCAGCAGTTAGCAGTTAGTTGGATACAAGCTCCCCCATTTCTGCACCAGGCAGTCCGTGTTAACACAGCTCACCTCCACTAGCTAGTCTTACCCGGTGACAGAGCTAGTAGAGTAGCTAGACTGGTAGCTGGATAGTCCATAGCTGGATAGTCCGATACAGCAATTGTTTCCACAACAACAAAAACACAACAGTCTCTGAACTCGCGTTGGGAGTTTCATTGAAGTTGGATGTAGTCCAGTTTGTTGTCTAATGAGCGGACACTTGCAAGCAGGATTGATGGAACAGGTGGCCGACTAGCGTTCAACGTCCCCCGCTGATGATGTCCCTTCACCGGCCAGAGGCGTCGATCAGCACCGCTGGTCTCCATAGCAGGCGGGCGAAGCTGTGTCGAGTATCTGTAATAAAGTGTCCTGCATATTCTCCGATCTGTACCAATGTATCCCGGTAGTAGTTTGAATGCACATAATTGTTGTTCTAAAATTTCCTTCGGGATGAATAAATCTATCTAAAGTTTTGATGCTGAGAAGCCACTAAGCTACGCGAGGATTCAAGAGGGCTGACAGTCGTTTTGGTTCGTGAAATTTCGGAGAATGCCGGAGTCCAACCCCCTATGGGCTATGCGGAAGTAGCTCTTAGTACTGGCTGTAGTCCTTTGCCTCTGGGCCAAAATCTTCCGATGACGCAAAAATCGGCATTTTACGTCATCGGAAGATTTTTTTGCAGACCCACAATACAGAGATCTCCCCTCTCAGGGGGACATGAGGGAGGGAAGCACAGCCATTCAAAAATACTACCATATTTCTACTGATACAAAGCTTAATGCTAAATCGGTGAAGTATCCCTTTAAGAAATTATAGGAAATGTATCATTACATACTCGAATAAGATATTGATTAAACATATATATCTGAAAACAAGAGGCTTTTAACTAAAAAAACTTGAAGACCAAGGTCAAACCTCAGACTTCACTTAGTAAATCATTTGAAGCTGTTGACATAAAAGGATCTCTGGTCATATTGTTAGTCTAGATGCACCTTGCAGAGGACATCTTGTGCCATCTGCCCTTCAAGACTCATTGATTCAGAACTACACAGTCCCCTTAACTGCCATCTTTCATTAAAAAGTCTCATCTTGGCCTGAAAGTGCTATATGTTCTGAAAAATATATGATCTTCATTCTGTGTGTGTGTGTGTGTGTGTGTGTGTGTGTGTGTGTGTGTGTGTGTGTGTGTGTGTGTGTGTGTGTGTGTGTGTGTGCTTGCCTGCTCGTATGCTGCTGTATGCATACACCTTTGATGCAGGTGCTTTGTATGCACTGCTAAAAATTAAACACACACTTGGAGGTAGATTACATTTTCAGATATGAAATCTTTCTTGTTTCACCATGTCACTGATGTTGATAAATGGGTACTGAGAGGAAAGGGCAACTCAGATAGTAGTGTTTCCCAGCTACAGATTTACCTCATGTTTTTCACAGACATAATTTTGTTTGAAGTTATTAGAGGATGGATACCCGAACCGAGTACCCGACGAGCTGGGCAGGGTTCAGACAGATATTTAGAAATGATGTTGGAGTTTAGGTCGGGCTCGGTCAAATCAGCGTGATAAGGCATTCAACATTTTAAATTTAAAACAGCTTATTATGTAGGTGCACGCCTGTGTTAACGTGAGCTTGTTGCCCTGTGTGCGCTGATGTGCTCATCTGTTGACATTTCCGAATGCCTTCCTACAGCTGCTTAATAAAAGCTTTCCACACAAACAAATGGCCATGTGTCATTATGTATGTAGTATGGATGCATGTAGTATGAGAACAAAATGAGATTTTAACTGTCGGTCACCCAGTGCTCAGGTTGTGGTATGTTGATACACCTTGGGCAGCAAGATATGCCCTGTCTACTTCTCTAGTAAAGTATTTTTAAGTTTGAGATGTTGTTTAGCTATTTGCAATTAGAGGTGTTGAAATTAATCAAATAATCAATGCATCGGGATGCGGACATGGACGATGCTCCATCGATGCAGTGGCCCACCATAATCGATTATAATGTAGAATTTTTCCTAACCTACACACACACACACACACAGACAGACAGACACACAAACAAACAAACACACACACACACACACACACACACACACACACGCAAAACGGCTGAGCGGAGACACGGGAGAGTGGAGAGAATCACAAATCGAGAAGAGGAAAGAAAACACTGAGAAACATTGAGAGACACTAGTTAGCTTGGAGAAGTTCTAAGTGGAGTAACGAAGCTGAAGAGGTGTAGCTACACTACGGCACTTTTCCTGTCTAACAGCAGTGGTTTAGAACAAACATTGTGCTAGTGTGCCTGGCTAAAGTTGGAGCTATCGGACTAGCTAAAGTTGGAGCTAATGGCGGAGAGTTGCTGATTCGGCGGACGCTGAATTTGGACCGGAGAGGACGGCAGCGTGATTCCCTGCTAAAGAGGACTTTACCGTAGCTGGTGACTGGTTTTCGTTTTCGTGTTTGAGCTGTGTTACTTGGACTAACAGCTAACTGTAAGTTGGATTTCTGTGTGTTTGCTTCACTGAAGATAACGTCCTTAACGTCCACACGAGCTACCATAAGGCGCGCAACTTTTTTTTTTCTCTTGCCGTGTGTGTGTGTGTGGGGTGTGGGGGGGGGGTAACACAGTGGTTTAATAGGGTTTGAGTAAGTTTTACATTGAACCTGCTGTAAGGAGGAATCATTGTGTGTAGCTGGAGTGTATTAAGTGGAAACTGATAGAGAAACGGGTAAAGGGGTAGTTGTGTGTAATATCATTTGCAGAAATACTGCAGTTAGCATATTTAAAGGGGGTGATTTGTGTTATGTTTTTTTTTGTTATTCAATCTAATGGCTAAATATTATTTGTACATTTAAGTTATCGTTCAGTAAACAATACCTTTTTTGTTAAAGAGTTGTCTGGGGTCAGATATTCCAATACAGCACAATACATTTGCTGGCTAAAAGTAGGGTGGAATATAACTAATATATGAATAAGTAGGGTGGTATATGACTAATATATGAATAAAGTAGGGTGGTATATGACTAATATATGACTAAAGTAGGGTGGTATATGACTAATATATGAATAAATTAGGGTGGTATATGACTTATATATGAATAAAGTAGGGTGGAATATGACTAATATATGAATAAATTAGGGTGGAATATGACTAATATATGAAAAAAGTAGGGTGGTATATGACTAATCCAAATTAGGTAAACCTTAGTGGTGGCCACCTTAAAGAAATGAACCCAAACACTTCATCATTCCAGTCTAAAGTTACTTATTACAGCTTGGGCATTGCACTTGACAATGCAAGTTTGTCAGGTCAAATATCCTAGATGGCTTTAATAGAAAAATGTTTTTGACGCATCGTGATGCATCGAGATATCGAATCGAATCGCTGACCTGATAATCGTAATCGAATTGGGAGATCAGTGAAGATTCACACCTCTATTTGTAATCATAGATTACAGAGTTGAACTTGTTAAAATAAATTCCTTTATTTCATTTAATGTTTTACATTGTAGGAAAAAGTGCATCTCTGTCTTAACCTTACCTGTCGAACAGTGAGCACATGTTCTGTTTTCATTTGGTTGCAAAAATCTATGAATCAATGTAATGAAATGCAGACTGCATACGTAATAGTTTGAGTACAATGCGAACTGTTGTTTTGTGCTAGCATACTAGTGAATGTATATGTACTGTATATGATGAATATTTGCAGGGACAAATTCTGTAAAGCGGCTATAATCAATACTTTTATATTAATAATGGATGAAATTACTATGTGTATCATGAACATTTTCACTTGTAGTGATGAATCCACAGAGAACTATACCAACTATCTAGTTCCCCTCAGCTCTATGGAGCGTTTTAGCCTCTTTCAGCTTAATGATTCTGATTTCCAGCCAACAACGTACCCGTTCACTCTCACCACTCTCACAGCAATGCTTTCAGCAGCAGGCAGCTATTTTCAATGAAAAAGCTCTATAAATCCACTGTACACTACCTGCTCAGCACCAATCAGCTAACTGAACATAGTGGAGCATTTAGCAGCTAAAGAGCCAGATAGGTTTCTCAGTTGAAGAAGACCAAAACAGAACATAAAAGGAGAAGGAATATTGGACTTATATGCATCAGCGGGACAAAATTAATTTTAATGCTGCTCTGTGTTTGCTGGATGTGTATACAACCAATTGTTTGCTACAATGTTCACCGTATTACTGATTACCCTTGGTATCATTTTGACATCGTATTTTGTCAGTGTCGTGTGCACAACTCTTTTCTGCTGCCACAGTCTAGTTATTGTTGGTTTGAGTGTGGTCAGAGTGGTCCAGTTAGCACTGTTGCCTCTCAGCAAACACTTTAGAATCCTGAAACAGTAAGCCAGGGCATTTTTGTGCCAGTATTGTTCTGCAGTCCAAAGACGTGCAGGTCAGGTTAAATGATAGGTTCTCACAATACTCCCATGTATCCATGTGTACATGGAAGGGATTTTGATATCTGTAATCATTGCTCTGTTTATACTAGCTGTACAGATCCCTTCCTAATCAAATATAAATGATAGGGGACACAATCCTTGTTTTGAATAGTTAGTAAATATGGGGATTTAGCAGAACTCACTCATCTGGAATGGACAGAATGCATAATGCGGCTCTATCTATCTTTTGTGGTCAGTATTGGACTACTGCAACTCACTTCTCCTCGGCATCAGCTCTACCTACATCAACCGACTCCAACTGGTCCAGAACACAGCCGCCCGACTCATCACCCGCACCAAATCCTGGCACCACATTACTCCAGTCCTAAAACAACTCCACTGGCTTCCTATCTTCCACCGGATCACCTACAAAATCCTGGTCCTCACCTACAAAGCCCTCCACCATCTGGCCCCCTTATACCTCACTGACCTCCTCCCCCCCCGTACCAACCCTCATGGTCCCTCAGATCCACCTCAGGCGGTCTCCTCTCCATCCACAAGTCCAACCTCCGCAGTTTAGGGGACAGAGCCTTCTCCAGGGCAGCTCCCAGGCTCTGGAACTCCCTCCCCCAAGAGATCCGCACCTGAGTCCCTCTTCATCTTCCAGTCCCGCCTCAAGACCCATCTCTTCACGTCTGCCTATCCCTAGCCCCACACCCAACTCCCTTTTCATCTGTGCCTGAATCTTGTTTTGTTTTGGTTTTCTACCTTGCCCTGTAAAGTGACTTTGAGTCCTTGAAAAGCACTATACAAATTCCATTTATTATTATTATTATTATTATTATTATTATTATTAGTATACATACAGTACACATTTATGTATGCTTAAAACCCCCAACACACACACACACACACACACACACACACACACACACACACACACACACACTCTTTGTGAAGTTACCCTTTGTGTGTAACATCAGAAGTGGTGAACTAACTTGACAGAGGTCTGATGGATGTCTGTTCATTATCCTAGCATTGTCCCAGTGTTGAGCTCTTCTGCTAAACAAGAATTCCTCATATAGCTGTCAGTCCTGCTTTAGTCTCTCCTTTAATCAGCAGCTTGCTAATTAGCTCTCCGTATGCTAATTCAGTCTGTGCTATTCTTTTTCCCACTTGTTATGCTAACTTATTAGCCCGTATTAGCATCAGGACTGATTAGCTGCAGTCCCCACGGAGCGGCCAAGTCAGCTTCACTTGCTGTTTTTTACAACTGTAATACACACTGCAAAAGTAATTCACCTAAATAAGCTGCTCAGTCTAGTACTGAGCAGTGTGGTTCTGTTTAACTTAGTGAAGATACTAAAAGAATAACAATAGAAAGAACAGAATGGAAAGAAAATAATAATTTTTTCAATTCAATTCAATTTTATTTATAGTGTCAAATCATAACAAGAATTATCTCAGGACACTGTACAGATAGAGTAGGTCTAGACCACACTCTGTAATTTTCAAGGACCCAACAATTCCAGTGATTCCCCAAGAGCATGCATGAATGTGTAAGTGCGACAGTGGCGAGGAAAAACTCCCTTTTAGGAAGAAACCTCGGACAGACCCAGGCTCTTGGTAGGCGGTGTCTGACGATGCCGGTTGGGGGTTTGATGAACAATGGCAATAAAAAAGTCACAATTAAGATAATGACTAGAGTACTTGTAATAGTTCAATTACAGAAACAAGCAAAATAAGATGTCCTGCCTCTGACTTTTCCCCATATATTTTAAATTTGCTCCATTAAATTCTTGGGTGGTCACCAAACATTTACTGTATAGCTTAGAAACATTATGAGCACAAAGCTTCTGTTATTTCTATTCAGAAGCCATTAAATAGGCAATGTTGCTCTCATCCTTAGAAGAAATTATAACAAACAATTGCAATGAGAGGGTTTTGATTTCATAAATATATAACTGGCTTGCATGGCTCTAAAAAAAGACATCAATATCTAGACTTGAGACATGGAGGGTGGACTTATAAGGCGACATTTCAGAAAACGATTAGAGAAAACAGCAAACTCTAACTTAAAGCTTCTCAAATATAATTGGCTGATGCAGACATACAACAACTACTGTTAAATTGATTAAATACAACAGTAATATATCTGACCTTTGTATGAAATGCTAAAGGTATGGAATGCCGTTTTATTTAATATTAAATAAATGAATAAATACATAAATCCACATTTATTTATTTCCGTGGACTTTTATTTCCTAATGCCACATTTATTGATTTCCCTCTCTATTTATTTCCAGTTCTTATATGCAAATCAGGGGTGTGGCTATCTCTCACATTCACAACAGAGCCGTGGGGGGGGAAAAGGCCTGCAACGTGAGAGTGCAGCTCGCTGTGCTCTGTACCCAGCCCACAGTCACCTGTTCTGGAGTAACTAGACCACCATCTACCGCTCAACTGACGGAGCACCACGACCGGGGTGGGGGATGTTGGGACACACAGCACAGCAACACGATCCACACTAGCCCAACACAAGTAGCACATTGGAACTGACTGCCAAGCTAACTTATGATGCAGCCAACCAAAGTGAGAAAAGGAAAGCCACTGACCTACCTACAGCTTCCAGACAAGGTGAGTGGAGGGTCCCAGTTTTAAACTGATTAAGTGTAATGTTTTCATAACCCAATGTGTACTTCTACACACAGTTACAGATTCAACCAAAACAAACCTAACTCCTGCCTTCCACTTCCTGTTAATACGTCTTTTTATTTTGGAATTTTTCGGAGTACCGAAAAGGCAGTTTCACAAGATGTAAACAATTTTGAAGTGGTAGACATGTGACATAATTTCTAGCTACCTAATACATTGTGTTTTAATAACGTGTTTTACCTGCTAGGCAGCAGCTTAGCCACATGTATAGTCTGTGTTTGTATTGAAATAAGCCCACCGTACGGGATGAGCAGAGGCTGCACAGTTTGACCAGCAGGCAGCGGCCGCACATCAGCAGGCCGCCGGATGGTGTTGTTATGAACTTGCAATGTAAAACTATTATCAGACTGGCCCTCGAACCACTAGTCGAGGCCGCGAAAAGTCCTGACTCTCCAGATTGCCACTCCGCTACTGACTCTCACGTCGCAGGCCTTGCCCCCCCCCACAGCTCTGTTGTGAATGTGAGAGATAGCCACGCCCCCTGATTTGCATATAAGAACTAGAAATAAATAGAGAGGGAAATCAATAAATGTTGATTTATGAAATAAAAGTCTATTGAAATAAATAAACGTGTACTTTTAAAAACCTTTTAATATATTTATTTAACTAATTGATTCATTTATATATGACTATTTACATTTATTTAATTTATGTATTTATTGCCTCATTTATTTATTTCATGATGTATTTCAAAGGCATATTTATTCATTCATTCATGGTTTTATGTATTTATTCATTTATTTAATATTGAATAAAACGACATTCCATATAAAGGAACATGTATGCACTGTGTCTGGGGAAACATTCTGGAGGGATGTGATCAATAAAACTATATTCATCTTGTCTGTGGACATTCCACTTCACCCTAAGATGATTTAGCTGCATCTGTATCTAAGAAATCGGAATCTGACACCCCAAGAATATCAATTATTTAAAAAAATGTTGCTATACTACAGGCAAAAATGACTATAGCTCTAAGCTGGAAGAAAATGGTGGCACATACAAATACAATTGGTGCTTGGATCAAGAATATGGCGGAATGTATGTCCATGGAGAGACTGAAATATACAAACTGTATATTGAGAGGCAAATTGGGAGTGTATGAGAAAATCTGGAGGCCATTTGATCGGTTTGTAAAATAAGACATAGGGGAGCTGCTACTGTGAAACTCAGATCATTTACTTTTCGTTTTTTGATTGTTGTAGTATGACAGAGGTTGAGAGAGAAATGTGTGTGTGTGTGTGTGTGTGTGTGTGTGTGTGTGTGGTGGGGGGGGTTGTAATAATGTGTTGGTTTCAGTACACCTAATACTGTATATACAGCTGCGCTATCCATGGTGCTGAAACAACAACTATGCAATAATTGCATTTAGGCTATCTAGGCAATTATTTTGTTATTTTTGCTATTTTTCTATAGCTACAGTACATAATTGCAATTATCCATGTGGCAAAGCATAAATGTTCCCTTTGCCCCAAGAACACAGTCGGCAGAACAACGGCAGAGAGAAAAAGAAATAAAGCTACAGGGCCTGACTGACGAGGTGCTGTGGCATTTCTCAAACCTTTAGGAAAGCATTTAAACATGACAAATATTTTTTGGATCCCAGTCTGTCAGTGCTGTTGCTGCTTTCCAACGCACACGTTAATGCGCAAGTGCACAGAGCGTGTCTCTTAATAGAGACACAGCAGCACTGGACAGCTGCTCGGCTCTCTGCTATGTTCAGATTTTAGAGAATGTAATTCATATTTTCCATTAATGATGTATTATTTCACCCACTGCTTTTATTCAGAATGTTCATTTTTACCTGACCTGTCCGATGATATTGTGTGTGTGTGTGTGTGTGTGTGTGTGTGTGTGTGTGTGTGTGTGTGTGTGTGTGTGTGTGTGTGTGTGTGTGTGTGTGTGTGTCTTGCTCCTGGCTAGCTGCGAGCGGGAGACCTTGTGCACACTATGAAATAAAATCCTGCCACTGCCTGTGCACAGTTCGATTAAGTTTTACAGTGGATATTTCTAGTTAGTTAACTGAGAAGGTGAACACTTTTGTTTCTGACTGAGCTTTCAATGCCCTTTGTATCTGCACAGCACCTTCAAAACCATTAATTCTTTCACCACCATTCTTTCTACGTAGGAGAAAAACTTTAAAGGACAATTCCGGCGCAAAACGAACCTAGGGGTTATTAACAGATGTGAACCCACTCTGTTGCTCTCTGGGACATATTTTCATGCTAATCCAATGAGTTTGGAGCTTGAAAGACGCTAGCGCGGACCGCTGATTAGCTTGCAACGCTAGTATTCGGGGCACAGGGAATGTAAAAACAAATCGCTATTTATACCACTGAAAAGGCTCAAAATATCACCAAACTTCAACGGTAGCATAATGAAGGTTAACCGAAGCATTGAGAACTTTGTAAGTGTACAGACAGTTTATTGAAAAGGTAGATTATAAAGACACCAAACACTGCGTCTCTTGGGCATCGCGACCCAACAGGTCCCACTCCGTGCAACACAGACACTCCTGTTGGGTGGCCATAGCGTCACAATGTCCGCAGGTACACCACCAGTTTCCCCAAGTATGAGGCTGTGTTTCAGCATTGACTACCGGTAGCTCTCTCTCTCTCTCGTAGCCCTTTCACAGAGCTCCCGCAGCTCTTCCTTCAATAAACTGTCTGTACACTTACAAAGTTCTCAATGCTTGGGTTAACATTTAGGGACCCTCATTATGCTACCGTTAAAGTTTGGTGATATTTTAAGCCTTTTCAGTGGTATAAATAGAGATTTGTTTTTACGTTCCCTGTGCCCCAAATACTAGCGTTGTAAGCTAATCGGCGGTCCGCGCTAGCGTCTTTCAAGCTCCAAACTCATTCGATTAGCATGAAAACATGTCCCAGAGAGCGACAGAGTGGGTACACATCTGTTAATAACCCCTAGGTTTGTTTTGCTCCAGAATTGTCCTTTAAGATTTTCATAAGAGATAACATCCTGTATGTAGAAGATAATAGCTCGTACTTAGTAATATCTCATATCTTTTATTCAAACTACATCAGCAAACCTATTCTTACTTCTATTACTGTATAATACTTATTTAGTTTTTATATTTATATGAACATATATATTATCCCCTTTTTCTCTTTTCCCTCTATCTCTCTTTCTTAATCTTTTAAATCTTTCCCCCATATGGCTCCCTACGGTGAACGTCAGGGCAAACACACTGCAACTTAATGAAACTCTCTAACAAATTGTTTGCCTCTTAACAAAGCTTGGTGTGAGCCATTTGAAAAATTGTGGTTTACTCCTCAACTTATGAACAATTTTTACCTGATTTGGTGGCCTGCTCCATGTGCTCTGCCTAATTAGTTTGGCCCTTTTGCTGCAAACCATCTGCTGCTGTGGGGTTTGATTTTGGCCTGAAACAGCAGCACAGGCCTATTGATTTCTTTTTAGACTGGGAGTGTGGATTTTGCCTGGATTTTTGTGTCCGTCTACTTTCGGGGTGGACCTGCATCACTCTGCCTGCTCCAGCTGCAGCCTGGGTTTCCACCTGCTACACCCTGGCCTCCAACTCCAGCTACAGCCTGGGTTTCTACCAGCTACAGCCTGGGTTCCATCTACTGCCTAGCCTACACTCCACCAGCTACTAGCTACAGCTTTGGTCTCTTCACTAGCTACCAGCTACAGCCTGGGTTCCATCTACTGCCTGGCCTAGACTCCACCAGCTACTAGCTACAGCTTTGGTCTCTTCACTAGCTACCAGCTATAGCCTGGGTTTCCAACAGCTACAGCCTGAGTCCCTCCACTCCACCATTAGCTGTTGTACCACTCCAGCTATCCTGCTCTGTGGTGTGCAAATTCCATCATGGCGAGTATGGTTATTGCCTTTTTGTCTTTGCTCTGTCTGCTTGAAATCTCAGAGTATGAGGTGCACCGGAAGGTCTTAGTGGCTGACTATGACGTTTCCTTAGATGCACTTTACATGTCACCACGATCAAAGGTTACTGACTGTGCACAGGACTTGGTTGGCAGTCAGGGGGGCTGGATGTATGGCATGAGCATGGGTTTTCACCATGCAAACTGTAAACATCTTTTAAGCCTGCTCCTCCTAAGTGACTGGTTTATTCCATCAAAAAACTCTTGGTCCAAAATCACAGTGAGTGGTGATTCTAAAAATTGTATGAAGCACTGTCTTAATACACGCAAGTTGAAATGTATTATTACACTTTTTGCTGATGTCAGGAAATGTGCAACCTAACCCAGGTCCTGTGACCGATAGAATATCGTTGCAAACTCCTGGTGATTTTCTAAATAGGTCTGGTATTGGCTTTGTGCACATAAATGTAAGAAGTCCACTGCCAAAAATTGATATGGTCAGAATTTGGGCCAAATTGACAAATGTTGATATTATGGTGTTATCTGAGACATGGCTGGGTAGATCCACTCCTGATAGTGATATTTATATGGAGGGGTATAATATATTTCGTATAGATCGCCGTGCTAAAGGTGGAGGAGTGGTGATCTATGTAAAAAATAGTTTGCAGGCAACAGTACAAATATCCAAGTCTATGCCTAAACAATTTGAATTGCTTGTATTGAAAATTGAATTATCAAAGAATTGTGTTTTAACAGTTGCAGGATGTTATAGACCTCCTTCTGCATCAAAGGATACATTGTCCTCATTGTCTGATTGTTTGCCATCTATAAAATATACCGAATTGGTTTTAATGGGTGACTTGAATTGGGACTGGTTAACTTCGGTATCTGATTTAATTAAAAGTTTTTGTGACTCAGCGAATTTGACCCAAATTATAGACTCGCCTACTAGGCCAAACCCTAAACATCCTGAAAAGTCTACGCCACAGAAATACAAAGCTACTGCTGTTTTTGCAAATGATTTGAGTGATCACTGCGTTATTGCGGGTGTGACATACCAGGATATCTAAATGTAAACCGCGTATTATAATTAAGAGAACTCTTAAGTCGTTTTGTGAACAAGTTTTTTTAATTGATCTTAATTTTTGTGATTGGACCAGGATAAATTTGATCCCGGAGCCCGAGATAGCATTGCAATATTTCAAATCACTTTTTTTGGACATTATAAACAAACATGCTCCTCTTAGGAAATATAAGATTAAAGGGCGTAATAGTCCATGGTTTTCAGAACAATTGTCATGTTTAATTCATGAGCGTGATTTTGCTTGGGCAACGGTAAAGACATCCAGAAACAGCTCAGACTGGCAATATTTTAGGCACTTGAGAAACAAATGTGTCTCTCAAATATGCAGAGCTAAATCAGATTTTTATGTAAATGAATTTTGTGAAATTTATCGCACCGTTGTGACGAAAAGAGAGCTGAGCCAGAAGGCAAAGCTCTCAATCTACCGGTCAGTTTTCCTTCCTACCCTCACCTATGGTCATGAAGGCTGGGTCATGACCGAAAGAACAAGATCCAGGGTACAAGCGGCCGAAATGGGTTTCCTCAGGAGGGTGGCTGGCGTCTCCCTTAGAGATAGGGTGAGAAGCTCAGTCATCCGTGAGGAGCTCAGAGTAGAGCCGCTGCTCCTTTGCATTGAAAGGAGCCAGTTGAGGTGGTTCGGGCATCTGGTAAGGATGCCCCCTGGGCGCCTCCCTAGGGAGGTGTTCCAGGCACGTCCAGCTGGGAGGAGGCCTCGGGGAAGACCCAGGACTAGGTGGAGGGATTATATCTCTAACCTGGCCTGGGAACGCCTCGGGATCCCCCAGTCGGAGCTGGTTAATGTGGCTCGGGAAAGGGAAGTTTGGGGCCCCCTGCTGGAGCTGCTACCCCCGCGACCCGATACCGGATAAGCGGACGAAGATGGATGGATGGATGGAATTTTGTGACAGTTCAGCTAACCCCTCTAAATTTTGGAAAGTTATAAAATCACTGTCTTCGGACTCTAGGGATACTGTGTTGCCAAATGCATTGAAGTTAAATGATAAAATTATTACAGACAGTAAAAAGATGCTAGATTCCCCGAATGAGCACTTTATATCTTCTGGGTTGTTGTTTGAGCATGCAACACAACAACAGATGACACAAGAGGATTACTCTTTGTCTAGGGAAAATGTACCTTTCAATTTTGATCTTGTTCCTATTGCAACACAGGAGGTATATGATGCTCTTGTAAGGTTAAACGCTAAGAAATCCTCTGGTCCTGATGGGTTGGATCCGTATTTTCTAAAAATTGCTGCTGAACATATTGCAGAACCTTTGACACACATCTTCAACCTGACTATTGAAACTGGATTAATACCTAATGCATGGAAGTCAGCATATGTCACTCTTTTATTAAAGGGTGGTGACTGATCAAGTCCAAATAATTATAGGCCAATATCTAAGCTATCGGTTTTAGCCAAGGTTTTGGAAGGGCTTATAAGTGACCAGTTGAAAGATTATGATTTGCAGTCTGTTTTTTGTAAAAAACACAGCACGGTCACTGCAACTATGAAAGTGTTAAATGATTTAATAAGTGCTAGTGATTCTAAAGAATATTGTGCTGCACTGTTTCTGGATCTGTCAAAGGCATTTGACACAGTTGACCACTCTGTCCTGTCTCAGAGATTGGTGGATATTGGAATGTCTTTAAAAGCAGTCAAATGGTTTGGCGACTACTGGAGTGGCCGAACACAAAGTGTTCAGGTTGATGGTGTGTCCTCAAACTCATTATTTATACAAAATGGTGTCCCTCAGGGGTCCATTTTGGGGCCCATTTTATTTACTATTTTTATAAATGACTTGTGTCAGAATGTAACAGCAAAGTGTCATTTTTATGCGGATGACACCATTTTGTATTGTTCTGCCTCTTCCTTAACAAGGGCCTCAGAGGACCTGCAATCTGCTTTTAACATTATTCAGAAGAATCTTCAAAAATTGATACTTGTATTAAACTCTGACAAAACTAAAATGATGTGCTTCTCTAAATCAAGGAATACAGAAAATGCTTGGCAGATTGTTACTCTAGATGAGAGAGTAATTGAATGAGTATCAGTCTACAAATATCTTGGCTTCTTCTTAGAAGAAAGTTTGTCCTTTAAGCAGCATATAGAAAGTCTAACAAAAAAACTTAGAGTGAAGTTGGGTTTTTACTATAGAAACAAAGGCTGTTTCTCTTTTATTGCGAGAAAAACACTTATACAAGCAACATTTCTGTCAATGCTGGATTATGGTGATATTTTATACATGCATGCAAATCAATCTTCTCTGAAAATGCTGGACTCGGTGTACCAAGCAGCACTAAGATTTGTAACTAATTCCAGTTTTCGTACTCATCACTGTAGCTTGTATGAGAATGTTGGTTGGCCTTCTTTGCATAATCGCAGGTTGGAGCATTGGTATATTTTTCTCTTTAAGGCCATACTGTGTAAATTATTTATGTTCTCTCCTGACTCCTAAAGTCACTACAGGGAAATGTAATCTTCGATCACATGGGCAAATCATGTATGACATTCCCCGAACGCGAACTGTTTTCGGTGAAAGTGCCTTTAAATCTTTTGCTCCATCATCCTGGTATAAACTGCAGAAACATGTTAGGTTAGACTACCCACCAACATTGATACAGTTTAAAATTAGGATAAAGGATTACTTGAGTACTATATTCACATGTGCTGCTACTGAGTGCTGCTAGTGATTATGTGGAGATGTTAATTTGCCAACCTGTTTTTGTTTTATGTTGTCTGTTTTTGCTGTATATTTTAAATATGGAACTTTTGTGCTGCTCTCTTTGCCAGGACTCCCTTGAAAAAAAGATTCTGAATCTCAATGGGATTACTCCTGGTTAAATAAAGGTTAAATAAAAAAAATAAAAAACACACAAATAGACAAAACACCACGAATTACCACGAGTTTACAGACACGTCACTGCTGATTGGGTATCACCTGTGACCTGAGCCAATAAACTAGAGACACTCTAGACACTCTCTCTCTCTGTCTCTCTCTCTCTCTCTCTCTCTCTCTCTCTCTCTCTCTCTCTCTCTCTCTCTCTCTCTGTCTCTCTCTCTCTTTCTCTCTCTTTCTGTCTCTCTGTCTCTCTTTCTTTCTCTCTCTCTCTCTCTCTCTTTATCTCTCTCTTTATCTCTCTCGCTCTCTCTGTCTCTCTCTTTATCTCTCTCTGTCTCTCTCTCTCTTTATCTCGCTCTCTGTCTCTCTCTCTCTCTGTCTCTCTCTCTTTATCTCTCTCTCTCTCTGTTTATCTCTCCGTCTCTCTCTCTCTCTCTCTCTCTCTGTTTATCTCTCTCTGTCTCTCTCTCTCTTTATCTCTCTCTCGCTCTCTCTCTGTTTATCTCTCTGTCTCTCTGTGTCTCTCTGTTTATCTCTCTCTCTCTCTCCCTCTCTCTCTCTGTTTATATCTATCTCTCTCTCTCTCTCTCTCTCTATCTCTCTCTGTTTGTCTCTCTCTGTCTCTCTCTCTCTCTTTATCTCTCTCTCTCAGGTTTCAATTTAACATGCGCAAGTTGTGGTTTCCGTAGCGGCCAGGCTCTTATTGTGTTTCAGCCTTGGAGCTCAGTAAGCAGCGCTCTAGTCTGGCTTTATTTTACGTTGAAAAAGTGGTAAAACTGCAAACCTTATTTGTGACCCGTTTCAACTCCACCCCTGAAAGAATCGGAATCGAGAATCGACAAGAACCGGAATCGAAAGGAAGAATCAGTATTGGAATCAGAATTGTTAAAATCCAAACGATGCTCAACCCTACCTGTAACAGCAAGCAAAACTAACAGTGAAAAGAATGCTATTTTGATGGGTCACAAATTTCGGTGTAACAACGAAAAAGCCTGTGTTAGTGAGTATCCAGCCAGGTAAAAGGTAACAGAAGTTTTATTCATAAAGGCCTATTTTTTATTTTTTTATTTTAGAAGTTATCTGTTGTAGTTATGGCTGATACTGGGGCAGGACCATCACAGAAAAAAAGGCAATTAAATGAAGAGCAACTAGAAGCTAGACATGTATATAATGTGGTTGTACGTCAGTAGTCTACATGAAATCTAAGTTATTATTATGAAATCTAAGTTATTATTATTATTATTACGTTGGTTGCTACAACAAACTTGCTAATGCTTTGGCTCGCGTGACAGTGACACCCGGTTTATCTCACGATACATTCAAAGTAGACTAAGTTATGCTTGTTGTGCACTTGAAAAGCAAACATTTTTTTATTTGATTTTTGATTTGATTTATTTTGGATTTGAAAGACAACATAATCTAAAGGATAACATGTTAAAGTATGAACACTTATTTCCAACAAGGTCCTTGGTGTTAGAATATTTAACACCTGACAAAGACCTATTGCAGGACAAAGACAACAACATTTAACACTAATCATCCAAGGTTCAAGAGCATTCTAAAATCCATTCCATAAAAAGTCTTAACTTGATGTCTAAAAGCCCCTCCGGTATTTACAATTTTGAGGGAAAGCGGCAGATTATTCCACAATGTTATACCTGTATAGAAAAAAGCACTTCTAGCTGCATTGTTGTCTCTGGGCACTTTACAAGAACGGACAGTGGCCCTAGTATTGTGATTATGCTGTGTATGAACCATTTTTATATGAGAGTGTAAATGTTTGGGAGCAGAGCCATTTAGGACATTATACGTATGATTCAACTTTAACTGCTCCACTCTAAGATGTACTGGCAGCAGTCCTACCCTTTTAAAAGCATCTCTACCAATATCAGTCCAGGGTAGGGAGGGAGGTGGGGGGGGGGGGGGGGGGGGTGCATTTAACAGGTAGCAGATAACATTATTTTGCATCACTTGCAGTCTGTTTTTAAGTTTAACTGATAATCCACAGTACCAGGCAGAAAATGCATAATCAAAAGATCATTAAATCAGTGATACAACCAGTAATTTCATGATAGAAAACTCTAGATGCCTTGTCCAGGAATTTCAGTTTACCGGCACACTTGGATAATATTTTGTCAGCAATAGATTTACAGGTTAATGACTGCTCTAATGGTAACCCCAGGTATGTGACACTTTTCTGAGACAATATTTCAGTGCCATTACATGTGACCTTTAGTGCATTTGTTCCAGACAACTTCCTTTTTGTTCCAAATAAAATTGACTCAGTTTTACCCAGATGTATTGAAAGCCTGTTGTCTATGAGCCACTTGCTATCATTATCTAATTCATTACCTAGAGTCTTCTCAATCTCACTGATATCACTCCCAGACACCAGTAATGCAGAGTCATCAGCATATAAAAGCAGTTTATATTTCACCGCAGCTGGCATGTCATTGACAAAACTAAAAATAAAAGGGGGCCAAGGATTGAACCTTGGGGCACCCCACAAGTAATATCCTGAGGATCTGATATGGCCCCCTCAACATCACAAACTTGAGTTCTTCCAGTGAGGTAAGAGGTGAACCATTTCACAGCAGTATTTCTAAAGCCTATACTTTGTAACTGTGGTAGTAGTACTGCATAGTATCAGTATTTTGCAACTCAAAAATAATCATGCACACATACTTTCATTCATCAAGGTTTTGTTGAATATAATCGAATGAATAAGACAGTTTCAGTAGAATATGCTGCTCTAAATCCAGAATGAAGTTCATACAGTAGATTTTGTCTGACAAGGTACTCTTCCACCTGCTCATACACAAGACGCTCAAACACCTTCGATGTGGCTGTCAGAATTGATACAGGCCTATAATTATCAACATCTGATCTGCTATTTTTCTTTAAAACGGGGACTACCCTGGGCCTTTTCATGTCGCTTGGAAAGATACCCTGACCTAAAAATAAATGTATTATATGGTTGAGTACCCTATAAATTACATTGGCACTATCGCTCAGAAATCTGGACGGATTGTTAATTGACAATGTGGATAGACAAATTATCACCCTCTCCTCTGAGACGGGGCCAATCTCAAAAGCATCAGGAGTAACATGTTTGTTTTTATAAAAGGAGTTTACAAACGGTGGGCCTTATCTACCTGACACACTCGGCAACTTATCAACCAATCTGGCAGCAACTGTTGTAAAGAAGGTATTAAAAAGGCAAGCAACCTGCTATTTGTCAAAAATCATCTTATCCTCAATTACTAATCCAATATTACCAGATATAGATTTTGATTTTCCTTTAGAGCCCATATCAGTGAGAACTTTCCATAGCTTTTTGTGCTGATGTGAGTTCGCAGTAATAGCATCAGCAGAAAATTCAAACTTTGTTTTCTCTACCTTGTAACTAGCCTGATTACGAAAGTATATGTATTTATCATAATCACAAGACAAAGTTGACCTCTTAAACTTTTTGAACCATTTATCACATTGTCTAATGAGATCCAGAATGTCAGAAGTCATCCAAATTGCACTTCTCTGTTTGATTCTGCATTTGTAACTTTTTCTATTATTGTAAATGAATGATCTTCTGTCTGAGCAAAACATTCATCATAACTATATGACCTCCTGGTAACACTTACTCAGTAATACAGTGGGTAATACATTCTTTTCTCCCGTGGTCATTACATTATGGCAGAAAAGATCTTTACGACAGTACGGTAAAAACACTACAGCTTTTGTCCAAAGGGGCCACTCCAATCAACACAAACTGAAAGTTCCTCATAGCCACTTTAAGTAACATGCAACACAAATACTTTGTTAGGGTTAGGAAAACATCAGGTTTTGGCTTTAATTGAGTCAGGTAAAACAGAGGTCATTGCGTCATGGACTAAGGTCCTATAAAACTCGGTTAATTTCCTGTTTTACATAGGACACAGTCCCGTGTTTGTTTGATGATTTGGCCCTTATACTTCTATTCTTATACTTTGTCACATCGCTTCCTTATTTTCTTGTCTTTTCATTATCTCGCGATAATTACTACAGCCACAAGAAGTCGCCACCCAGCAAGAAATGTAGTTATGGGTCGTTATGAGCTGCTTGCACAATCAACCTATATGGTCGATTCTGGGTAAGGATGGTCTGGTAAGGACGGTCTGCACCCAGGTCATGCCTCACTTCACTAAATCAAAAAGTACAAAAAAAGAGAAGAAGACAGATAATAGCTTGTATGTAGGCGATAAACTACATGTTTTACCTTGCCTTTCAGGGCGTCTATAGTTTTTAGGATTTATTTTGCTTCAATTTTGCTCTTCGTTGAGTAACAAAAACTACAGAATCAAATTTTATTTAGACTATGATATGACAAGTGCACAACATTGTTATATCCGGCTAATACCTATGGGATAGAGGGGAAGACAGAAAGTAATACTACCAATCTGAAAGTAAGGTCTCCCCTAACACCCCCCCCCCCCCCGCTCCCTTCCCTCCGCCATGTGATATAGTGAACATAAAACATGATGAAGCTGTGTGATAGGACAAGAGAGGCCAATGACTGAACAAGGCTTTGATGGGCTTATTATTCTAACTTTGATTTATGATAATTGACCTCAAAGTGGAGCAGGTCATAATTAATGGTGAGGGGAAAAAGGCCAGCTCTCTCTCTCTCTCTCTCTCTCTCTCTCTCTCTCTCTGTGTCTCTCTCTCTTTGTCTCTCTCTCTCTCTCTCTCTCTCTCTCTCTCTCTCTCTCTCTCTCTCTCTCTGTCTCTCTTGTTCTCTATCTCTCTCTGTCTCTCTTGCTCTCTCTCTCTCTGTCTCTCTCGTTCTCTCTCTCTCTCTGTCTCTCTCTCTCTGTCTCTCTCTCTCTGTCTCTCTCCCTCCCTCTCTCTCTCTCTCTCTCTCTCTCTCTCTCTCTCTCTCTCTCTCCCTCCCTCTATCTCTGTCTCTCTCTCTCTCTCTCTCTCTCTCTATCTCTCTCTCATTATGTTGTCTCCCCACTGTCCTCTGTTCTTTTCTTTCTCTCTCTACAAGAATCAGAGTGATCAAATTGGTAGATAGTGGACTTTTTTTTAATACTGAAAGGAGACTGTGATCTTTTCTAAACCCACTACACATATGAACACTATTCAAGTTTTTTGCCCTATAGCTTCTGATGTCATGAACGTCATCATAATTTAACGCAACTGTATTTGATATCCATCAGCCTCCCACTGCTGACAGAAATCTGAGTAGACACACTTACTCCACCGTCTTTAAATATCATAATGTGACATGGCAAATTAGTATTTTGTTGCAAAGAGACTTATTGAACCAAAAACAGACAAAATAATCATGGTAGTCATGGTAGCCTGTGGGCTATGATGCGTACCACCTAAACATTAACATGCCCAGTTTGAACTTTGTTGCATTTCTTCCCCTATTTCCTGTTTGCCTGTTGTATAAATGAATAAAGTAAAAAAGAAAGAAAACTAACCTAAATTTGTTAAACATAATGCCATTTTCATAATGTAGAATTATCACTCATGAAAACATGTCTAGGTCGAAACGTAGTATATGGCTGGACCGTGTATAGGCAATGTGCTCAACTGTAGCTTGTTGTCGGGGCAATGTTATGGGGGCAAGAAAAATTTGCTACACTGGCTTGTAAAAGTGAGAATGGTGCCGCTGTCATTTCCACTGCATGCCCCGAAGGCTTGTTCTTGCACTATGAAACTTTGGCAAGCGGGTGTGATCTCCCAGGAGAAGTGTTGTAACGCTTTACGGATTTGGATGAAACTGGAGTTTCCTGCTGAACAGAAAGTTGTACTTGTTGTTAAGTGGTTAGAGCTCAGGATAACAGCTAACTTCTGCTAACTACAGTCAGTGAGTTGAGCACCGGGGGAGTTATGATGTTTAACCCGCTAGCACACAAGCTTTGGACCGCTGGGAGGATAAAGTTTTTAGAATCAGAGCTGGGCAAGCGGGCAATGGAACCGGGTTTAGCAGACTCTACGTACATCATGGCAGAGGCCAAGAGACCAAACAGGAGACAGAGGAGGCTAAGAAGAGAAAAGGAGTTAGTAACGGAGTAAGTAAATCTGGGACGGGCTTTTAGTTGTTGGCAAGAGCTTGCCGAAATAAAGGTTGCAAGACCGACGACGAGCTGGCCATCGTGCTGTTGGAGTAGTAAGTAATCTTAGCTGGCTTGCTATGGCTTGTCTTGTTGCACTTGCTTGGTGTTTGGCTGTATTAGCAAAGTTGTCGACCTACTAGTTTGTGATCATAGTGCACGTGTACAGCTGTCCATATTTACGACAGCAGTGTAGAAGTGAATTGCACTCTGAAACTGTAGGGGCGCCAAATCGCAAAACAAAAAAATCATCCAATGTTATGCAATGTTGCTTTAAAGGCAAATCACATTACACATGCTGGCCAGCAATAACACATTTATATGAAGTTTGATTTAATATATTCATCCTGAAAACCCTCATGAAACAACTACATTTAAAATGATATTGTGATGATGTTTAGGTATTTAGGGCAGACAGACAGACACGGCAAATACATAACCTCCGCTACTTTCTTGGCAGAGGTAGTAACTAATAACAGTGCTATCTGTACCTGGATATGCTTTGCCTCTCTGTAAACTCTCCTGCAACGTCTAACGTCAGACACAGAGTGGGGCAGGACACTTGGATGTATGTGCATCTTGATTTTTATATAAAAATTGCAACATTATAGACTAAGGCCATCCACATAAAGTAAAGCATAGGCTCATCCAGCACTAGACTTATAAAGACTTTTCAATAAGAGTAGCCTATAACATCCCAGATTTTAATGGAAATATTAGTTTTTCCACTTATAATTAAAGTATAAAAGCCACGACTGCATATCTTTCGCTATAAACCTGCCCCATGCTTAAGTTATGGATTGGATTGCCCTGTCTGAATCTGCACGGAGAGGATGTTTAAACGCTGCAGGGAGAAGGAGTTGCTCTTTCCTACCTGACTCTCTCCTCCTTGTGCTGTCAACTGACACACTGGCGTGGTGATGTCTTTGTAAATATGCCCTCATATTGGAAGTATTGCCACTAGCATAAGTTACATGTGTTGCACAGTGGTAGCACACAGTTGCCCCTTTATCCACCACTTTTTTCCTTCATTGTCAAGTTACACGTGTCAACTTTTGCAGAGCGGTAGCGGAGTTGCAGTTAATAAAAGCTTAAAGCGAAAAGAATATAATGTCCGCAACACTGCTTTAAACTCCCGTATTTAATACAGATGCAACGTTTCGACCCTAATGGGTCTTCTTCAGTCTTGCCTGAAGACTGACTGACAGCTGCACTTGGCACCTCATCCCTGCCAAATATGGTCCCCCCCAATAACTTTATTTAAAAAAGAAATCTGCACAAGCCTTTTTGACTGAAATCTGTGAGACTAAAATGAACTGGACAATGCATGCTGTACATGCCCTGGACCGTGCCTAGCGGACCAGACGGTTTGAATTTTTTACTTGAACCGTTCCTTCCCTATCAGACGTGGTTGGGGGAGAAAACTTCTATAAACAATGCTATAGATGTGAGTTACAGTTTGGGAGAATATCAGTTTGCCGCGTGGAGAAACCCTAAAGGAGTATAACAGATCCAAACGTTTCCTCTTCATAATTCCGCATCAGCTCATGTCTGTGCGACCATCTGTGCAGGAAGCATAAGTGAGGCTTAACTTTCAGGATGTGTTGTTTTCAAATGTTTGAAGAGGTTACTCATGTTGCTGTGTGGCACTTTCTTGTCACAAACCGTGCATCTTTCTGTGTTTTTATCTACAGGTGAAAAGTAGCACCACACCACGCTACGTTTCCTTTCTGCTATTGTCTCACATGTGATGCAGAAGTGTGCATGGTTGCGTGCTAGGTTTTAATGTCATGAGAGTCCAGGTATGTCAGGGCCATTTTGGCACAAACATACAAAAATACTTAAAATGTTTTAAAGTGATGCAGCCTCCCATGTTTTGTATTTATCCAAGTTTATTATACAAATTAATATTTTTTAAAAGGAATCAATACCAAATTAGTAGCTTCTGAATATCACAGTATCCATCCACCGATCTCTACCTGCTTTCAGTCCTAATGCTAAACTAATCTCCTCCTGACTCAAGTTCTGAACTTACATGAGATTGGTATTGCTCTTTACATCTCACTCTTGGCTAGAAATCGAAAAAGCATATTTCCCAAAATGTCACTCCTTTTCTGTTTTTTTACACAGATGTATTTCTACTTTTAAATGACTGTACCTCTTGACTTGATCCAAGTTTATCTATTTTTTTAAGTATCACATCATAGAGTATCACAGTATGGCAACATTTTGACTCAGAATTTCCTCAGAATAACAGGGAGGAGACTTAAAGCTGAACAATGCAGTCAGAATATTCATACACCCTCATCGCCACAGCCAGCGCAGCACTATGGGCCGTTGTAAAACAGAGTTCCTTGAGTGAAATAAAATTTTGAATACGATTGTGTAAGATCATAGCGGGAACCTGCTTTCTTTTTCTTTTGCACTTTGTCCCGTGTCAGCACTACTTGTTGTATTACTTCTATTTTGTTGTGTTCCACTGACACCGTCCTGCCAGTCAGTCTGTGATTGGGAATGAGCATAGCCCAATCGCTCCCTCTTCTTCCTATTTCTTCCTCATTCTCTCCCTCCCATTGCCTCTGTCCCTATTGCTCCTTTACTCTTCATCCCACACATTAATTTCCCTCCTCATGCCCCTTTCTTTTATTCCATCAGGGCTTCATCATCCCCCTCTCATTTCCTAAAGCAGGCACAAGGGTAGCCCACACCACCTTCTCCTCATATCACACCTCTCCTTTAGGTGGAAGATAGAGTGATTAGGGCAGGGACATAGGAGGTGGTTTGGGACGGAGATTGGTGGGTGAGAGAGAGAGCGATGAGCTAAGGATAGAGATGAGCTCTGTTGGTTTGGATGGAGAAGCAGTGGAGAGCAGATGGAGACAATGGGAGAGAAGGGGGATTGAACACTGGATTGAATCTGCATGATGGATGTGCTCTGCAGTTTACCTCTTCTCACCTCTCCCTTTTCTCTCCTCGATCTTACATTCCGTTCTCCTTTCTTTTACTTTCCTCTTTTTTACTTCTGTCATTCACCTTTTCCTCCTGTTTTGCCATTTTCCATTTTCTTTGGTTGTTCATCAGAATCACTTTATCTACCAAATGTACAATGGACACAGGAATTTGACCTGGTCATACAGTAATACAATGCAGGGAAATAGTAAAGGTAAAATACAAGTTCAAAAGTCAAAGAGAGTTAAATACAGAATCATATACAGTATACAAATAGAAAATAATAAAAAAGCTGCATATTGCTTTGCCATATGTCCTGTCTGTAGGGGTGGGGATGGGGGTGGGGATGATATGCGTGGGGGGCGGTTGGTTGTTGAGGAGAGAGACGGCCTGAAGAAAAAAAGCTGTGTGTAGTGTGTAGTGGTCCTGGAGCTGATGAAGAGGCAGTGAGATGGGCGATCTGGGTCAGTCGTGGCCATTCGTGGCTTTCTTTATCTCCCTATCATTTGACCTCCGCACTTCCCCTTGTTTATCTTATTTTAATTTATCTCCATCTCTCCTCTTACTTCTTCCCCTCCCTGTCACTCCTCCCCTGGTCCTGTCTTTTCCTTTCATCTCATCTCCTCTTTATCTTTTCACCACATGCTTTCATATATCTTTGCCCTCTCTTCTCTTGTTCTCTCCTTTTTGCATATTCTTTTTTCTCCTCTAACGATGTCTTCTGATGTCCTTTCTTTTTTTGCAATGTGTCACACTCCTATTCCCATCTTTTAGCCCTCCACTTATATTTCCTCCCCCCCATGGTCCCCCAGCCCTTCCTTCCTCTCTCTTTCCAGACATTCCATCTCTTCTCCTCTCCCATTACCTTCTTCTTTTCTTTCCTCCTCTCTCCTCTTCCCATTTTCATTTTGACGCTGTACCACACAACCACCAGCTTCATCTCTCTCTCTCTCTCTCTCTCTCTCTCTCTCTCTCTCTTTCCCTTTGCGACTCTGTCTGTGTCAGTGTCTCTCGGCCTCCCTGTGGTGGTGACAGTGTGACAGCTGCGTGCCGACCCGATCTCACCCGGCCTTTGATCACTCTCCAAGCTCACCATTGTGGCTAATGAGGGGAACAGGGGAGCAGGAGAGCTTCGGGGCTTGCATACTGCAGCTCCCACACCACCCTCTATACCTCCACCATTCCTCCATCACCCGTTCCAGCCCCTCTTCTCTCTCTCTCACTTGCCCTCTCTGTGCATTCTCATTCTTCTTCTTCTTCCACTCAGGGCTTACAGTTCTCAGGTATCATGCCTAAATTCAGGCATGGTACAGTTTTACATGTGTATAATACTTCATTCAATACATTGTACACATTTCCTCCACGGCAGCATTTTAGGCTCATAAATGGTTTCTTGCTTTAACCCTTGT
The DNA here is from genome assembly GCA_023566125.1 of Zingel zingel. Classification (NCBI taxonomy): domain Eukaryota; kingdom Metazoa; phylum Chordata; class Actinopteri; order Perciformes; family Percidae; genus Zingel; species Zingel zingel. Next base: position 30,450,003 of record CM042334.1, read on the forward strand.
CCACAATAAAAAGGACATTCAATTTTTTATAATATTTGTATTCCTGTCAGGATGGAAAAGACAGTGAGGGAGGTTGTACACACACTGATGCACAAAAAGTGTTGAACAGAACAAACCAACTTTTTAAATGCAGTCTTTGCCCTAATAGTTTGACACCACGACTGTGGTCAGTAAATACGATTGTAATTTACTTGTTAAAGTGATGCCAGAATTAGTGTTTACATGTCCCGATGGTGGCCGTAGAGGTAAGGAATTGTCCAAATATGGCATTCTTCCTCTAATTTCTCTGTCCTGTGTGTGCAAATTATGTGACTATTTCTGACTGACCATTAGACAATAATACAATAATAGGGGATCACCAAAAAGATTTTACGTGGACCGTGAATATTCACAGCACTTTTCATGAGAGCCCAGACATTACTTTTTAAAAAACCTCATTATAGACTAAAGTTTAGGGGTACATTTTGACATGATAGTGGTGCTACAGGAAAGTTCAGAGAGACAAAATCTGTTAAAGGGTAACTACCGTTCTTTTCAACCTGGCCTATGTTCCTATGTTTTGTGTCTAAGTGACTGATGGGAACAACAATCTGTGACATTGGTCCAGTATTAAGAGAGATCGCTGCAGTCGGCAGTCAGAGAAACAAGCTACAATGTAAGTTAATAGGACAATAGTCCAGCTTGTATACTAACAAGCACTTTCACAAAAGTGCTTGTTATGTTGCTGACAGGCTAAGATTAATATTCTAAGTGTCTGACAACATTATGGAAAGGATCCCTTCAGAGACAGACCTTTAAAACTTTGATCTTTGAGACCTTTCTGTTTTAACCAGAAACAGCTCTGAAGTCGCTAGAGCTAAACTCACCAGACTCCATTTAAAAAAGCAATACATTTAGCAGTGTTGTAATGTAATGAAGTACAAATACTTTGTTACTGTACTTAAGAAGGATTTTCAACTATCTGTACTTTACTTCGTTATTTACATTTCTGGAAACTTTTACTTTTACTCTACTACATTTCCAAAATAAATTTTATACTTTTACTCCACTACATTTACCCTAAGCATCTTACTCGTTACTACAAAATAAAATTCCAAGAAATTTGTTATAATGGAAACAAAGCATGTTTGGTGAATCATTGCTCCTCGATTGCAAGTTATTTCCAGTTGGTTTGTTGCCAAGCTGCAAAAAAAAAAACATAGGCCAAAACTAAAGAAGAAGAGGAGGAGGAGGAATAATAACTGATGTGTCATGGAAGCACCTGCTGTGCAGACAATGACCCCCCCGACGACAGTGGTGATGAAGATAACGTTACACCCCTTTGGCCATAAAGTTCATAACCAAAGTTTTTTTTTAAAATTACTTTTACGTCTAATAATTAAGTACATCTAATATCAGAAAATTACTTTTGATACTTAAGTACAGTAAATATTTTTTTTTAGTTTAGTTTATTTCAATCAGTCAATCAATCACATAAATACACAACATCACATACATAACATAAATGATAAAAAAAAAAAACACGTGTGACCTTAGTTTATGCAGTGTCATCTTAACTCGTTTATAATCACTACTGATCCAAAAGGTGGAGGTTGAACATTTGCTTATTACACCGACCCTTTTTACATTCTATTTTATTCTTATTTGTTCTTAGGTCCCTCAGGATATTATCAATTCATATAAAATGTATTATCATTAATTTCTGTATTTTATATACATATTATTACACATATGTGCAGAAGTAAATAAAAAACATTACCATTCATATACCCATTGCCATTCATGCCTTACTTTTATATTTGTTAATCAACCTACTTTTCAGTATTTTTTTTAAATCTTTGTAGTGTGTAACACATGTTTACTTCCTCATGTAAAAGATTCCACATGTTTACTCCTTTTGCTGGTATATATCTTTGTTTTACATTTGTTCTAATCTTTATCTTTGTGAATATGTACATTCCCCTCAGTTTATACTTGCTCTCTCTAATCTGAAACTGCTTCTGGATAGACTCTGCAACCATTCTATATTTGACTTTATACATTATTTGCATTATTTTGGCTTCCACCAAGTCTCTACATTTAAGTGTTTGTGAGTTTGTTGGTTCAAGGTATTCTGATCTGTGAATGAGTCTTATTGCTCTCTTTTGTAATATAAAAATAGGGTTAGTGATTGTTTTGTACGTGTTTCCCCATTTTTCCACACAATATGTAATGTATGGCAATATTAAGGAACTGTACAATATATGTAGTGAATTTGAATTGAGCACATCTTTTCGTTTTATCTAGTATCGCAATGGACATTGATACTTGTTTTCACTTGTTTGATATGTGGTTTCCAGCATAATTTGTGGTCTATAATCACTCCTAAGAATTTGCTTTCATATACTATTTCTATTTCCACATTTTCTATCATGATATTTACTTCATGATTGTTTTTTTATTTCCAAATATCATGAACTTAGTGTTATTTAAATTCAAAGACATCTTATTAATATCAAACCATCTTTTTAAGACTTCCAGCTCTTTCTCCACTGTATCCAAAATCAGCCACATGTCATCACCAGAGCAAAATAAATTTGTATCATCAGCAAACAACACATATTTCAACAATTTAGACACATTACAGATATCATTTATGTACAATATGAACAGCTTTAGACCGAGTACTGACCCTTGTGGAACCCCACGTTACTTTCTATAGATCAGATTTGTCATTACCTATTTCTACATACTGCTGTCTGTTATCCAGATACTAAGCCATTTGTGTGCTACACCTCTTATGCCATATTTTTCTAGTTTTGTCATTAATATTGCATGATCTATAGTGTCAAATGCTTTTTTTAAGGTCTATAAATACTCCTACTGTGAATTTCTTATTTTCAATTGTTGTTGATATCTCCTCTACTAATTCCATAACTGCCATTGTGGTGGATCGGTTGGATCTGAAACCATATTGGTGATCACTCAATGTGTGGGTGGTCTATTCTTAGAACAAAAAGTTGTTCTAATATCTTGGAGAACTGAGGAAGAAGAGATATAGGTATGTAATTTGAAAAGGAGTGCATGTCTCAATTTTTATAGATGGGTATGATCTTTGCTATTTTCATTTTGTTGGGAAATATGCCCGTTTGGAATGATTGGTTACAGATAAAGGTTAATGGTTTTGCTATATCCTCTATACTATTTTTAATTAGTGTCATATCAATATCATCACAATCAGGAGATTTTTTATTTTTGAATTTATTTACTACCTCAATTATCACCTCTTCCTCAATTCTCTTCAGAAAGATGGTTTTGGCATGTGTGTTGATGTTATCTTCACATATATCATCCTTCACCTGTGCTCCATAATATCCTTTTTCTAGATTATGGCTGACATTCACAAAATTATAATTAAATTCATTGACAATCTCTCTTGAATTGGTTATGTTTGTTTCATTATTTTTTTTTAAGTGGATCAGATACAGATACTTTAAGACTTTTACTCAAGTAATATTCTAAAAGGTGAATTTAACTTCTACCAAAGTCTTTTTTTCTGTTAAGATACTTGTACTTTTACTCAAGTATTGCTTTCAAGTACTTTATACGAGACTGTATAGAGTCAACATATTTTCACATGTAAATCTGTAAACTATGTGTTTATTTCAACCACAACTAGAGTTGTGATGGTTGAAAAAGTGGAAAGACGACCCAAAACGGCTTTTCATAATTTGTTTAATTTTGTTTCTGTCGACTTTGAATGAGGTGTGTTTTATGACGCTAAAATTACTGTTTATCTACATGGAGTCTGGTGGGTTTAGCGAACGTAATTTCGGGGATGTTTATATGTTTAAAAAAAGCATCTTACTCTCTAACAGAAAGGTGGACCTCCTTAGAAATCCTTTCCATAATGTTGTCAGACACTTAGAACATTAATCTGAGACTGTCAGTGGCAAAACAAGCACTTTTGTGAAGGTAAATACAAGATGGACAATTGCCCTATTAACTTACATTGTAGCTTCTTTTGCTGACTGCCGACTACAGCGATCTTGCTGAATACAGGTTGAAAAAAATGGTAGTTACCCTTTAATACTTACCCTTTGAGGACCACAAATATCTGAACCAGTGGTTCCCAACCTGGGGGTCAGAATACCCACAAGAGTTACCAAATTAATGTGAGGATTTACAAGATGCGATCTATGGTAAGAAAAAAGAAAAACTAAATTGTGTTACACAAAATCCTGATAATTGTTCAGACTTTTTTCTGCCTTGTTTCCCCCTTGTTAAATATTGAATAATTTACCTATTTAGGCCTCAATAGGAAAATTAAACAATGTGAGAACAGAAATTCTGTCTTCAGTTGAACAGCTAACAAGTCATAGACATGCAACCTGTAAGTGGTCACAACATGGTGTTGTGTTATGGGGTCATATGCAAGGCTGGAAACCACTGATTTAAACCAAATCCAAATGTTCTAGATGTCTGGCCTGTAGTTGTTGAGATGCAGTTTATTGCTCTGGACTAAAGTGAGGTCTGACCAACTGACATTTGATGTCATTCAATTTTCTCCCCCCCCCCCCCGCCAGATTTGCATTAATGGCAGTGTAGTCAGCTGCAAATATGGCTTGACCGCAAAAAATCTAACAAAATATTTCTCAGTGGTTTACAGTAGTATCAGATGTACTTAAAAACATACTAAAAGTTTACCAAAGTTTGACTCCAAGAAAGGCCCCATTTTCAAAATGGTGGCCGTGAGGTCCTTAAAATGACCATTACTCCTTTGTATTCCTCCTAGACTAGGAATACTGGTGCCTACTACATGTTTTGGCCATCTAATATTCTAATTAGCATATTTGCATGATAGATAAGTGATTAAAAGTACAATTTTATATTAAAGCAATTGGTTACAAACATATGTATGTGAAAAATAAGGGTGAATACAATTACATACAATTTAATAATACAATTTCCCTTAAGTAATTGCATATTTCTCCTCCTCCTCATATCGTTTGAATAAATTCATTAGAACTGTGTGGTACTGTAAAATTAGTCAAAACAGGGCTTCCACGTGAAGGCTCAGTACCGCTAACCCCGTTTTATTTTTTTACAGATTTTTTAAATATTTTTTATAATGCATTTGTTTTTTTTGCCTTTTGTTTTTTATACCTTTCTTATTTATACATATCTTGTTCTATTTTCTTCAGTTGTTTCCTCTTATTCTGGTTTATTTTTTTATACTTTTTTGCACTGTGACCTTTCCATTAGTCGTCACACTCTTCCTCCCATAGAGGTTGATTATAGTGCTTCTCACAATTCCCAACTTGACATGGTCCACAAGCAGGCATGCATGGCAGTCCATATGCCCTGCAACTGCACTGTTGTGTTTGGCAGGCAGTTGTGCAATTACAGTGGATCATCTTCAGGAGGCTTTATGGGGCAGCAGTCTTACTGGTCATAACTGGCAGGAATCGGTTGTCCAGCAGTTTCCATCCCCAATCCACTGCGTTCATGTCACCTTCCTTTTCAATCCACACCATGATCTGGAAGTAAACTCTTTGGTTGAGGACTCAGTTGGAGGCAGACGTTATGGGGTAACACATTATTTGTCGGTAACAATTTTCTTGCTAAAAAGGTTGTAGCGCAAAGAGGCAAGTGAATCGGTACTCTTTCCGCCAAACAACACTGCCATTGTCTTGGTCCCATGGTCCTCTATGACATTCCTTGCTTGATGTGGGAGCAGAAACACATTTGAACAGGACTGGATGGTTGATTCACCATTCACAAGATTCTGGAATACTGTCTGTTTGCCAACACTAAAAGTGAGTGAAGTTGTATCACATCCTGTGAAGGCATGAATAAACAGCAACTGGGAACACAAGTCACTACCCATGACTTGTTTTATCTCACTGATGTTGTACACTTCAGTAGCTTAGTAGCTTTGAACGAAAATAGAGGCCTCTATTGTTTGTCCCAGCATAGTAGAGGAGAAGAATGAGTAAGTCTGTATCCTCCCCTATCAAGATTTTGGGCTGATGTTCTGAGGTCTTGACTGCAGCTCTGACAATGTCAACATCTGCATCACCTGATAGATTGGTAGCAGTGCAGTCCTTCTTTTCCAGCTCCTCGGTTATAAGATTGATAAGTCCTTGTTTGTTGCAAGATCTGGAAAGGAAAGCATCCTTTCTTCCCACAAACTCAGTCTCTGCATTGAAGTTAACGATGGGGTGAGTGTTTTCACCACGTCTCTGATAATACCACAAACAAGGCCAGTATCCATACTGCCCTCTACCACAAACAAGGCCAGTATCCATACTGTCCTCTACCACAAACAAGTCCTGGCTTTTAAAAAAAGTTCCCTGTTGTTAGAATTGGAATGTGGTTGGTTTTATTCATGGATGTATTTCAAGATGGTTTCATTTCCTTTAACCATGGGAGCATAAGCAAATAAAGTGTGTGAAGCAGCGGATGTGAAGAGGTCCAGCCAAATAAATAAGATATGAATGCGTCTTACGCAGCCTGGCGGAGAAGTAAACGACGCTGTGGACAGAAATAGATGGCAACTATGATTTAAAAACGGGAATAACATAAAACAAACATTTTCATTTTCACTTTTACCGGAGGCTGTATTACCGAGGGTCAGCGGTGCTGCGCCCGGGCTCTGGAGCACCGAAGCCGGCTTGGAAGCAGATGAAGGATCGGAGGTGCCCCATATGCTGTATACTGTATCTATGGCAACCAGACTACAATGGTGAGACAAACGTGTGATGGTCAGGAAGACGTTTTGGCAGGGGGAAAACGTTGTAGAAAGTATAGATAATTGCTGCAAAATGTATGCACTATTGATTCTACTTAAGTAAAGTACAGATACCTGAAAAATGTACTTAAGTACAAAGTATTTGTACTTCGTTACATTCCACCACTGGCTATAACCATCAAAAACGACTGTTGCTTTACCATAATGGCATATGGTAAAGTCTGCATATGATTGTGCAATGGCACCATAACTGTCACCCTTTTTCCATGCCAAGCGGTGAACCAGGGAGCCACCATCAAGAACATAATGCTCAGTTGGTGGGATGGAATCCAGGACAGATTTGTTAGATTTTTTGCTTAAGAACTCAGTGACTGCCTGTGCTAGTTGGGGCTTGTTGGCTTTACAGAAGATTTCCTTCATAGCTCATTACATCTTCCAGTGAAAACTGTCAAGTTTTCAACATGATTGATGATGAACATGATGAACCGTTGGAACAACAAAGCAGGATCAATGGTTCGATCTTGGGCAACTTTGATGGTGGAGTCATCTGCAAGGGTTTTTGTCCAGTCTTTCCGTTTGAAGGATATTCCAAAACGGGTTTTCCAATCATCTTTTCAATGATCTCATTGCCAACAGTCTCAAACTCATGCAACAACACCAGTTACTATGGTTCTCAGAGATGAGTCTGGAGAGAATAGTTTGCAAATGCTAAGCTTTTCCTTAATATTTTCTAGATCAGAGTGATCTCTTTTCATCCTTGCTTCTGAGGATTCTCGGTGCTGCTCGCTGGTCGTGTAGGTGAGGTCATTGAATACCTGCATGGCGTTGTTATATTCAGATGTGATGGGTGTAAACATGGTCCACGATGCTCGCATTTCTTCAGTCATTCCACTTCCATGGGTCAAGCCTCCACTGCTTTTCAAGGATCGCATCAATGTCTGCTCGATGACAAGGTCAGAGCTAAGGCCTGCCCAGTACTGGTTAAATAACTTTTACATTTAATGTCAAGTCTGTTTTTAAGCAAAAAAAAGGGTATGTCCAAAAACACATACTGAGTAGGAGTTACATGACATAGGCTAAACCAATCTCACAATATCATGTATTCCATAAGTATGTAATCATGTCAGTGCAAATTAGACAAGTCCAATGGATTCATAGACCTAGACAACATGGGGTTAGACACCAAGATTACTTGGCTAGGTCAAATATTGAAAGACTTAGGATTTTTTAAGGGTGTCCTGCCCATCTTGGACGCCATCTTGAAAATTACACCTTTCTAGTGGTCAAACTTTGGAAAACTTTTAGTATGTTATTAAGGACACCTAATACTACAAACACCAGCTGAGAAACCTTTTGTTAGAATTTTTTTAGGGCTATGTGTTTTTTTATATATGCAGGCGCCTAGTGTGATAAGCTTCTATCATAAGCATTTAGACCATAATGGGGTATCAGCTAGCTACTGTACATTAAAACATTTAAACTTCATCACTTCCAATGACTTTAATGAAATTGTAACTTTTGCCCACTATATTTGAAAACAGACACTTTTACTACATTTTTTTTTTTACTTAAAAGAGATAGATAGCCATATTCAGACCCATGTCATCTCCACAAAGCACTCAGATGTATTCAGATGAACTCCTCCAGTCAAAATTGCAATTCCAGTTGTGACTATGTGAACAAGCAGGCTGCTGCAAAATAGCCCACGACTCCATGTCTGGCTTTATGCCGACTGCCTGTTTGCCCTCAAACACCATCAATTTGTTGATTCAGTTACCGGTATTTGCTTTTGAATATTGAAGCTGTCTGCATGCGGGGAAACAATAGAAAAGAGACATTTACTGAATGGGTCCTTAATGCTTGTCGATTCCTGCAGTCTACAGCTTTTCTCTTTCACTTTTCACTCCTTTACTTGTTCTTATATTTTCTTTTAATTTCTCTTTTTCTTTGTTTTTGTTCACTTTCTGTCTTCCCTCCATTTTCTTTTATTTCTATCTCGCCCTGTCCGTTCCCTGTGTTTTGTGATCCCTATCACACTGATCTCCTCCTCCCTTGTGGCAGTATCACTGGGCTGGAGAAATGAATTTCCAATCCTGTTTAAATGCAGGTATGGAAAAATATATGGGGAGAGCAGAGAGGGAGCGAGAGATGGTGTTAATATTGATCTTGGTTAATTAGATTCCTATTGGAGTCCCGTGGGGGATTGGAGTGGCGAGGCTCCATGTTTGAGTCCAGGCGGAGGAAAACGGAGCCTGAATTAGAAGGAATTTCAGTTTGAACAGCAGCTTGTTTGGACACAGAGTGAAGAAATCAGTGCTTCTCATATTTTATATATTCAAATCACTCTTCTCAATCTGATCCATCTCTCTGTGTATAATTAGACCTCCCTTAGTCTTTTGTTGCTGTCCTTTTTTCAGGCTTTTGCAGCATTTATGTTTTCAGACTTAATTTGCAGTCTTTTCTGTGACAGAATGTGTGGGTGTGTGTGTTCGCGTGTGCATGTGCATCTGTGTGTGTGTGCGTGTGTGCGTGCATTGGGACTGCCTCTGTCCAATCATAGCCAGCATGAGTAGATGTGGTTCAGTGCTCCCATGAACATGTATGATTACCCTGAAACATGTGTAACCCACAGGATGTGGGTTTTAGCAAGCAGAGTGTTGCGCTCCACAAGACAGAGTATTCTCAGAGATTAGGCCTTACATTTTCCTGAATTATTTCACATTCTTGCCTTCACTGAAAGAAATATCTGGCAGACACTACATATAGGCTGGATTCACAGGGATCTGCAGCATATTGTCACGGTAACAAAGTGAGCTGTGCTTCCTAATTGAAGACAGTTTTTTCTATGAAAACGTTAAACCATCTGCTGCAAGTAGCTATCAGCACCTGTTCAGCGAACAACCATAATTTGCTGTGTCAAGTACTTAAAAGCATTTATTGCTATGCTATTGTGTAACTACAGTAGTAGTATAATGTATTATAGATGTACTGTGTCAGTGTCAGAGCTGTAGTGAAGCTGTAGTGAAAGTGTTTTTCATCAAATATAAACCATCAGTTCTCCATAGAAGAATACTAAAATATAATGTTACCTCATATTATATTATTGTATATTTTATTTTGTTATGTTTTTGCATACAATAGGGTACACCTTTAATTTAGGCAATGTAATGTTAGAAGCACTATAATCAATGTGAACAATTAGAATATGAGTTATAATAAGGTGGCAGCTGTAACCCAGACCTCCTTTTTCGCAACAACATCCTCCTCCTCTTCCTATGGGATCCTACATTATCTCCAGCCCAAATGGGATATATAGTCCCTCCAGCGTGTTCTGGGTCTGCCCTGTGGTCTCCTCCAAGTTGGATGTACCTGGAATACCTCTATACACGGTGGTGTCCTAATCAGATACCCAACCATCTCAAATGGCTTCTTTCAATACAAAGAGCAGTGTTTCAACACCACACTTTTTCTGTATGCCTGAACATCCCTGTCTCTGAGGGTGAGCCCAGACATTCTGTGAAGACAACCCATTTTGGTTGCTTGTGTTTGTGGCCTAATTCTTTTGGTAACTATCCAAAGCTCATTGACTGTACAAATCTGTCCAAATATTGATCAATCGATCAATCAAATTTTATGTAAAGTGTAAAATCACCATTAAACATGGTCTCAGTGCCCTTTACAATTAAAGGAACACAGAAAATAACAGACAGCAACAAAATAATTGAACAGCATTAAAGCAGTAATAATAAACAATACAAAACCAGCAACATAAGCGAATAAGTGAAAAACGTTTGTTTGTGAACGACGCAGAAAAGATGGTGTGTTATGGTTGGCTGTAGTATAATGAGTAGAGGTGGGTTGTCAACTGAGTGAGTTTCTTTAATATGTAGTGGGAGGCCATTCCAAAGATGAGGAGCACGGTGGGAGAATGCTCTATAACCAACAGATTTTTTGTTTCCTAGGGGAATGACCAGGAGACCAGCATCAAGTTTAAGTTCATTGTTTTATTGTCCCCGTGGGGAAATTAGGTTGCAGCAGAAATCACAAGATATTTTTGATAACATTAAGACAAGAAAACAAGGGAGTGGAGAGTGCATGCCAGTGTATATGTTTTAATAAGCTCAGATAAATAAGGTGGTGTGATTCCATGCAGGGCATTATATGTTAACAAAAGAACCTTATTAGTTTTAGCTTGCACTGGGAGCCAGTGAAGAGAGGCCAAAATGGGTGTTATGTGATCATATTTTCTAGTTTTTGTCAGGATTCTGGCTGCAGTGTTCTGAGCAAGTAGAAGGCCTGTAGTGGCAGAAAAAAGGACTTTGCAGTAATCAAGTTGGGAAGACACAAATTAATGGATTACAGTTTCAGCATCACAAAATGATAAGATGGATTGATTTTTTGAAATCATACTGAGATGGAAAAATGCTGTCTTGGTAATAGCCTTGATGTGAGACTGGAATGTCAGGCGAGGATCAAAAATCACACCAAGGTTTTTGATACTCGAGCTTTCAGAGATAATACAACCATCAATATTAATACACAAATTTTTAAACAAGTGACCACGTTTGGCTGGTCTTACTACTAATAGCTCTGTTTTGTCAGCATTCCACAGCAGACAGTTCATACCCATCTATCTTTGTATGTCTGATACACATGCCTCTAAATTTAGGAGTTGGGAAAGATTGTTTGGCTGTACAGGTACATATAGCTAGGTATCATCAGGATAGCAGTGAAATTTAACATTGTATTTGCAAATAATGTCAGCAAGGGGAAGCATATAGATGGAAAAGAGCATTGGGCCAAGGATCAATCCCTGGTGTACACCAGATTTCACTCTAAAGGAGTCAGAATTGAAGATGCCAGAACATATCCACACTCCTCTCTCCACACACTCTGCTGTAAACGATACTCTATATAATGTATCTAGACTGCTCTGCTTGGGAACAAGAAAAGGATGGCTATAAAAAAAAAAACACTGTGAAATAAATGAAACTTGCAAATGCTTGTACAAATAAAGCATGCATCCCTATGTCCCTATGGAGAACATGTTATGTCCTCAAGAGGGTGATGCGTCAAGAGTCGACCAAACAGAAGCCAAAACACAGACAATGGCCGTTTTCGAAACCACATACTATACTAGCAGCGCGTACTGATTTGGCAAAAATGTAGCATGTAGTATGCAGTATGCTCAAAAAAGCTAAATCTGCAGAATGTCGTACTGATTCGGAGAAAATCTCCAGTATGCCTCGGACCAGTCGATCTCCCCTACTGCATCCCACACTGCAAAGTGCCGCAACAATCACAACAACTGGAAACCTTTTACAATGTCTTCATGCTATTTCACCACTAAATTCACTTCTGAGACTTTTTTAAGTGATAAATCAACTATGTAGAGCTCAAATATATTATATTAATCAATATATTGTTGCCGATTGCACATTTGTTCCGATGGTGTCGGAGTTCAGAAGCTCCTCAGTCTGACGTGGTCGCTAAACCTAACCCGCTGTGAGCTGGCTGGAGCTCTAACAGGAGACTCGTGGATAAGAGGCATTTATTTTCCTGATCATTTCTTTAAATAAAACAACGCACATATACATTATAAGATTAACTGGAACCTATGGTTGTCTGCCATTTCAGAGTTATAAAGCTCCACAAGTGATTGCGGGCACAACGTAACAAGCTTGCTGGCCGGGCTGTCAGTCACACACACCAGCCACAAGCAGGCAGAGGCGAGGGAGAGCAGTGACTGACAGGGCAGAGAGATACCCGTTTTTCTTTGACAGTCTTGTATATGAATTCTTACATGTATATATATATATTATATATTGAAATATTACATCTAATATATATATATATATATATATATATATATATATATATATATATATATATATATATATATATATATATATATTAGATTTAATATTTCAGTTCATAATTAGTGCATACTACTGGTGCAATCAACATGAAATGTTTGTGTTCATGGAGTAGTTTGAAATGTTTAGCAGGACAATTGTTTGCTCAGGTACATCTTTATGAAGTACAAAATGTGATTGATGATGGTTCACTCATTCATTTCTTTGAGACCACTCATTTGGGAAGGACCATGTTGGCACATGTGATGTTTAAGCCCACATTCCTGCTAATGTGAACACTATATTTCTACTGTTTATCACAAAATTGTCAAGACAAAGGATAAAATTATTGTCATTGTAAACACTTTTCACAGTTGGAAAATCCTTCACTTGAAACAACACAGCCCAGCAAACTTCCAAAGTTATTACATGAGCATGCTTTTCCAAGCTACATGTAAGTGAACGTGCATCGGGGTTGTTTTTTAATTTTAACATGGCAGTTTTGTTTATACCGAGTATAATGTTTATGTGTTCTCGCTTATCTGTTTTCGAACATACCTCCCAACTGTTGCTGAGTAAACAAATCAGCTTGCTTGGACACGTCTGCTGCAGCATGCCCATTGCAGATTATTATCCATTATGATCAACTAAAACTATTTAGAACTAATATCGGCCGATAATTGATCGGAGCACCCTTGCTGATTATGGTTGTAATGTTTCTATTGTGATCAGTGGCAGTGTGTTTGACAACACATTAAAGATGAAGAGGTGAAAGAAGATGAAAGTATTATGTGTATTTTAGAAAAAACACAAGTTCCAAACTTAGTATGTGCAATAAAATGACCTCATTTTTGTAGTGTGTGTAATTCTGCACCAGCAATGTACCACTAATACAGTTCCAAATGTGTGGGTTTTAGCTAACATTAAATTGTAATATATTAACAGTTTGTCACTTATTTGTATCCTGTCTAGAGTTAAATCTTTTATGAATCAATGTTCTGCCCTGCTGAAAGCAAGATTCCTCACGAGTGACAATGAATAACTAAGATGAATTGCAGTGCTGTACTATGTGGCTTGACAGAAACAAAAATATGATAGTAGACATGAGGTAATGCGTTACTGTCTATTTGACACTTCTTTCAAGTGGCAGAACTTTGTTAGCAAGTGTAGATACACGGGAACCCTTTTCACATGTTGCTTGGGATTGGCAGCAGTGAACTGCTAAATGCTATGTCAAATGTAAGGACATATTTCGCCATGTGTCTGCAAGTTGGCATACACTTTGAAGAGGTGACTGACTTTCCTGTGATTTCCAAACTTTTCCAACATGTTGTAGAAGAGCAGCCATTATGTTTGTGATAAGCGACAGGTTGTGTAATCACATACATCTCTGTGGGGCATTTTTCTCGCCACCAAAACCTGCTTACTGTGCCATTTGTCACCATGAGGCTCATTTGATTCAGTGAATAATTTTGTGGTTGATTGATAGCAGCTCTTTACCCTCCTCCTCTTCCATCTCCACCCTTTCTTTTCTTGGTTCCACCAGCTCACCTGTCCCACTAGTGGACACCTGTCTCTCCATCTGTGTGCATTGGAACTAGTCTGACTGGCACCCACCTAGACCCATCCATCCATTCAGTAACCCCCCCGTCCCATCACCCGACATCCTTAATTGAATCCTTTCAATATATTCCCCGTGGCTCGATGGGAAGGGTCACTTGTTTCTGATTGCCTCGCCACACACCGTGTGTTAAGGACTTTCTTTATCAGGCGGCCAAGCTGTCAAGGTGGAATGAAAAGTGTATATGTGTGTGTATGGTTTGAGTTAAGCCTGTCTTTCTGTCTGTCCATCTGTTTGGCTTTCACCACCTTGTCCTATTCATCTCTGTGTTTGGCAGCGTGAAGCCTGAGTAAAGCATTTTTTCACATTGTCTGCAAAGTAGTGTTAGATCGATACACAAGTTTGCCACTACGGGCTTTTGATTAAAAATCTGATATTGCCCAGTCAGTGTTGTCAAGCTGATGAGTATTAAACAGTTGTTGCATATTTTTATGGGCTGCTGGATCAATGCTCAACTGATTGTCTGTATTATCTTCAAATTATTTATAATGTTGCATATATATTTAATTCCAAAGTAAGAATATACATGTTTTGATAAGTTGTTATTTTAATATTTACCCCCATCAATTAAAAGTTAATATACAAATAACAGGCTGGAGCGTGGCCAGCACAGACCAATAAAGCTGGTGGCCTATAACATAAGGTTCAATATAATGTCCATTTCTACAGCACTAATACCATCAGCACAAACCCAGAGTCACAACAAGCCTTCCGAACCATACAACGATAAAGTTGTGTATTCATACCCTTTAAAGCGACCCATAGGAGCATTTCATAAATTAGCGGCCCTAGAGACCCACCGTCTATACATCTAAACCAGAGAACGTAACGGTCGCGGTTTTAAACACCTCGTTAACGTTTAGAAACGATCTCGCTTTGGTCAGGTTTAGGCACAAAAACAACTTAGTTAAGTTTATGTAGAAAAAGATGGTGGTTTGGGTTAAACTCAGACATTAATTCACTTTTGGTTACACACGTGACGCAGAATGTGATATTGCTCCTTTTGTTTTGTATACGAGCCCCCCTGTGTTTGTCTTCATGGCATACTCACCACTCTGCTGCTCATTTTTTCTTTTTAACAGAAATACTGTCTCAACTAATTTTTTTTTTTTTAGCTTTTAATGTGAAGTGTTGAGTTTCAGTGATGGTAGCTTGATAGCGATACAAAGAAACCAGCACAATGGAAATGACTGAATGAAATTAAAACAATGTATCAGAGAAGATAAAGAAAGTCGGAGCAGCAGTGTGGTATGACATGACTCTGTTGTTCTGATGGAGTTAGTGTTATATGGAGGAAGGGTAGGGCTAGGGTTAGTTAGTCAGGTTTGTATCAAAAGCAAAGTAAAACCAGAGCAGATCAGAAAACAGGAAGGATTTTAACTAAAACATGATCAAATATACTTATCCTACAGGATAAATCAGAAATAAAGCACTGCATGAAATATGAGCCTGTTTAAAATAAAGTCCAGGTTCTTTTGGATAATATACTGAGTCCTGTGTCTGTGTATCAAAAACCTAATATATCTTATTGTTATGTGCCTTAGAGCTCCACTGTTGTCCAAAAACTATTAAAAACACATCAATGAGCCACACTGTTTTACTGGATGAACTGTTCCTTCATTACCATGAACACACAAGGGCCTGTTTTTGTGGCGGGGCAGCAACCTGCACAAGCAACCTACAGTAGTTTATTTTGGTGCCAAGCGTAGAGTACACTGATTTATTTCAGTTAAAGCTGGAAATATGTAACCATTTACACAATGGGATGCAGTAAAGTCATGACATAGCCTCAGATTTATGCGATCATTTAAGCCCTTTTTGATATTATTATTTGTGACTATCATCATTGTACTAATTGAGTGTTACAAAACCCACATCATCTGCCTCAGGCTGCAGATTTGTGGTGTTGTGTGTTCTGTGCCACCCAGACAACAACATGATTCCCTGGAGAAGCCCGGTCTTCATTTGTTGAGCTGTTATCATCATCAGAATCAGAAAAGGATATATTGCTAAGCGCATACATAGACAAAGATATTAGGCTGAATTGTAAAGTTTATGCGTCATTGAGATTGACTCAGGTCTTTCAAAGCGATGAGACCTGTGATGTGATTGGCTGAGAGGGTATTTATTAATCACTGCACCCTCCAATCTATATTCCACTTCACCCAGCTCTTTTGCACTTTGCACTGCTGCACATGCATGAGCCTATATAGCAGGTAGAGACACCCACACACACCCACTTGTGTGGGCCCAAGACCTACCGCTTTACACTTGTTGTTCCTCTTGGGGGATTGAAAGAGGGCTCACACACGGTATTATTATTTGGACTCAATCCCACATAAACTGTCCTGCTGACAAAAATACTCATTGTCAGGGACCAAGCAAGAAAGGCCGGACAAAGGCGTAAAAAGGAATCATTTTCTTTAATAAAGTTTTCAATCTTGGTTAAAAATAACAAAAAGAATACATCTTAATATAACCTATGAAACTCAAAATAACTAGAAAAGAAAGGGCCCAAACTGAAAAAAGTTCACCTAAGTAATGAATAATCTACATTGCCGTTTCCTGACTCTAGAGGAGTATAATGCTGCGTTCTATTTACCTCGGGAACTCGGATTTTCCGAGGTGAAAGTCGGAAACATGCCCACTGACCTCAGATTGACGAGCTCGGAACTCGGACAACCTCGCAGTAGCCCGAGTTCAAAATCCAACATGGCTGCCCCCTGTATCAACAGTTGTGAAAGCTGCAGTAACATAAAGTTATAAGCACTTCTGTCTCATTTGCCTCTCACTAAATCAGTCGTTCACACAGGCATGTCCAACTTCTATCTGTGGACATGTTCTTACGCTGTTTGCATGCACAAAATACGGCGTAATGCATTGTTATCAACTGGTATTGCTAACAATAGCTAACGGGGCTAGAGCTAATGAAAACAATGAAAATCCGACTTTTAAATGGAACGCATTCAACTCGGGTATGACGTCATTCCCAGCTCCGGCTTCCCAGTTCCAAGGTAAATAGAACGCAGCATAACGCCTCGTTCTATTTGTCCACCGAAGTCGATCTGCGAGTCGGTTTCCTGAGTTACGAACTGGAAGTTGCAAACAGAACACCCCGAGGTCGTATATACGATTGGTCAAGTTGTCTGGACTCAGTTTCAAAGATGGCTACTCCGTGCATCACAAGTAATTAAACATTGTGGTTTTCTACAATTTTAAGCACTTTTGTCTTTGTTGTAACCAAATGAAGAAGTCGTGCACATATCACTGTATACTGTTACCTATAGGCATGTCGCTACTATGAGTTAGATACCGCCTAATTAGTTATTTTGTAGCTTGTGCAGCTGAAATTGGCTAGAGACACTCCATGTTGCTATGCTGTGACAACAATGGCTAGGCCGAGTCTTGAGCAGAAAGCAGAGCAGTAGCCTAACGTTAACATTAATCAAAATGGAATATTCAGGTATCAAACTGGGAAATATATTTGTATAATATGTCAATAACTGGGTGAATAGAATCCTAAATGTTACAAAATGTGTTGACCTGGCAACCTGGTTAGACACTTTCCCCACCCAGAACACAAAGGAAACCTCATAGCACATTCCAAAGGCAATCAATTTTCTCAGGGTTGTGTGTGTGTGTATAAATATATATATATATATATATATATATATATATGTATTCAATTTCTTTATAGTTTAAGTTAAGTTGTATATATTTTATTCAATTTTTTATTGCATGTTTCTCATTTATTGCTAATAAATACTTACTTGCATGTTACCCAAGCCTTCACTTCATTTATTAAAAACTAAAACTCAAAACCATACTGTGTACTACAAAAAGGGGAAGCATTAAATGTAGGGAAACCATTTTTATTAGTACACACAGAATATAAAAATGATACATCAAGTACAATAGAGTAAATGCAAATAGTAAGAGTAAATGTATTTGGAAGCTTTCAACCCTGAAAATGAGTCTACTAATTGTCATCTTCCTGCCTTGGGCAGCCATGTGGGTGTTCTGCACATACGTCTGAAGCAGCAATACACATGTTGTGTAAGAAACAAGCAGCCATAATGATCATGACCACAGAGTCAATGCTGCAAGTCGCGATTACAAGACAAATAGAACGGATGGAAGGCAGGTTGGCACCAATGAAAGTGAAATTGTATCAGTAGCTCCTGATGCAGGTTGAACATCCTCTGCTGGGCCTTTTTCCTGATGGTGTTGATGATGGACGTCCACTTCAGGTCCTGAGAGATTTTGTATCCCAGAAACCTGAAAGATTCCACAGCAGACTCAGTGTTGTTGAGTATGGTGATGGGGTCAGTGAAGGGGGATGAATATGGAGTCAACTGTCATCGCCACAGTTTTGAGAGTGTTCAGCTCCAGGTTGACCACAACAGAGGGCCGGCTGTAGCATCTGTATGCAGAGTCGTCCCTGTCCCGGATGAGCCGATGACTGATTTTAAAGAGTTTAACAGACGGGTTTCCTGAGGTGCAGTCTGTAGTGTAGAGGTAGAAGAGCAGTGAGTTTGTAAGGGAGGATTTCAGGGATGATGGTGTTGACCGCTGAGCTGAAGTCAAGATCCTGGGTAGTCAAGGTGTTGCAGGATGTAGTTTGACTGCATCATCCACTGGCCTGTTTGCAGAGGTCCTGTGATGTCATTAAGGTGGCTCAACACTAACATTTCGAAGGATTTCATAACCACAAACATTTACACCTGTGATGGTGTTTTTTTTAGGAAAAAGTGTGTGTGTGTGTGTGTGTGTGTGTGTGTGTCTGTTCGCACACACCAGCCTCATTAAATCATCAGACAACAAACCTCCACATCCCAAATCGCAGGCGTGCCTCTCCGCTGCGCCGTAAGAGCTAACAAACACACCTCCTCATCTCAGGTTACATTATGGAGTCTCACTGCAATTGCTGACAAGTCCTTCTGATTTATGAGGTAATGATGATGGAGATTATTACTTTACATCCTCACAGATAAGATTTCAAAGTCAAGACACCTTCCACCAAGTTTTAGTGAGCAATGCCAATGGAGAAGATACTTTATCTTTATTTGTTGTCAAGCTTTAATGCAATTTTTGTTTTCTTTTGTTATTGTTGCTGTGATCATATGTTTAAAAAAATGCTGCTACAACACCTAAATTCCCCATGCACACTATTTATATAATCATCATATATATGTATGTAGGTATTCTACCTTATTCAAGAGAGGCGGACCTCTCCAGTCACCTTTCCGTCAGCTTCGGAAAATGTATGCTGAATTGTCTATTTTACAAATATGAGTTGTGCTTTATGTGGTTGTCGTTGAACGGTGATGGCATATGGCTATGTGTCCCTCATCAGGATAGGGAAATCAACTTGCTAGTCTCCTGCCGACTCTGCTAACCTCCTGCCGACTCTGCTAACCTCCTGCCAACTCTGCTAGCCTGGCCGGTCAAGGTTTTTAAATGTAAACAGAGTACAGACCTAAGAAAAGGTGGAGAAGATGAGTTGCAACTAGCAAGACTATCTCTGTGGCCATCTTATGACTACGAGTCGCTCATCAGGATAGGGAAATTAACTCAGTAGTGTCCTTCACGCTCAGCTTAGCCTGGCTGTTAACTAGTAAACAGAGAAAAGGTGAAGATGGCTATCAGCTACAACCTATGGCTACGATCCCGACTATATGGACAAGCAATCTCCATCGCTACATCAGAGGGAGCTGATTCCCAACCATAGTAGCCATCTCTCTGCGTGGCACGGTGAGATAGGAGAGGGAGAGACTGAGACGCTGGGCTACTCTGCTCACAGTGACATTTTGGATGTCTTCGATGTTCCCACCCTGACGAAAGCCTTTATATGAGAGAAGGTCCATTTCTGGCAATGCATGAGTCTGAGCCAAAGTGAGATAGCTTATATGCAGTGGTGGGTAGAGTACTGAAAATGTACTCAAGTAAAAGCCTAGAAATAATGACAAATTACTCAATTGAAAGTCAAAATGTATTCATAGACTAAATATGTATTTTAATATTCAGGTATTGGAAGTAAAAGTATTTCTTCCAAGTTGTGAAAGTACTATGCAGGTTGCAGGCAGGAAAAACCAAATAAATAAAATCAAACTATCTGTACCATATTGAATTGCATAGCATCTTAATATTTTGCATTGCATTGAATCGCATTGTGTTGAATCAAATAGTGTTGAATCGCACTGCATCGTAAAAGGGTGTGAATGTGATCATATCGCATTGGTAGTTGCATATCTATCTTTAATATATCGGATCGTTGGCAATGCATGGAGATGGTTATCACATATCCCTACAATGGAGGCATGGTCAGGTGGTGGTCACTGGGGAAATAGAAGCAACTATGGCCAGTGAAAGCATCGTGGCAGGGGTAGATGCTACTATCTTTGGTGTAGTCAGATAGTAGGTGGGGACACAGGGAAAGACTCCACAACAAGGAGCTTACAGCGGAAAGTAGACTTGAAAAACAAAGCCGGTAGCCCACACACAGGAGGTCCTACAGAAAGCAAGACTTACTGGCTTAGGCCTAAAGACTGGAAGATAGCAGACATGTGTAGCTCAAAGTTAGATAAAAAGCAAATTTCTCACAGAGTTTTCCAGCGGGCAAAAACACCAATGCTGATGCATACGCTCATACAGTACCATCAAATAAAGAACAGTGAGGGGATAATTACAGGTTCTATCCCAGTCACCTGACTTTCATTCACCTGTAAAACTTTAAAATATTAAGTTTTTTTCCAATAATAAAGTATAAGAGGTAGAAGAAAAGTTGAATACAAGTGTAAATTACATTAGGCTTGTTAGAGATGAGCCAAGTCTGCGCAGAATCAGTCACCGGCGATCGCCGCCCAATGCATGCTGGTCAGATTTGTGTCCGACTTGATCCCGACTTGCTCTGACGTCATGCACATGTGGTCATCGATAACCTCATGAGTTCAAGGAGGCCGCAGGTTTGAGACGCAGGCGCTGTAGTTGCTTTACCCTAATATAAACAAGACCCAGGACATGATGGGAAACAACAACTTTTCATTGTTTTTTAATTAGAGATTTTGATCTTTTTCAGATTTGAAGGCTTATTCTGTGTTGTGTGGCTGACTAGATATGTTGAGATAACAGATCATCTTCGGTCTGTTGGATAACATTTTAACAGCTACTCTGTCATAATCAAAAGAGAGACTGCCAAAAAGCTGTTATTAGTGGGAATGCTGATTCAGCAGCATTCCACCTATTGTTATCCTGTTCTTTTTTTTTTCTTCTTATATCTTATTTAATACGTTATACGTTTTTTGGCTCTCCATAACTTCTGTATACGTTCAGCTATTAAAACCATTCAACTTTTAAAATGTTCAGCTCTTTCAGCTAATGATGGGAATTCTTCAACTTTTTTTCTACTATTTATACTTTTTAAAATATTAAGCTTTGTAACACTTTTTTTTTAACATTGAAGTCAATGAGAGCATGCTTCAAATCCTTCAAATCGTCTTCCGCTCCCAAAATGTTCAGCCCCTCTATACTTTCACCTACAGACGCCAAACAAACTTTAAAATGTTCACAAAATCTTCAGGTATTAGGCTATATCTTTTCAGTTTGATATATTTTACAGTTTTTGTGAAAAAGCTGTTTAAGTTTAGTGATCATTTCAGGATTTTTCTGCATTTGTAGTGAGTGTGTGTTGCATCTGCCAGAGTGAGTGATGTCCTCAAGTAGAGTGTGGCGCCTTAAAAAAAATATCTTTGTCCCTTCTCTAAAAATTGCTCTCACACCCACAATTGTTACTTGTCATACACAATTTATACATCAAAACGTAAGTATTTTTGTCTAGTTTCAGCCGATGTGCTCGGTTATGTGATATGTCTTATACTTTTGGCTCTGTGAGCTTCCAAATGACAAGAGTTCCACATTTCCCTCCATTCACTGCCATGTTAAACGTCCTCCACATTTCCCAGCAAAACGCAGAGCGAATCACTTTTTTAAATCGCTGATATGCCCACATTTTTAAGTATATCAACATAAATTTTACATGAATACGTTCACAAAGGTCGTGTGTCTCTAACGATGAAGTCGTTATTTCGATAGCATGTACTGTTGTGGATTTATTAAGGCTTGTTTAAAGGGTTCGCAGGTGTGGTGCAGTTTAACAGCAGGTGACACGTCGTTAACTGATCAAAGGATGTTTACAAACACTCGTCACCATGACAACACTTTCACAGACAGCATCAGCAGTCTTTCAGCCTTTTCAGGCAATTCATTGCAATGGATACGGCAGATAAGTATTTTTAGTCAAGTCATTGAAACTTCCACTTTTGACAGTATTACAGTTTAGCTTCCAGCTTTTCTAGAAATGTATTTCAGCTCTTAACTTATGGGCAGTTCAGCTTCCAACTTCCAAGTTTTCCAGCAGTGTAGTGCAATGCATTTGAGATTTTTCAAACAATTTGTTCCTTATTTCTGCATTTTCATCAATGTTTCTCACAACATTTGTAAGTCTTCCATACTGATTCATAATTTCAGATAAAATAAAAATAAATTGTATACATTAGTGGTGTTATTTAACGTTTTAATGAAATTCATACTCATTAAACCGATTTCCACTTTTTCAACTATCAACTTCTTACTGATTTAAGCTATTCATCCAGTTTAGCTTTAGCAATTCAACTATTCAGCATTCCCACGCATTTTCTGCAGGAAATGCATTTTCTAGTATGGGTCTGATAACTGTTTAATAAATCACAATCAGACCTAACAGGTGTGAGTGTTTGTGACTTCCTGTTCAGACTGAAGGTTGCTTGAATCGGCTGTAAACTGTCCGACTTGACTGCAGATTTTTGTCGCGCCCCCCTCCCCGCTGCTGCCTGCGAGGTGCAGCTCATCTCCAACGAGCCTAGTATCTCAACCTCACCTAATTGGCACCTACCACCTGCACAGGTAAGCATAGGGTGAGCCAAACTGAACAAAGAACAACATAATACTCCAGATCTGGAAAACACCAGTACATTAAGATAGATCAGTTACTGCATTTGTATTTATATATTTATATGTGCACCCACAACAATAAGCACCCCACAAATGCCATTTTCTGCAGAAATATCTTACCCATTGTTCTACACCTTAGGAGTACCCAGCCCCTCTCTGCTAACAGGACCTAATCAGGCAAACCTGCATGCACTCTCCCTAATTGAGCAGCTGATTTATCCCCACATCACAGGCAGAAACATAGCAAAATACTATGACCCCATAAACCAAACATGCCTATGTCATTTTATACAGATCAAATGATAATTTTCTAATAAATTAAAACATTATACTGAAATTAAGGATTAAGTAGATACAAAACAATGTTAAATTTGTGAAAAGGGAGGAAGGCAGCCTGTTTACTACCCCCTACCCTCACAAATATGTTTTTCTTATATTTATGTTACCTAAAATGTCTGACCTTGCCTATACTGACTTGTATCTGTGCAAAGTTTGTTACCGGAGAGGTCATCGTAGCTGTCGTCCACTGTTACAAGAACAACTAGGTTCAAGGTCATGAGCTGTCCTGTATGCCCTGTATGATATTTAAAGATATTATATATATATATATAGTAATGCAGCTTATGACCAGTGCTACTACACAAACACACACACACTCGGGCCTCTTGTGGATAATGCAGTGAATCAGGCCGTAATCAGCAGCCCTAGCGGTTTCCTGTTTCCTAAAACCAGCCTCTGATTATACGTCAGCTTGCCCATGAAAAACACGCCCATTAATCGACTTATCAGTAAATAAATGTTGCAATTAATTGATTTGCCAGAATGCAAATTTGGCTGCTGTGGCTTGGAGTCATGGATGAATAAGAGCCCCCCCCCCCTTTTTTTATGCATCAGCTAACAAAGGGATAGAGGGGAAAAGGAAGAAAAGAAAAAGGACATACAAAGTTGTGATGTAGCAGAAAAGCTATCAGCACTGGATTAGTTGTGCGTAAAGAAGCAAACCATTGACACTGTACTTGCCATGTGCTGCTTACCCCACAACAACAGCCTCCCAACACACACACACACACACACACACACACACACACATGCACACACACACGCACACACACACACACACACACACACTTAGTACAACCTTGTATACACACACAAACATGGAGTCTGAGGGCAATGGGGGAAAAGCTGCTGAAACGACCGTTTCTCTACTCCCTGGGGGGTCTGTTGCAGAAAAGCCATTTAAAAAACTAAATAAACAGGTCTGTT